>PUQB01000649.1:51258-136755 GCA_003024785.1 Selaginella tamariscina
GCTGCCTTCCATCGGCATTATCCTGCTAAACCAGGTCCTAAGACTCGTGGAACTCGTCCTTAGGGAGGAGGTGCTGTCACAACCCGATACAGGATACAGGATTCCGGATACAGGATACAGGATGCAGGATACAGGATACGGGTTACAGGATATGCCTGCAGGATATTCCTACAGGATATACCTATGGATATTCCTATAGGATATGCCTAGGATATGCTACAGGATATGCCTAGAGGATAAGGGACACTATTCTTAGCTCATGACTAGATGACTAGATTAGACTCATGACCAGATTAGCTTGGAGTTGTGAGCATAAAAGCTCCGACCTAATTGTTGTACAATCAGTTACTATCAACACCAGTCATTCTACGATCATTCTTGTTCTTGTCTTGTTCTGTCTTGCTCTTGCCTCCTGCTCTTGCTCTTGCTCTCTGTTTGTCTTGCTCCTGGATCCTGTCTTGTTCCTATCTTGTTCCTGGATCCTGTCCTGCCTTTCCTGTCTTGCTCCCGGATCCTATCCTGATCCTGCCTGCTCTGATCGTCCTATTCCTGTTCTCATTCCTAGTTCCTGTCCCTCTCGGTCCTGTTCCTGAGTCAAGCCTTCTGTTCTTCGGAATCCTACTCTGTTCCTGGTTCCTGGATCGTGCTACAGCATGCAGATCAAAAGCCTGATCTGATTCAGGAACCCTTAAAAATTGGCACGATGCCATTGGACTTTTCCGGCATGCTAATCTTCGGCTCTGAAGAAGTGTTCGATGGAGAGGAAACCACAAATGCTTGAGAGAGCCTACGCAGCAACCTTGAAGGACTCATCAGCAGCTGCATGCGCGCATTGGTGAAACCTTGCAGATCTGTGACCACTTGGCGCAAAGTGGCCAGCTCATGAAGCAATATTTTGGTGCTCGCATTGAAATTGCTCAAAATCGGCCATGATCTATGAAAGAAAAAAAGGAGGAAAACGAAGAAGGAAACCAAGGAAAAAAGTAACTGGGAATCGGAGAGCTATAAAAAGAGTTACTATCAAACTGTCAAGCCACGATCCAAAAACAAGGAAGTGAGCAGGATTCCGAAAACAAGGAAGCTTGACTCAGAAGCAAGACAAGGAGCAGGATAGGGAGCAGATAGGACTAGGAACCAGGAACAAAACAAGAGCAAGAAGGCAAGGAGCAAGACAAGACAAGATTGATCGTAGAAAGACTGGTGTTTAATAGTAACTGATTGTACAACAATAGGTCAGAGCTTTTATACTCACAACTCCAAGCTAATCTTAGTCATAAGTCTAATCTGGTCATGAGCTAAAAATTAATGACCCTTATTCTCTAGGCATATCCTGTAGTATATTCTATAGGCATATCCTATAGGAATGTCCTATAGATATATCCGTAGGAATATCCTGTAGGCATATCCTATAGGCATATCCTATAGGAATATCCTATAGGTATATCCTGTAGGAATATCCTACAGGCATATCCTGAAGTATATCCTATAAGCATATCCTATAACCCGATCTGTATTTTACATCATGTATCGGTTGTGACATAATCTTGCTAGCATGGCCCTTTCGTGAGACACTTATGTGGTCATGTGTTTAGGATTATTCAAACTTAGTCTTAACGGTTTGCTTAACAAAACACTTGTGTCTGCTTATGATGAACACTCATGTTGTCACTAAGTATTATCCTTAGGACTAGGGTATAGTTTGGCCACAAAAACCCTTAGGGATTAGTCATTAACCCTTGTCACCTTAATAAGATTGTACTCTTGAGTGTGGGTGATTCCTCAATGTGTTAAAATGATACTTTAGCTATTTCATGGGGGTATGTGTTGAGCAATGTTTTCATTACATAAGCATGTCTAAGTCTTTTAAGATAGAATCTTAAGTCTGCTCAAGTTATTCTCTAGGGTTCTAAAAGTAATAGTTTAGGGGATTTAGGAGAGACCCTAAATCTTATGCTTGAGCATTTGAGCCAAACTCTTAAGGTCGTTTTATAAGACATAGCATTACTCACACATGAATAGCACTTGACAACTACATATTGCTACATGTTGACCCCTCATGTCAAAACTTTAACACTTAGGGCTTAGCCCTAGGGTTTTTGCTTAGGGGGATACTTGTGTTTGACAATGACATAAACTTGTGTGGCTTGAGTGGTAATTAACCCTAAGATTAGTGAATTCTTGCCACAAAAACTTGGGGGTTAGTTGTGGGTTAAGTACCCTCATTGTTCTAAAAAGGTTTTACTTTCAAGTGAGGGTAATTCCTCAAAGTGTTAGGATGATGCATTAACTTTATCACAAGGGTACGTGTGGAGCATGTCCTGGTGAGGTTCAGGTTTGAGCCTGTCTAGGTCTCCAGAGTAGGATTCTAATATTATTCTTAAGGTAGTAACTCACGATGGAACTGTAAGTCTCTGCCTATTTTGTCATTTGAGCCAAACTTGGGGTGGTTTGGAACATTTAATAATTCACACATGGTGACGATGTTGAATAGTCACTCGGACAATCGCATATTGCCATGTGTTGATCTTTCAAGTTAAAACTTTAAAATTAATTAAGCATAATTAAGTTACAAAATCCCCTTTATATATATTATTACAAACTAAGGAAAAAGACTAGTACCTTAGATAATTCAACTGCATTATCCAATATTGACACATGCTCGTGGTCGTGCACGCACACAACAACAAGAAATTAAAGTAAACAAAATCTATTTCTACAAAGGCATAATATCATACTTGTTAAATATTGTTTCCAGGATTGTCGTACATATGATGTGGAGGTGGTTTTTCAAAAGGTGGACATGATGAAGGTGGCGGGGGGATAAAGGAGGTGATGTAACGGTTGTAAGAGGAGGGAGATGTGGAGGATTAAACGATAGGTGGTGGAGGAGCCTGGAAGGGTGATTTGGAGAACTAGGTGATGGTGGAGAGTGATGAGGTGGTAGAGCATGATGTGGAGGAGGATGTTGATGGGCGAGGGATTAAATGGTGGTGGAGAATGATGAGGTGGATTAAGTGGTGGTGGTAATGGAGAGTGGTGAGGTGGACAATGCGGTGGAGCATGTTGAGGTGAAAGAGATAGTGATGAAGAATGATGTGGTGGAGCATGATGAGTTGGTAGACTATATGATGGTGAAGAATGATAAGGGATGGACTAAGTGGGGGTGGAGCACTGTGAAGTGGTTAAAATATATCAATAACAAAGAGTATTAAAGAATTAAAACATGCTAATACATATATATAAATAAATAATACTTAAATAATCAGTATGATTATATCATTTAACTAATATATCAAATTATAAGCTTACAATATTTAATTTAAACCACGTGTGTACATTAAATAATTAACATATAATTAAAAGCAAACCACGTCCTATTTATTTCACATCATAGAAAGTATGAGAACATTGTTTTCCTCACTGTCAAACACCGTTCTAATGAGTGCTCCAATCCTCCTTTTGGAAGTCTTTCACAATTTCAACCTATAACATTGTTACAAGGATTTAATCGTAATTAAGAAATTGTGTATGTGTGTGTGCGTGCGTGTGTGTTCTTGCATAGACCAATAAAAGAAAAACAAAGAGAGAAAAATTACCTCTGGTGGCAACGGTGGGTTTCTTCCATGCTTCAAACCCTCCGGAGACCATGGAACTGCACCCCATAATTAATAATAATGAATACTGATCTCGTGTGTGGTATGTGTGCGTGTGTGTGCATAATACTTATTAATACTAATAAAAACTATAAACTTAGCAATTGGGTTTCACACACACCACGCACACATGTATATTACCGGTGTAAGGCTCAGGATGCTGCCTGCGTCTGAACTCGGCTTCTCCCTGGACGATGAGCCTCTCAATTTTATCCACATTTGCCTACAAAACACAAACAATTAAACTAATCAAACCTTAATTAAGCAGATTTACCTCATCCTTGTGTGCATCAAATCTGGCTCTCAGCTTCGAAGCCTGCACAAACACGAAAAATGTAGCTCATGGATCGCATAGAAGAAGAGAGAGACCTCTGTGTAGAAGGGAATTCGATATATGACCCAATCCAGAGTATGGTGGAGAGCCTTCCTGTAGAGCCTGCGGACACGTATCTTCTGTGCTTCCCTCCGAGCTGCAAGGCTCGCTATTTCAGTGATTGTTAAGGGAGCACTCATCCTGCTCTACCCTAAATACCCTATTTGACCCTCGATATATGTATATAAAACTATAGGATGCATTTGCCCATTATGGGCATTTGCTGTAATTATGCAATTCAGTAGTAAACATGCTGATTTTGCAAATCAATAATATATAATTAAATTCTAAATCTATTAAAGTATTTATTAAATGAAAACTTAATCAGCCAGTAAATTATAGAGAAAATAGCATATTTTACTGCAGATACCGTCCAAGGGCATTTGCAAGCCCTTCAAATAAAGCCATATTTTATCTCAAGTGTAAACCCATTTGTTTATATTAATGATCGGAAATATTAGTGAAATCTAGTGTGGATATACCCATTTATATACTAAAATATCATTATAATTGCGTAAGTTTATTTCATACATATATAAACTTGCTAATCTTCCCTCCACCTGTGAGAGCAGTTTGGATTGCAACACCTGTAGAAGGCTGTACTTGGTTCGTCTGCTGATCTTATCTGAACAAGCATGTAATAAGCATATCCATAGCCGCATTTCCCACATGTAGCTGTTAATTGGGACCGAATCAGTACATCATGCGTGTGCTTGTGTGTGTGTGTGTGTGTGTGTGTGTGTGTGTGAGAGAGAGAGAGAGAGAGAGAGAGAGAGGAGAAGAAGTAGAGAGAGAGAGAGAGAGAGAGAGAGAGAGAGAGAGAAGAGAGCTTGTATGAGTATCTATCTGAGACACTTGCTTGTGGCGTAAAACCATCTATATGCGTGCACATATCACTAAACCTACTAGTCAGTATAGTGAAAAAGATGTATAACGGAGCAAACATGTATCTACATGTGTTTTACCTGTGATATATATATATGAAGAGAGAGATGTCTTACATATTAATAGAACTAAGTAATATGTGGGCTACTTCCTTATTATTGTCTTACACACACGTGTATATATATGAACTTATATCTAGCATGAGTACATTACACACAATTTTATGAATTTGTTCATGTTTTACATGTTAAACTAGATATTGTTCAAGAAAACAATGTTAAAAAGTATTTTAGCAAGGAATACACTACATGTGTGCCTTGTGTGCCTTGAGCGTGAGTTGTGTGTGTGTGCGTGCGTGTTAACTGTGTTACATGTGTATTAATATATATAATAAGAGAAGTTCTTACTCGGTGATTTATCACAGTTTTTCCAAGCTTCTTCACCTCCAAGGACATCATCTACCTCTTTGTTCTTGAGAGGAATCCTTTTAGTTATCTGCATTTAACAAAATAAATAAAATTAGATTTATAATTTTTTAATTTAATATATACTATTTATACAGTTACTACTTAAAATTTTATTAATTAGACTGTAAATTAAATTAGTTTATCAGTGAAATAATTTGTGAATCTGACCTTCTGATTAATATTGTAAATATATGCACAGGTGGGGCAGAAATATCTTAGCCGCCCCGAGTGCTCCACTAGTAACAAGCTCGAGCATGTTGGCAAAACTCCATCTCAGCCTTTCCGAGAGAAATAAAAAAAGAAAGAAAATAAAAGGATAATTAGGAGAGAGAGACACTAATCTCTAATAAAAGAATACCTAATTGATTAAAACACATCGATTTTGGCCTATATATCAATGGTATATTTATACCATATATCAATGCAATGGTATATATATGTAACATACATGTGTGTGTTTGTGCATATACTATCAACAAGCGGGCTTCTATAAAAAACCAAGATAATATGTATATTGCGTGTACACATACGTGTGCGTGTGTATATAAACTCTAAAATTGGGCTTTACAAAAGATTAAAATGGAAGTCTGTGTGTATACAGTATACACGACCGTGCGTGCTCTGAAATGTATATAATAATTGTACCTATATGGCAAAAGATATAATATATGATGTCTGTGTGTTGTAAAATTTATATAACTGTAAAATTGAGCTAAAACGGGCTTTTACAAAAAATTAAAAACTAAGCAAGAATCGAACACGCGCCTTTAGTGTTTTTAAACTTTACCATCTTCCTGCTCTTCTTCTTCCTGCTCGTTCCTCCATTTTCCATTATTTGTTTGTGCCCTAACTAGTTAACCCTAATACCCTGAATATATTAAATTTCTATAATTTTCCACGTTAAAATGATCGTTTTAAATTGGAGAAAATGCTTAAATTCATTTATAATAAAAAGTTTAATTCCTTTAAACCGACGATTTTGAGTTTAAAAATGAGAATAAAAGCTTAAAGGAAACTGTCATGCTTTTTATAAGAAAGCAAATGAAGTCATATCTTTGGCGCACATGTGTTGTACACATGTGCATGCATAGAAGTCTCGACTCAGTTTCAAATATTGCTCCGCATAGAAGGACGTTTTTATATACATATCCCACAGCTACTTTATGGTGCTAGGATAGCAATTAACACATTTCATATTTAAATTTAATTAGAACAAAGCAGTCAAGTTATTTTTTCATGAAGTTATTTAAGTGCGTGGAATGCTGAAAAAAACAATGATTTCGTATAGAGATCCTTGTTTTTGTAATAGTTTTTATTATGATTTTACTTTTTATTTTGTAATTTAACTGTTGTTACATATTGAATTATATTGATGAACCCTAGGTGTTGTAAGAAATAGCTTCATTTGGTGCACTTGAATATTTAGGAATGATCTAACTAGGTGTCAT
Organism: Selaginella tamariscina; assembly: GCA_003024785.1. Classification (NCBI taxonomy): domain Eukaryota; kingdom Viridiplantae; phylum Streptophyta; class Lycopodiopsida; order Selaginellales; family Selaginellaceae; genus Selaginella; species Selaginella tamariscina. The sequence goes on from PUQB01000649.1 coordinate 58,085, forward strand.
AAATATTTGCAAAAAGCTCTTCCCCAATTTTGACGTCCCATTTAGGTTTCCTAGTAGGGTTAGGAACCTTTAACCCTAATTGGGGTAGGTTTAGGGTTAGGTTAAGGTAAGTATATTCACTAACATTAAAGGTTGGCATTTCATACTAGCCCACTTACACAATTAGGTAAAGAGGGGCGGGGGGGCCTTTATCACATAGGTAGTGTATATGTAATGAAAGTTCCTGGATTCAAAAGAGAGTTTGTTATTCTCCTACTGGTGCAAGTTAAATTTGTGTCGTCAAGGCACAATTCTCTGTTGTGTTGCCTCAACTTCCACACAATAAGGGTACATCCCACCTTCAGGTTAGCTTACCTTTATTGTTCACAAGATTTTGCCCTTGTGATCGGGTATGTCACGTCTAAGGAGTTAGTCAATTCTTTGAAATGTTAACCTGTTCGCAAGCCTGGAAAGGATTGTTTGAGTTCACGTTCTATAAAAATAATGGTTAAGGCCTTGCTCCAGCTGCCTCATCCACGCCAAGCTAGGAACAACACTTGTAACTTGGCTAGCCCATGCATCATGATTCACAAGGTGGCTATTGTTCGTGGAGGCCAATTAGAGGTGTGAGTTTCTAAAAGATGGGTTCTTAACATGGGTTACTTTACCAGATCTTGTGGAGTTTCTAAAGAGGGATTCTAGGGTTGGCATTTGGCAAACCACCTTCGTGGCACTAGATAAAAACTCTAACAGTTTTACTAGAAACTTTTTGGGAGCATTGTTCAAACTATAAAGTACCACACACAAGTTTAATATGGTATATCATCATCAAGCTGATGGTCAAACCGAGAGAGCGAACCAGCAAGTCAAAGACTAATTATGATGTTTCGTGTCAACAAATCAACTTGATTGGGTTGAACATCTGGATACTACTAAAATGTGCTAAAATACTTCAACACACACGACATTAGGTTGTGTAGTCCATGGGACATCTTGATGGAGAGGCTAGGTGGTACATCTCAAGCATTAGTGAATCCTTAGGCGAGAGATGAAGTGCAAGTTTCTTTGGAAGTGCAACAGACTTGGCAACAAACACAATAGGGTCTCACTAACCATGAACATTATCAGAAGTCATACAATATTATCGTCAGGATTTACAATTTCAAGTGGGGAACTTTGCATTCTTAAGCACAAAGAATTTGAAATTGCCAGAAGCTTTATCAAAGAAACTTGCGTCTTGATATGTGGGTCCTTACAAAATTCTACAACTAATTGGAGAAGTATCTTACAAATTAGATTTGTCAAAAGAGTTTGGTGCAATTCATAATGTGATCCACATTAGTTTGCTTGAGCTATTTCAATGTGATGATGCACACTTAGTTTGATATAAAAGCTTGAGACCTGCTCCAGCAGTGGTTGATGAGAAGCTAGAATATGAAGTAGAAGCAATATTGGGTTTTTTATTGTAGAATCACTTGAAATGCCCAACGGTGGATATATGAATATCTTGTCAAGTAAGTTGGGCATCCACTCAAGGGAGGTTGAGTCTCATAATTAGGTATGCCAATTAGCACACTTGGAGGGGGCATTCACCTTGGGGGTGTGAACATGTATAACCTAAGTTCATTAGCATGAGCCCTTTCGTGAGTCATTTGCAAGGTCATGTACTTAGGGTTATCCAAACCTAGCCTTAGGGAGTCTACTTAGTTGGCGCATACTTATGTTCGTACTAAGTACTAACCCTAGGTCTAGGGTATGTCTTGTCTATTTAAACCCTTAAGGGTTAGTTGTGGGTCAAGGTGCCCCTTGTCGCCCTAAAGGAGTTGTGCTCCTAGATGAGGGTGACTCCTAAAGGGGTAAGTCATAATGCGTTAACTTTCTTTATTATAGTTTTAACCTAGTGGGTTGACCACCTAGGTAAAGATTAGGAAATATGTGGGAAAGATTCAAGTGAACCTGGGTCATCATGACCAAAGGCCCTTTCATAAATACCAATTGGCCCTTTGCCTTGTTGGCTTAAGGGGAGAGGGAAAGGTTGTGACATTGTCCATGGATTAACTTTTTTGGTTTAGACTATGGTTTTTACTATTCATGAATAGTAAATCCTAATTTTTAATAATATATATATATATATATATATATATACTAATAATTTATACAATGAATATATTGAAAAGGTATTCATAAAATTAATCTAGAAGACTTAGGGTAGGACCCTAAGTCTTGTGCTTATTTGGGCATTTAAAGAGTTGTTTTGAAAGACTTAGTGGTGCTCACACAAGGTGTTGATGTTGAATGGCCACATATTGTTACATGTTATTAAAACTTTGACATGATTAATATGTTGCATTTCAATAAGCGACATTTTGGGACGAAGTCATAACTTGTAAAATAGACTCCCATAATCTCTATTGGACACGTGGTGTCAGAGTTTTTATATGGTGCCACAAAGGCAGCTTGCCAGATGCCAACCCTAGAATCCCTTTATGAAAACCCCCATGATATCTAGTAAAGTACCCATGTTAAGAACCTGTCCCTTAGGAACTCACACCCCCAATTGGCCAAGTCCACGATCAAGGCTCACCTCATGAGTCAGGATGTGTGGGTTAGCCGAGTTACATGTATCGTTCTTAATTTGGTGTGGGTGAGACGGCCGGAGCAAGGCCTTAACCACTATCCTTACAGAACATGAACTTAGGCAATCCTTTTCAAGCTTGCAAGTAAGTAAATAGACCAAAGAATTGACTAACTCCTTAAGTGTGACATACCTGGTCAAAATCCTGCCAATGACAAGGGTAGGCTAACCCAAAGGTGGGACATACCCTTGTTGTGTGGAAGTTAGGGCAGCACAATGAAGAGTTGTGTCTTAATGACACAAGGTTAGCTTGCACCGATAGGAGAATAACAAGATCTCTTTTGAACCCAGGAACTCTCACTACATATACTTTACCTTATTTATGTGATGGAGTTCCCCCTCCCCCCTCCCCTTGTTTTCCTATTTGAGTAAGTGGGCTAGCACAGAATGCTAGCCCTTAATGAAAAATGAGAAAACCCTAACTTAATCCTAACCCTAAACCTAACTCCTTGGTTAGGGGAACCCTAGGGTTAGGTCAACCTTAGCTGTACTTCTTGAGAAAACCTAATTGGCAACGTCAAATCGGGAGAGAATGTAAGTGCTACCTTCACCTAGAGTTTATTAAGACATAGTGATAGCCGGCCAAACTACCCGTAAACACCTAAGTGCACTAAGCGGGGCTGTTTCTTATTACATCTAGGGTTTGTCACATAATATAGTAGGTAACAACAATCAACCTTCAAAATAAAGGGTCGAGTCTTAGTAAAAACTATGACACACTCTCTACCTTTAAAAATGTCAACATCCTCACTAACATCCAACTCCAAGACTAAACTAGGTTAGAAAATATTAACTGAAAACTAACGCTAATCACTCTATGCAAAGTCAACAAAAAGTTCACATAATTTTCATTACCTCTTTGCATTATGCGAAGCCAAATACTTTAGAACTGTTGTTCACTAAGCAACTAAATTAGTTGCCGGAAGCACCACATGCGACATGAAGTCCCTTGGAAACCTTTTTTCACGTCTGCAAAGTCTGTCACCCGACACAAATAATAAATTAGATAATTTCTTTTAAGTTAACTAGAATTTATATTAAAGGCCTCTAGTTAATGTTGTCTATCAGCCCCTAGGTTAAAAATAAATAAAACTTTATTCCTTAATTTGACTAAAATCAGCTGTGACCTCGCCTCAAACTCATTCACCAACTCCATCGCGTTTTGCAAATTCTCTAATGGTTCCCATGTTGATTCGCATGCCGGGTAACTCTTCCACTTAACAAGATATTCACATTTATGTTTCCGCGACCCTTGGCGTTTAATATTCTTTGCATCCAAAATTGACTCAATTTTGAACATATTATCGACTAGCTCAAAAAACAGACATAAATTTTCATATCTCTTTGGATGTTTCTCATCCTTGTGAAATGGTTTAAGCAAACTGACATGAAATACAATGTGTATTGCTCCCAGCTCTGAAGGAAGATCTAATTTATAAGCCTCCTTTCCTACTTGCTTTACCACCTTGTACAGACCTATGTAGTATGATAAAAACTTCCTCAAAAGAGTCGCTGGAACCTTTAGGTTTATGGCACTCAACAATACCATATCTCAAACTTGATGCTCTACATCCATTGATGCTTATCGTACTACTAATAATACCTTTCTCGTGCTATAGTCATTGCTTAACGAGCAACATCCCATCTATAATACAATTGTCCAGTGAACTTTACTATATAGAGAACTCAAATGGCATCGTCTTTCAGTAACACCATACTCTGAAGAATACCACCCTTATTCCTAATTAACACTTCCATCATGCTACACCTAATTGCAGTGTGCATCAAGTTATATAACATATATCAGCCATATCCAAGTGTTTAGCTCAGTTAAGTTGATCACCTTGAACATAGCATCTAAGATAGTCCTTGACTTGTCAATTCACCCTCTTCGTCTGACCATCTATTTATGGATGGTAAACCGTACTAAACTTTAACATCGTACCAAACTGTTTAAACAACGTTCCCCAAAACTTTTATGTAAATCAAGGATTCTGATCTAAGATCATCATTTCCAATAGTCCACGCACTCTTACGACTTCAGGGAAACAACTTTGCTGTTTTTTGCATTCACCATCTCTATAGTTGGAATGAGCAACCTTTGAAAACTAATCGACCACCACCATAAGGGCATTGAAACCAAAGATTTGGCAATCCCGTGATAAAGTCCAAAGTAACACTTTGGAATGACATCGGTATACACTACAACTTTCTAGCTCATTTTTGCAACCAACTCTTCACTTGTTGACATGTGGGACATGTCTTAATATACTCAACAACATCATTTATCATTCATGGCCAATAAAATCCATATTTCAGTAGAGCCAACGTCTTATGCCTTCCACCATGTTCTGCCAAAGGAACATCATGATATTCTTTTAATAGTCTTTGCCTATATATCCCTTCTAGAACATAAAGTCTCTCTTTATAATAAAGAATTCCATCCCACACTACAAATATTGCCCGCTTGAGTGCATCCATCGACTTTCTATTTCTGCAAAACATGACCATCTCTTCGTAATTGATGAACCTGTTTCCTTTTTGCTACCAAGTTCAAAGCCTCCTTAGCAAATTCGTCTTGAGGATATGTTGTCACAAATTCATTCACCAAATTTGACACTAATGCGAACATAATACGAAAATAACCTTTCCTACTGAGTGTGTCAGCTACCACATTGTCTTTTCAAGCTTTATGTCTAATTTCAAGCTGAAATCACACTAACTTCTGCTGCCATTTAGCATACTTTGTATAGCTTTGGCTGCATTTCAAAGTACCTTAGAGTACACTATCTGTCCAAACCACAGTGTTTATGACTTGTGATAATGTCGCCAATACTCCAAGGAAGCTTTTACGTGGGTAGTCATCAAATTTGTGCAGCATCCAACTTCTTCAAGAAAAAGGACACTAGATGTCTTTTTTGTTACAATACACCACCAATTGCAAAATCGGAAGCATCACACTCTATCTCAAAGAAGCTATCTCTTTTGAGCTAGTGTTGCAGTTGCCAAATTTGCAACTGCAACACTAGCTCAAAGAGATAGCTTCTTTGAGTTTGATGAACGCCCGCTAGCATTTTGGAGTCTAATGCCATGGAATGTTCTTCGTAAGGTCTGTCAATGGAGCTGCTAACTTCAAGTAATCTTTTATGAATCTACAGTAATACCATATTAGACTAAAAATGATCTAACTTCATGCACATCTTTTAAATCGTCCACTTGGTAATAGCTTGAACTTTCTTTGGATTCTTAGCATACAACTGGTTCTCCCTCAACCTCTGAAACATGTTTTTCAAGTGTTTTACATGTTCCTCAATTGATAAACTGAAAACCAGAATGTCATTAATATACACCACTACGATTTGTCTAGATATTCTCTAAACACATCATCCATCATGTGCAAAAAGTTGCTAAAGCATTGCACAATCCAAATGGCAAGACTAGAAACTTGAATAATCCATAACACGTTCGAAAAGTGATCTTCTCAATGTCATTCTCTACTACTTGAATCTGATGATACCCAGATCTCAAGCATATTCTTAAAAATACTTTGCTTTTGATAACTTATCAATAAGTCATCCACTCGTGAAAGAAAATACTTATTTTTGATAGTTATTACATTTAGCGCTCCACACATCCGCATTGTACCATCTTTTTCATTAAAATAGGATCAGTGCACCATACGAGGATCAACTAGGCCAAATATGTTCTTGATCAATCAATTCCTTCAGCTATCTCTTCAATTTTATTAACTCTTAGAATTTAGCCGATAAGGGGCTTTTTACAGGCGAAAACAAACCTGGTAAAATCTCTATCCTGTAATCCACACCTCAACGTGGAAGTAGCTCAGGTGGTAAGTCTTATGGCAACATATCTCTTAAATGTTTAAGACTTCAAAATAAGACTGGGAATAGATTCTTAACCATCTCCTATTTTAACTTCACCAGTATCTAAAACCATTACAAGAAATACACGTTCCAATGTTTAATCACCTTATGCAACTGAGTTAAGGTAACGAACATAGGATTCTAATCCTTATTAGTTAACGTTTCTATCCTAAGCGTCATTTTCCTAACATCCTCTTTGTCCGCTACTAGTGTGATTCAATTATCCCGGATCCCCTCATTTCGATTACATGTTTATAAAACCATTTTATACCCAACACAAAATCAAACCCCGTCATATTCAAAACAACTAAGTCTAGCTTAGCCTTCCAACTTTTTATTTGGACATGAACTGTCCTTGCTATATTAGTATTTTGAAAACCTTTGCCAAAATTAATTTTATTTCACTCATCTTCACTACATCTAAATTCAATCAATGAGCTAGACTAGTCAATATGAAATTGTATGTTGCTTCAATATCGATCATCATTCAGACTCGGTCCCCTCGTATCTTTCTTATCAAATATAATAAAAGGTTAGTTTTGTCTTGAATAACAAATATTGTCAGAGTTTTAACCCAAAGGGCCAACACGTGGCAACACGTGGTGCCAGGTGGCCATTTGGCGTCATCACCCTGTGTGAGCAACGCTAAGTTTCCCAGAACAACCCCAACGACCCCTAGGGTTAGACTCTAATGCCCAAGTGGACAGGAGACTTAGGGTTTAGCCTAAGTCTCCCTAGAATGTCTGCCCCCAGAACCCTTGAGGGATAACCCTAGTTGACTTAGGGTTTAGCCTAAGTCTCCCTAGAGTGTCTACCCCCAAAACCCTTGAGGGATAACCCTAGTTGACTTAGGGTCTTGCCCTAGAAGACCTAGACAGGCTCATGCCCTAACCCCCATCAAGGAGACGTGTGTTCCACACATACCCCTAGACAGAGCTAAGGCATCGTCACTTACCCCTTAAGGAATCACCCTCATCCGGGAGTACAACCCCTTTAGGGCGACAAGGGGTACCCTGAACCACGACTAACCCCTAAGGGTTTGAGTGGCCAAGTTATACCCTAGACCTAGGGCTAGTACTTAGTGAGGACACGAGTGTGCGCCGTAGGCGGACACGAGTGTTCTGCTAAGCAAACTCCCTAAGGCTAGGTTTGGGATAACCCTAAGCACATGACCTTGCGAGTGCCTTACGAAAGGGCTTCTGCTAATGAGCTTAGGTTGTTCAACCCTGGATTCCAAGGAGAACACTCCCCTAGCCAAGTGTGCCAAAGCACACCTAGTTAGAGACCTAACCTCCCTTGAGCGGATGCCCAAGGCTTAGCACCCTAGTGCAAGCACAAGCATGCTGTTTGCTAGGTATCCAACCCCTTAGTGACAAGCCCATGACATAACCCCAAAGGGCATGCCTCGGGCGTTGTACCATGTGACGTTTAGCCCAGTGTCACATCTCCATGTGACACTGCCTTCCGATGTGGGCTATCATGCCATAGCCCTTAGATTCAAGAGTTGCACCAAGTACCACAAACGTGGCTCCTAAATGCCAACTCTAGAACCCCTCAATGAACCCTCAGGAACCAGGTAACGTGAACCTGTCAAACAAGATCCCACGCCCACAGTTGGACAAGGACACGGATGTGCCTTGCTTGGCGTGAGTGCTACACCTAGCTTGACGTGGAGGAGGAGGCTGGAGACAAGCCTCAACCTCTGCCTCTTGGAACGTGCATCCCGACAAGACCTCCCAGGCATGGATTCGCCAACGTTAAGGGTAAGCTACCCCGAAGGTGGGACGTACCCCTGGCATCTGGAAGTTAGGGCGGCACAACAGAGGGTTGTACCTTAACGACACAAGCTGAAGCTTGCACCGGCAGAAGAGCAACGAACTCATTCATGAACCCAGGAGCTCTCCTACACTCTACCTTATTTATGTGACGGAGCCCCCCCCCCTGTTTTCCTATATGAGTAAGTGGGCTGGCACTGAAATGCTAGCCCTTAGAGAAAATGAGTTGTCCAATCCTAATCCTAAACCTAACCCCTAGGGGGGGGTTTAGGACGTGGGGTTAGGGCAACCCTAGGGTTAGGTCAACCCTAGGGGTGTCCCTAACCCTTATTTTGACAAGCTATACTTTGCGAAAACCCCTAACCTGGAACGTCAAAACGGGGGAGAGTTTTCTAAATGGAAGTGCTAGCTTCGCCTAGAGTTTCTTGCAAATACCTAACGACACCCGGCCGGACCATCACTAGATACCCAAGTGCACTATGCGGGCCTGTTTCTTCTACATCTAGGGTTCGTCACATAATCCAGTAGGTAACAACAGTCTACGTCCAAAGTAAAAGAGGAGTCATAGTAAGAAACTATGACAAATAAGGCAGGTTGACTTTTCTAACTTGTCTTCTGAATCTTCAAAGCGTTTCAAGTTTAACAACTTTCTCTTTACCATCACCTCGAAATGTTCCAATTGTTGTGACGGTGCCCGACATTCTTTAGCAATATGATCCGACTTATTGCAATGATAAAATTTTTGAAGCTTCACCTATGAATTGCAAGGAATAGATTTGGAGCTGGGCCCTTGGCTTGCTAAGGTGTGATAACACTAATGATTCGAAATTTGATGGGTCTTGATGTGTTCGAAAAACTTGAACTACCGACAAAGGGACTTGCACTTTGAATTGATGGTGACTGAATTGATCGATTATCGAACCTTCTCAACCAGACATTGGAGAATAACTTTGCAGGTTAGGTCTTGGTTCATTATCCTTATTGTACAAGTCTTTTAATGACATGCCATAAACAACCTTTTGAGCTGCCTCCTGACATTCCCAATAGCTTATTGACTTGTACCTTAGGATCTCCCTTAGAGTCTTTTTATTCAAGCTAGCCATGAAGCAACTTTGAACTTCATCATAGCTTATATTTGAGACCAAACACCATACACTTTTGAATTAATAAACATGGTCCATTGGGTTTCCTGAACTCTTTGTTTACAAGTTGCCAAATCAGCATGCAATCGCAATCCAAGATCATCCAGCATATACTACTTTTTGATCTTCTTTTTCATGCATTTTCAGCTGTTTCGGTAACCACATTCACCTTCAACAATCAGTCACAAGTTTTTGCTTCTCCTTTCAAAATTGATTGGTGCTCGCCCCTTTTCTATTTTTCTCACAAAAGTAACCTCTAGATAACTTTCTATATATAACTAGTCACCAACAAAACTTTGTAGTCTTTTGAACCCATAAAATTTGAAGGCTTGACCGGCTTGAACTTACTGGGACCACTACCATCTTCATCTGTTGAAGAATATGGTCCAAAGGAATCTGATTCTGAATCATGTTTATTCTTCTTTTTCTATGTGGCTGGTTGCAAACATCTAATACTGCAGTAGCTACTGGAATCCGAACAGCAAACATTATTGATTTGATCGTTCAACCCAAAACATCCCCTCGAGTTCGTCATTATTTCCTGCCAACTAAGCCGTTGTCTAACTCTAGGGGGCCAACCTGGGTCAACTTCATCCATCTCTCATTTTGAGCTCTACCATAGCTCTCTCTACTTTAGGCTCTAGTTGCTTTCTCTTGCTTCATATTGAACCTTAGTTTCAACACTCAGAGAATATGCTTCAAATATTCCAATACAAAGTTGGAAACACCCTGCACAAGTTCTACACCTACACACATCGATTTAAACCAGTACAAGACTTTCAGATATACCTAAAATCTTATGCTGACTTGCTAAGCAAGTGTTATCCGAAAATTAATAACTCATAGGATCAAACTCCCTGCGCAGAAAATAAACATGTCAATTAAAAGTGATAAAGTAAATTAAGAATATAGAGTTATCTAAATGCTAAAACACCCTATAACTTTAGGTAGTCCTACTAACTACAGAGAACTTGCTCTGATACCAATTGTCAGAGTTTTACCTAATGCCACAAAGGTGGCTTCCTAGATGCCAACCATGGAATCCTCTTTGGAAACCCCCATGATATCTTCCCTTTTTTGCTTGTTACAGGCTAAGCGACAATGGTCTCTCTCTCTTTCTAGGAGGAGCTCACACTTTTCAGCGAAACTCTAGACCTCCTATATATGGACCCTAACTGTCATTTTTACTATGACTCGACCCTTTACTTTGAGGTTTGACTATTGTTACCTACTAGATTATGTGGCAAACTCTAGATGTAGAAGAAATAGGCTCGCATAGTGCACTTGGGTATCTAGTGATGGTCCAACCGGGTGTCGTTAAGTATTTGCAAGAAACTCTAAGCGAAGCTAACACGTCCATTTAGAAAACTCTCCCATGTTTTAATGTTCCAAGTTTGTGTTTTTGCTTGTTAAAAAAGGGTTAGGGACACCCCTAGGGTTAACTTAACCCTAGGGTTGCCCTAACCCCACGCCTAATACCCCCCTAGGGTTTAGGGTTAGGGTTAGGTTAGGCATCTCTTTTCACTAAGGGCTAGCATTTTCATGCCAACCCACTTACTCATTTAGGAAAACGGGGAGGGGGGGGGGAGGGGTCCGTCACATAAATAAGGTAGAGTATGTGTAATGAGGCTTCCTAAGTTCAAAAGAGAGCTTGTTAACCTCATATTAGTGCAAGCAAAGCTTGTGTCGTCAAGGCGCAACCCTCTATTGTGCCCCAAAGTTCCACACGATAGGGGTACGTCCCACCTTTGGGTTAGACTATCCTTATCGTTGGTAAGATCTCACTTTTGTGACAGGGGTACTTATTTCCAAGGAGTTAGTTAGATTCTTTGGTCCGAAAACCTGCTTGCAAGTTCAAAGGCATTGCCTGAGTTCACATTCTGCAGAACCAGTGGTTGAGGCCTTGCTTCGGCCGCCTCAACCACGCCAAGTTAGGAACGATACATATAGCTCAACTGGTCCGCGTATCCTAATTCACAAGGTGAGCCTCGTTCGTGGACTTAGTTAGCTAGGGGCTTAACTTCCTAAGGGTTGGGTTCCTAATATGGGTTACTTTACCAAATTTCATGGGGTTTCCAGAGAGGGGATTCCAGGGTTGGCACCTAGCAAGCCGACTTCATGGCTCCAGGTAAAATTTTTGGCACTCGCGGTGTCTAGGTAGAGGCCACCACATATTCCCATATGCCAAGGGGGCAACTGGGCCTCCAACTTGCAACCTTGGGATTGGATGTTAGCAACAACATCTTGGCAACCAGTAGAACCACATGTGTTCACCTTACATTTGGCATGCAAAATCCCCAATGACCATTTGTGGCGACCGCAAAAAATAGTTGTCATGGACGGGTGGAGTTCATCATAGCAAGTTGAGTTGCCACTCAAAGGAGAGATCGGAGAGCAAAGATTAACTCATTCAAATAATTGAATATCAAAAATATCAATTAGCCAAGAGAATGTGATGTGCATGCTAGGAGAGGCCAACAAAGGGTAGAGAAGTATCTCGAATGCTGCAATTTGCTCTAGCCTCGCTAGCTAGGGACCACATTGCGAACACCACATGCCCCACAACCACAAACCTCGCAAGAAGAGGAGGTAGGTGCCTTGTAAGACCATGCAAGTGAATGACGATGGCCTTGAAGTTGATCTCAAGCCAAGATAATGAAGAGAGGTATAAAGAAGCCCAAGAACATCCTAATGAAATTTCAAGTGTCGGCAAGCACAGGAATGAGTAGCACCTAGATGGGTGAAACCTCCCATGATGAACTATGGGGGAGGGTGGGACGGATGGTTGGACAAAAGAAGTCCACCACCCACTCTCGATGTAGAAAGTGATGGTTATGATGAACCAACACACCACACAGCTAAACATGTATCCAATGAGTACCCCGGAGGGAGGAGACCTCATGCAAAAGAACCCCGAGGGATGAGAAGCCTTTGCTGGAGATAGGAAACTTGAAGTGGTGATGACAATGAGTGGAGTAATGGAGAACGAGAGGCAAAAATTCCACATGCTCGAGGCAACAAGGGATGCGACATAGTCGACCCAAGGCTACTGTCACTTAGAAGGGTGAGGTAGACTGGCCGTGGATGCCTAGAAAGAAGGAAGGAAGAGCTCATCCAAAGGGCCTCCGTAGGCAGGGGCAACAACCAACAACGAGAAGACCTTTGCACCAAGAGTTCAGTAGATCGAATGATGCAGCATGTCAAGGTGAGTACCAAGACAGTGCGAGGCTTCACAAGGCCAAGTAGCATATAGAAAGACCACTCATAAGAAGGCAATTAGACGTCAACAAACTAGCTAACTAAAAGAGGTGCCGGTGATGGGGGCTGCATAGTGGCCACCTCAAACTATAACAAGGGGATTTCATCCTAGGGTGAGGGGAATTTACCCAGGCAAGCGAGACTATATCGGCCATGCGAGGGGATTCCATAAGGTCGTACATGACAACCAAGAGACAAGATACGATCTCAAGGCAAGGAGAATCCCCCAAGCAACCAAGGCCCTCACAACAACATGAGGGAATTCCACAAGATTGCATGGTCTTGCCAAAACAACTGTTGGACAAGGGATACCGTCCAAGCAGGGAGTGTTGCACCTCCAACAAAGAAGCCGGCCCCATAAAGGGGATTTCTAAGGGACAGTTTGGAGAAGCCCATCATCGTCACTAGCTCTAATAAGAAGGGTGGAGGCGCAAAGGAAGGACAAGGTGCCTCATGGCACCAAGACATTGATCCCAACACGTCCAAAGTCAAGGAATTAGCCTAGAAGTTTCTCAGGAATGTTGGGGAGCCAGAGCAGAGGATTTGGTAGCCTTTACAGCTCCTACACTCAGCAAGATGCAAGAGATGGTGGTAGTGCCCTAAATTGCGTTTCAGAGAGCAAAGAGTGAAGACACAAACCAGCATGTGCATAAGTTCGAACAAGTGTGCAAGCTAAGAAGTGTGATTGATAACCATATAAAGCTAAGCACATTTATATGCACCTTGGACAAGAAGGCGCATGCATGGTGGATGCTATTCCAGAAGACCAACGAAGGAGACTGGTGGGACACCACCCAGAGAGCATTCTTGGACACCTTATATGAGGAGAAGAGCAAGGAAGAGGTAATCCACAAATTAACTAACTTAAAATAGAAGGTAAGGGAGTCTATTGATGACTACATGGTTAGTATGTTGGGATACATCACCAGCTAAAGGAGCCACCGGCCAACCTCACCAAGAAGATGTGGTATCGGAAGGGATTGCAATTGAAAATTCGCAAATGGATTGGGTTGGACAATGACTAGATGTTTGATAAAATGCTCTGATATGCCAAGAAAGTAGAGAAGCGAGAAAGCCAAGAGGTGCCAGAAAAGGAAAAAACAAGATAAGTCCGAAGATGAAGGGGCGAACACTACCACCATGGACAAGGAGAACCTCTTGGACACCCCGAGGCTCGCACAGAATGAGCAACATCTAGAAGCCAAGGAGCTTGGATAAAATGCATGAGGGAAGAACATGGATTGGCGATCAAGAAGGTCGACTTAATAGCCACCCTTGCCAGGTTGGGGTACATAGTACTAGGAGAAATTGTAAATGCAATGTTAGTATCCCACAACAACGATTGTCTAGCTACAGCTTATGAGGACCCCACCCCATGATAGTCAAGTAGAAGCCAGAGGTAGATACGGCTAACCAATGGGACCATGACCACCAGACTAACATGCATGACCAACCTCACAAAAGGTCGCACTCAAAGGAGCGTCAATAGCGATCACGATCCTAAGAGTCCCAACCATATCAACAATGGCATGACAACAGGGCAGACGATCGGAGCGCCAGGAGATGATTTTGACCTATATAGTAGGCATCACTTGCTATACTGCTGTTCTTAGATCTCTATGATGAAGTCCATGCTGGCAGCACACATGCTGGGGACAACAAAGACAACTACCGACCTAGCCACCTCCACATCTACACGGCCTCCACACCACATGCCAATATATAGGTGGTACCACCAGAACTGCAATGTATCACAAGGTTACAAGTTCAGCATGCCATAAGGCCAACTAGCCAGTTGACCTAGAGAACAAGGATGATGCAGAAGAACCCTTCAAACCTGGGTAGTGGACAAAAAGCATGCAGTGGCAGAACAAGTGAGATTGCCCAAGGCCAGGGACAAGTGGCAACAGTGGGACTCCAAGAAAGTGTTGTAGTAAAAATATGGGACCTAGGTATAATGATCATAGGCAAGTTACTTCGCATATTCCTAGATTGACCAAAGTTTTGATTCGAGAATTGCATGGACCAACGACATGACCATCAAGGGTCTCAATCATAGCAATAAACTTTGTGAACAATGTACTAGCCATACCAATCCAAATTGTGACCACACCATATGCAACGTCATCATGGACGATGGTTTTATCGTGAACATTATGTCAATAGAGCTTCACCAAAGTTGAGAATGCAACCTCCAAAGCCCTCACTATTCCTTGTGTGCATGATGAACTAGGCCAAAGTGACACCCAAGAGCATCATGAGGACAATAAAAAGGTTAAGATCTAGAGCATTAAGTTCTGGATCAACATCATCATCCTTGACATGCACTCAAAAGGGGGATTTGACCTGCTAATTGGGTTGGCCTTAGCTAAAAACTGACCATAACCCAACAAAAACACGAAAAATCAGAGTAAGAATTTTTTAAATAAAAGTGCTAGCTTCACCTAGAGTTTCTTGCAAGTACCTAACAACATCGACCGGACCATCACTAAATACCCAAGGGCACTAAGTAGACCTTTTTCCTCAACACGCTACATAATTCAACAATAGTCAACTCTAAAGTAAAGAGCAGTCATAATAAAAACTATGACAAGGATGGTTAAGTAGTCTAAGGCGCTAGACTCATGTTCTCGTCTCTCATTGGAGGTGTGGGTTCAAATCCCACTCTTGATACACATGTAGTGCTCGTGGCTTTTACCTAGCACCCGACTCACTACCCGGTTTGACACTTGCTCAATGGGCATCCATTCTTCCATTGCCAAGATTTAAACTAGGTTTGGCATGGGTATTTGGTTGTTGCATACCTTGGGGTTGTGGCACATATGATTAGTGCGTAGGTCTCATAGCTATAGGGTGATCTTGAGGTCGAGAGTTTGAGCCTCTCTCAACCCATCTTGTCTTTCTCACCCATTATGTGATGAGATATATACTCTCTTGTGTCCCCAAGAGAGTTTGAGTCTCTCAGGCAACATACTCTCGTGTTGTGTACAACTGCCCCAAGAACATATTCATGGAATATTCCCTTCTTGTTTCATGAGGTTTTGTATGTAATTCCCCAAAGAAGATATCCATGGAATATTCCCTTCATGTTTTCATGGGTCTTCGTGTTGTGTTGTATTTAACTCCCAAAGAAGATACTCATGGAGTATTTCCTTCCTGTTTTCATAGGTCTTCATGTTGTGTTGTATGTAACTCCCCCAAGAAGATATTCATGGAATAGTCCCTTCTTGGTTTTATGTTGGGGGAGTTATAGTGTTGTGTTATATGTAACTCCCCTAAGAAGATATTTATAAAATATTCCCTTCTTAGTTTCATGTTGTGTTGTATGTAACTCCCCAAGAAATATTCATGAAATATTTCCTTCTTGGTTTTATGTTGGGGGAGTTACAATGTTGTGTTGTATGTAACTCCTCAAGAAGATATTCATGAAATATTTTCTTCTTGGTTTCATGTTGCGTTGTATGTAACTCTCCCAAGGAAATATTCATGGAATATTCCCTTCTTGGTTTCATCTTGGTACATGGGTTTCACCATGAGAGTTCAAGTCTCTCAGGAAATGTGCCTTCTTGTGTGAGATATTCATGAAATATTTCCTTCTTCATGAGAATATTTCTTTTTTGAGTGGTACCCCTCATCAGTCCCCAAGAAGATACTCTTGGAAAATAATCTTTTTATCCTCGCAAAGAGGAGAGAGAGACTTGGAATATTCCCTTTTTGCCGGAGAGAACCCTTTCAAGTTTTTGCATTCTAGGACCATCTTAGTGTCCTTTGAACAACGTGATGAATATGTCACATTTTTTGAAGTGGCATTTTGGAACAAAGCCTTAACTTATAAAATATACTCCTATAATCTCTATTGAAATCAACATGTTCATTGTACTCTTACCAAATTGTGCTTAGCAAAGCTAAAGAGATGCTTGTATTGTGTTGACTCATGAAGGAGCTAACAAAGCATCAACTTATGGTGGGCAAAAGGGCAGTATGCTTTTGGCAAGTCCCACCACACTCAACCTCTCTCCTTTGTGGGCTCCATGCCTAACAAACAAACCTCCATGTGTCCCTACTAGTGCAGCTCCCCATAGGCATTAGTTTTGTAGTGTAATTGGTTATCACATCCTTCTCATATATTGAAGGTTCTCAATTTGAGTCTTGGCAAAGCCATGTGTGACATTGTTTTTGTGCGGATCTGAATAACTTTCTTATGTCTTTAATTGGCATCTTATGTCTTATAAGATGTAAAATAATACATATATGTATTGACATATATATAATGTGTTAAAATTGATTAATTAATGAATAATATGTTGTTTTATGTTTAACTTTAACAACAACATAGATTATGTCTTGTAAGATGTAAAATAATACATATATGTATGGACATATATAATGTGTTAAAATTGATTAATTAATGAATAATATGTTGTTTTATGTTTAACTTTAACAACAACATATATGTCTTTAAGATGCCTTTAATTGGCATCTTATGTCTTGTAAGATGTAAAATAATACATATATGTATGGACATTTATATAATGTGTCAAAATTGATTAATTAATTAATAATATGTTATTTTATGTTTAACTTTAACAACAACATAAATGTCTTTAAGATGCCACTGGATAACTTTCTTATGTCTTTAATTGGCATCTTATGTCTTGTAAGATGTAAAATAATATATATGTATGGACATATATATAATGTGTCAAATTTGATTAATTAATAAATAATATGTTGTTTTATGTTTAACTTTAACAATAACATAAATGTCTTTAATTAGCATCTTATGTTTTATAAGATGTAAATAATATATATATGTATGAACATATATATAATGTGTCAAAATTGATTAATTAATGGAATAATATGTTGTTTTAACTTTAACAACAACATAGAGTTATGGTAAACATTTAAAATGTAAAGCATAATTATGTATAAAGAACTTTAATAACAATAAATATTACACTTCACATAATGTTAAGTGATTGTGTAAATATTTTAAAATGATACATAGTTATTCTTTGACATATAATTTACATAATTGTTTATTTCTTGACTTTTAATATATACTTATAATGTGTGAAAGCTTTTCTATATTGTAATAATATTTTTTTATCGTATGTATTTAAATATTTTAATTATTTTATTTATTTTATTTTTGAATTCACTTCATATATTTATCCTTATAATTAAGATAGTAAAAGAGAGTTAGAATTTTAAATATCGTAATCACATTTAACCATATGTATTATATTAAAAACTTATTATAATATCTTTAGGTTACTAGTTTAGGTTTTGATCTGAAATAATTAAATTCTTGGTTAGGTCCAATGAAACAAATAAATAAAGGTGATTAACAATATTAAAATGTCACAAATTAAGTTTTAAGTTTTTCTCATGAATATAAATTTAATAAGGTTTTAAGAAAAATATTTGTATATTCTTAGAAAATATATATATTGTGTAGTTTATGTACTATATATATATATATATATATATATATAATATATATATATATATATATATATATTAACATGTAATAAACAAATAAATAAAGGTGACTAATAAATAAACTAGGGCAAAATAAAAATAATAATTTAAATAATACATAGCAAATTATATTGACAATAATAAAATCACTAGCAAGAAATTCATCATGAAATTAAGTGTATAAATTTTAATAAATTTTTAGTGGGATTTATATTTGAAGATAACGTGTGTTTAATATTACAGTATAATATTCAAATTAAAATATATTTTAAAAGTGTACATATTGTGGAATGCATATATTAATATTAATTATTGTAATATATTAATGAATATAATATAATATTTAAAACATACAAATCAAAACCAGAAAATACAATCTCTATATAAAATGTGATACAATTAAAATATATTAGTATATTTGCTAATGAGGTACAGATACGAGAGAAGATATATTAAAAAGATACAAAAAAACACTTTTAAATATCATGTTATTAAGTAAAACTCAAAATATCTTTTCACTCTTTACTTAAAGACTCATTAAAATATTTAATAAATTTTTCCATTAACATTTTAACTTGAAATGTTTAATCCTTATCACCCCTCACGAATTAATAATCAATATACATATGTATTTATTTTTTAATTTGGTGAACATGAAAGGGGTTTTATCACTAAAACTTTGGAGTTAATGGAGATTTCTAGTGAAGCATTATTTATGACCTTTAATTTATAATATATCTTAATATCAATGTAACACATGAATAAATTTTTTTCTTTTATTTTAAATCATTGTTTTATTATGTAATGTATTTCTATAAAGAGTTAGATGATGGCCTTGAAAATTTAGAAAATTAAAAAATAATAATAATTAGTTTGTAATTTATGCAATTTAACTAGAATAAAAATAGTTAAACATAGATATCACAATGTAATATAGTTACCTTGGCATTTATTAAATTCAATTCATTAATATTTATTTAATTACACCTGTTTCAAATATAAACTAAATATGTGTATTTTAATGTATTATTGTTCTTAAATAAATAAAATAATAACGTTAATGTTTACATGAAGTGTTTAATATTCAAATTACTTAATTAAAATTTTCTATTAAGCAGTGTTATCGTATGAAGCTTATTAAAAAAACTTTGTTTTATTTTAATTATTTTGAACTTTATATTTATAATATTTAAATTTTTAAGTTGTAATGCTTAAATAATAATATCTATATTTTAATTTATTAAATTGAAGTTTGACAAGGATATGTAAATACTATAAATTTAAGAGGTATATATGTAATTTTTTATTAAAATATACTCTATATTTACAATTCAAATCTTAATATAATTTCCTTAATTAAATCTTAACACTAAAACAAGCTTATTTACATTATAAATAATAAATAAAATATGAAAAATATAATATTTTTAAAATTTTAATTCCTTATAGCATTTATAAAATAAATATTATAATTATATTAATATTTTTAATTTATTATAATTTATAATTAATAATTACTTTATATTATAAAAGTTTCTCTTTATATAGAAATCAAATACTAAATATTTTTAATAATCTACATAATATCACAGATTTACAAGATATTCTAAATTTATAGTATATTAATTTTTCCTATATTTTATTATTATTTTTTTAACCTTAAAATTAAACTTAGATCCTTGATTTAAAATAGATTTAACAATATTCTAAATATATACAAATGTAAGATTCACGTGTAGCATGTGCACATACTATTATTAGCGTAGTGGATTTTGATAGCCGTCGGATTGGATTCAATCTGGACCACTCGCTCTTGTATATAAGTTAGGGTTTCTGAACTAATGGATATACACATTTTATATTCCGAGCTCTCACATTGGTGGAGGTGAGGGGCACCTTAATTGTCCCTACGGAGTGCTCGGATTTGTGTCTTTTTATCAATTTTCTTTGTCTTCTTAGGTCTAGCTTTTCCATTGTCTAGATCTATTCCTTTCTTGTGGATTTTGTCTTTTCTTCGTTCATGAATCCACAACAGGCAAATCCCTTATCTGTGGAGCAGTTACTCATGCAGTTGTTGGATGCCATGCGTGTGCAACTGAACAATCATTCTCAGTTGATGGCAGCATTCACAGTCCAGGTACTCCTCCTACTCATGTTGCAAACCCCGTGTCCGACCGGATTTCTTTCGCGGAAATCCTGGAGATGATGTGTACCATTGGTTTGACCACTTCACTGTGGTTGCCACATATCATTCGTGGGACGGTGCTCAGTGTTTGCGCGAGTTTCCTACTTGTCTTCAAGGGACGGCGTTGCAGTGGTACAATGGTCTGGACGTTGCAACTCGTGGATTGGAATATTCTTCCAGAGATCTTCAAACGTGCATTTGGGCATGCGGACGACTGTGATGATGCTTTTCAGCAGTTGCATCGTATTCGTCAGGAGCCATCTGAGTCGGTGATGCAGTTTGGTGTTCGCTTTCGAAGCCTTTTGCTGCGTGCAGAACCTAACATGTCGGAACGCATCAAGTTAGGTATGTTGTGGCCAGCACTTCGTCAAGACCTTGTGGGGCTTGTGCATGCACTAGCTCCAGTGACTCTTGACGATGCTTTGAGGCTGGCACAACGATATGAGTCGTCACCTCTCCCACTTGCGCCTTCACGTGCTCTGTTCCACTCCATGTTGGGGATGGACCTGCTCCGATGGAGGTTGAGGCTGTTGCCGCTCGTGTACCAGCACAAGGTGGGGCCCGTGGACGAGGACGTGGACGTGCAGTTCGTTGTTGGGCATGTGATGAGGTTGGACACACGTATCGGCGCTGTCAACGGTTTCCCGATTGGCGTCCCCCATTTCCAGGATGGAGGCCATGGCGTCAACAACGTCCGGTTGGTGCTGCTGCAGTGGAAGGTTGTGATGCGGTGGATCTTCCGGGAAACGACGAATCGCACGAGTAGAGGAGGGTCCTCGTGCGAATAAATTAGTGACCCCTCCATCTTTCTTTCGGGAGTATCATCAAGGGGTTCACTCGGCACCAAATCATCCGGTTTTCACTTTTCAAGCTCTTTAATCAGCCACATCCTGTTTTCCTTTCAGTGTTGGTGGATACAGGTTCAAGTTTGTCCTCTGTTTCTCAATCTGTTGCTACACGTTGCAGCCTTCATTTGCGTCGTGCGGTAGAACCAGTCTTCATTCTGTACGGCAACGGACATACTCATGCTTGTTCGGGATGAAGTGGACATTGTTGTTCGTGTGGATGATCGTGAGCTCGAGCTTCAATCTTTGCGGGTGGTGCCGAGTCAAGCTTTTCACCTTATTCTTGGTATGGATTGGTTAACTCGCAATCATGCCAAGTGTGACTTTGAAAAGTCTCCCCCTTGTTTGACTCTCCCTCGTCTTTCTTCCATTCCTCTTACTTCTATTCCACTTCGTCCATCTGCTTCCACCTCTGCTTCCATCACTTTTGTCTCACCCTATTTCCAACCATTTTCCCTTCATGCTCTTCCTTTTCTTCTTGGATCCATCAGATGATCGTCGTGCTGTAGTTGTTGATCAACTCAAGAAGGAGTATGCTGATCTTTTCAACTTCGACTTGTCATCTGGGGCCAAGATTGCGACACGCCACCCTATTCCAACTGGAGAGCTAGGCCAATCAAGGTACCTGTTCGGCGTCGTCACCAAAGGAGCTCAAGATCTTACGAGCGAATGTCAAAGAGATGTTGGAGAAGGGTGTTATCCGGAAAGTCTCGAAGTCCTTGGGCGTGCGAACCTCACCTTGTGACGAAGCCTGATGGGAGCGTTCGATTCTGCATTGACTATCGCCCATTAAATGAGGTAACCGTCTCAGATGTGTACCCACTTCCTCATACTGCAGACCTTTTGGATCGACTGGGGCGGAGCCGTTGGTTCACCAAGTTAGATCTCGCATCTGGATATTGGCAAGTTCCGATGGCTGACATGGACATTCCCAAGACTGCTTTTCGACACCATTTGGCCTGTACGAGTTCTTGGTGATGCCTTTCGGTTTGAGCAATGCTCCAGCAACTTTCCAGCGTATGATGGACGAGGTTCTTTGCGACATGCCGGAGGTGACTGCTGATTTCATCGATGATGTTTTGATCCATTCAGATGGAACGTGGGAGGAGCATGTCGGTGATGTACGTAAGGTTTTGGATCGACTGCGGGAAGTTGGTTTGAAGTTGAAGCCATCTAAGTGTGTGTTTGGATCAAAGGACACCACTTATCTGGGTTATCGCATTTCACGTGAAGGTTTGCAAGTCGATCCTGACAAACTAGTTGCAGTTTTGAAGTTCCCTACGCCAAGTGTGTGAATGATGTGCAACGCTTTCTTGGCAAGGTACAATATCTGGGTCGTTTTGGATCATCTTTCAGATCGTACTGCACCGTTGCGCGCGTTGTTGAAATCGTCAATGACTTTTTTGTTTGGTCTAAGGATTGCAAGCAGGCATTTGCAGATCTCAAAGAGTTGTTGACGACTCCTCCAGTTTTGGCGTACCCGGATTACACCCGTCCTTTCATCTTGCGTGTAGATGCTTCTGACATCGGCCTCGGGGTGTATTGATGCAGGAGAGTACAAGTGTTCCTGGCCAACGACATCCCATTGCGTACATCAGCCGTACATTGCAGCCAGCAGAGGTGAATTACTCCACACAAAAAAGGAGTGTCTAGCAGCAGTTTGGGGTTTTGAGAAGCTCCATGCCTACTTGCATGGTTCGCGGACGTTGTTGGAAGGCGATCATGCAGCAGTCACTTCGTTGTTGAAGCGAAGAATTTGATTGGCGTACTGCTCGGTGGGCCTTGAAACTTCAAATTTACGACTTTGAAGTTGTTCATCGTCCAGGGAGTTCCATGGCTGATGCTGATGCTCTTTCTCGGGCTCCTCTTCCACCTTCTCTCTCTTCTGTTGCCCCAAGAACCAGTTTCCAACTTCAATGGACTTTTTGACGAAGATTTGTACCATCACAGTTGCTTGTGCTTGACGTTTAGTGTCCGTAGAATGCAGAGTTAGATTTGCCGTCTTTGGATGAGGTTCGAAGCTTAAAAGGTTGAGCCGTGAATTCGACGGCTTCGTGATGGGTTTGAGAATCTTTTATCACTTGCTGATGACTTGCCTTTCAGGCATTTACATTCGCAGTATCGCCTTTAGGATGACCTTCTTTTATTTTGTGGGACTGATCTGATGATCCTTTGCGGTTGGTGGTGCCTTCAATCTTCATTCCACGCTTCCTCCATGCTTACCATGACTCTCCTATTCTTGGCGGGCACATGGGACATCGTCGGGTGATGGAGAAGCTGCGCAGATCTTTCTATTGGCCGGAGTTGCGAGGAGATGTGATTCGGTATGTGCGTAGTTGTGTGTGGTGCCAAGCTCGCAATACTCCCCCATGTGCTTCGGAAGGACGGTTGGAGTCAATTGCAGTTTCTCGTCCGTTTGAATTGGTGGCATTTGATTTGATGGGACCTTTTCCGCGGTCAACTGCTGGTAACGAGTACGTTATTATTGCTTCTGATTACCTAACTCGTTGGGTAGAAGTTGGTGCTCTTGCTAGTGCGACTGCTTCTGCTGTTGGTCAGTTTCTCCTGAATCGGGTCGTGTTTCAGCATTCTTGTCCGGAGCGAATTCTCTCGGATAATGGTCCCGCATTTATGGCTGAGGCATTTCATGTTTTGACATCTCGATAGGGATACGCCACACTTTCACAAGTGCTTATCATCCTCAGACAGATGGTTTAGTGGAACGGCTCAGAACCTTCAAGGGGATGATCGCAAAGTATGTGAACTTTCAACATTCGATTGGGATGGTTATCTGCCGTCTCTCCGATATGCTTATGTCACTGGAGTTCAAAGTTCCATTGGTACTTCCCCATATAAGCTTTTTGTATGGTCATGACCCGGTGTTGCCAACGGAGTTGGGTTTGCCTTCTCGGTTACCGCGAGCTGCTGATGCTAGGTCGTGGGATCGGTATCTGACGAGCATTCTTCCATTGGTTCGTGCGGAGTCAGCAGAACACTTGGGCCGCGTACAAGTAGGACAACAACAACGTACAACTTGCATCATCGTCCTCCTGCGGAGTACAAGGTTGATGAACTGGTGTTGGTTCGTTTTCCCAAGCTTACGGTACGTGGTTTAGCTAAGAGTCTCCTTCCTCAGTGGAAAGGACCGTATCGAGTGCTACGGCAAGTAGGCCACAGGTTTATGAGGTTCGGCACGACATTCAACCCGATCCTCCGGAGATTGTACATGTACAACGGTTGAAGCATTTTGCAACGGGAACAAGTTGTGCCGCCTACAATCCACCAGTGCCTCCTCCTGATGTTCTCCAGATCCGGGCCCGTCTACAAGACCCTAACCAACTTACACCCTTCCGAGAGGAGGGGATGATGTAAGATCCACGTGTACAGCTTACACATATTATTATTAGCGTAGTAAATTTTAATAACCATCAAATTGAATTCAATCTGGACCACTCGCTCTTGTATATAAGTTAGAGTTTTTGAACT
This sequence comes from Selaginella tamariscina, assembly GCA_003024785.1. NCBI lineage: Eukaryota > Viridiplantae > Streptophyta > Lycopodiopsida > Selaginellales > Selaginellaceae > Selaginella > Selaginella tamariscina. The sequence continues at coordinate 82,761 of PUQB01000649.1, forward strand.
AATGGATATACATATCTCTGTATTTTGAGCTCTCACATAAATATATTAAATATTATCTTAAATGAGAACCATTTATTAAGATAAATTATATTCTAGTATATTTTTAAAATTATTCATATAACACCAAAGGTTTGAAACAATTTAATTTAAATTTTGTTACATTCGTCTTTCCCATATTTTGATTATAAGATTAAATTAGACCATTGATTTAAAATAATATATTTAATATAAATATTTAAATACATATTTAATATATACAAATATATTTTAGAAATATTTACATAATTTCACACTTTTAATGTGAAAGACATCAGGTTAATATCTACGTAATACTAACGTCTCCATTATTTCCCCTCTAACTATCTTAAGAGTAATTTCAACCATTAATTATAATAAATTTACTATATTCTAATATATTATTAACATATTCAATTATATTTTAAAAAATAGTCATATATAAATTTCAGTTTACCTCTTATAATCTAATAAAAATCTATGTAGAAGTGCTTCTACACGAAGTTTGTGATGCTGTACATACATAAACACTCCATGCAGTAATGTAAGTATAGTTAACCAAAATTTTAAGCAAGATTAAAACTAATTACCGTGACTTATACTTCTTTCCTGGTTTGCCTTTCTTGCCAAACCCATTATCCACCTCGTCATCATCTGCATTTCTACGTTTTTTTTTCTTAGTCCCATCTTTCTCTTTAATATGCTGCAAAAATGTTATAATTATAAATAAAATATAATAATTAGTAATAAATTACTATTACATACCGTTGTAGCTAATCTCTGAGCTTCCGTCACACGTTCCTCCAGTAGTAAAACCTCTTCACTCTTTAGTGGAAACTGAGAAAGTTTTTTACCTGTAATAGAAAAACATAAATTATCCTTCTCTATATAACAGCATCTAATGTATGTAGATGTCTGCATATCTACACATTCAAGTATAAAGGAACATATAAACGTTATATTTCTAAGTTACTATTGCCTATAAGAACAACGCTGTGTGTGTCAGTGTGTGTGTGTGTTGTGACTGACCAATTAATTCCTCTATTCTTGTGTAGAGGGCCACCTCATATTGTGTAACAATTGAAACAGCACGACCAGATCTCCCAGCTCTCGCTGTTCTTCCTACTCGATGTATATAATCCTGAATAAGATTAACAATTAATTAACATGCTAAATTGGATAATAATTATCCGAACACGAGAGAGTCACAAACCTTAGAATTAACTGGTATATCATAGTTAATGACGACGTCAACAGACGGAATATCCAAACCGGCTAGCCACGTCAGTGCAAATCAGAATGTTTCTCTCTCCGGCTTTGAACTTATTTAATGCACCCAGCCGTTTATTCTACACACATTCACCAAATATTTAATAAAGATTAATAACATAATACCCTGCTTCTTATAGTAAAATGTTGAATAAAGGAAATATTTAAATATTATATGAATAATTATAACCTGGCTCATTTGACCACTAATTGGGATTGCCTCCATTCCAAGATTGCGCAATATCAACGCCAGCCGTCTTGTACTATCACACGTCCTTGTGAAAACCATAATAGTGCTCCCTGCCATTTCATTCAAGATAAACACCAAGTAACAATCCTATTAAAAAGACAAGAATAAATTAGCTAAATTTCGAAGGCTCGTAAAACAGTATCAAAGCTCAAACCTTGTATTTTGCAGGGATAAATAAGTATTCTTGCTTTAGCGTGGCAGCAGTAGTATATTTTGAAGAAACTTCCACCTGAAACATACAAATGTTCTAACACACACACACACAAACAAACAGACAGACACACACACACACCTTCGTAGGATTCTGAAGACAAGCACGTTGAAGCTTTTGCACCTGCGTGAAACAACGAACACACGGGTTACTAGATTGTTCATGTTCCCTAACGTTGTATACGGATATATAACGTTCTTACATAATATCAAAGGCATATAAAAGCACTAAATACATGCAGCTATAAAATCGTACACATATCTTACCTTGTTAGTCATGGTAGCTGAAAACAAGAACGTTTTTCTTTCTCTGGGAACAACTTTCAAAATCTCGTCAATTTCTTTCTCAAAATCGTCATGCAATATTTTTATCCGCCTCATCAAGCACCTGAAAAGCAATAGTAAGCTATTCAATTGATAAGATTCATTATATACGATCAATGGTTAATTAAAACTACAGAATAATGTATAGAGTATTCAATACTCACAGAATTTTTATGTTTCGCAAGGTGAAACCTTTAGTATTTGTTAAGTGGTCCAACAGTCTCCCTGGGGTACTTACCTAAAACATTATATAATACATTAAACAAATAACTTGTATAAGTTTACAGAGCAGATATACTTATGTTACTTATCATACCACAATGTGAGGCTTCTTCCCAAGAGCAATAGCTTGATCTATCATAGAAACACCACCAACAATCTGATAAGCAGGAATATAGTTATGTAACATTAACATATATTGTTGCCAATATATGTGTGTACGTTGCACATAATTATGGATATATGTTATATACATATCGTGATTCCAAATTAAGCTTACCGCAACACTCCTTACACCAATTTGCGATCCTAATGCTTCAAATTGTTCCGAGATCTGAATTGCCAATTCTCTACAATAATACGAATATATATGTGTGTGTGTGTGTGTGCGTGCGCGCGTGCGCGCTAGCTATATAACGGCTATGTATATTGTAACATAGTTATTTAAGATACACATATGTATATAGACTTATATATAATGCGTTTATGTACAAAATACCATTTTACATATATATGTGTAGATTGTAATGTATATGTAATGTCTGTATGTATATAATGAATTACCTCGTCGGTGACAAAACACAAGCAAAAAAAGCATGGCTTTGCTCAAATAAAGCTTGCAATATGGGGAGAGCAAAAAGCCCCTGTTTTACCCGATCCCGTCTGTGCGAGGCCTATCAAATCCCGACCTGTATACAGACATACAAACATACACATATATCTGCATTTATGGAGAAATATGCAGAACAAAACAAAATTTTGGAGATTATCAAAACATAAATATAACACACATTCCTATGTTGGCGATTATCCTTAATTAACACACATTCACATACACAACCGCTGCATTTATCAAACAAATTTTCTTATACATACATACCGCACCGACATATATACATATACACACTCGAGATTGTTTGATAATCTGCATACAAATGTGTTCTATGTATGTCACACCTTGAAGCGCCAAAGGGAGTGCCTGGACTTGAATCGGTGTCGGATGCTTCCATCCGAGCTTGTTACACGCATCTACAAGCTCCTCACGCACGCCGAGTTCTACGAAACCGGGCACCGCCAGGGCTCCGGCCTCCTCCCCTGCCGCCATCGCACCCTAAATCCCCCCCTAATCACTAAACCCTAAACCCTAAATTGTTATTTTAAACAACTAAGAACTGAATAATGATAATGATATAATATTATTACGAAATTAATTTTAGAATACACAGAGAATTAAGAATAAGCTCCTTAAAAAGTATAAAAAAACTTTATTATGCAATTTTCACCTGTACATATGTAACGCTCTGCTCAGTATGACACCCTGTAGACATATATACATCTAAGAAAAGCTAATTTTTAGCAAGTTAGAGAGAGATGGTAGATGTGTAAAGACTTCAATGTGTCGTATATACACACACACATCTCAAAAGAAGACACGTACCGCAAGGTTTAGAAGGAGCGAGTCCTGGCGATGGCTTGGCGAGTGGGAGGTGTGACAGAGGTAAACTTACTCCGGTGATCAATCTCTCGCGTCTCTTGACAAATTGCACACGGAAAACACAACAAGTGTGCACAGCAGTCCTCACATGTATCCCCAGGAATATTAAACGCATTCCTCAGCGCACGCCTGTACTACATCACAGTTAGTATGTGTGTCTCTGCGTATGTGTATGCATATAATAGACAGCACACACACATGGATATATAGTACCTGTACCAACAGGCGTATATGCATCCACAGCAGCAAAACTGTTGGAGAATATACCACAGCAAAGAGGCTGCAATACATGCTGTTTGTCCCCTGTCTATGATCTCCACGTTACGGCCAAACAATAAACACGGGCAGATACAACCGAAGGTGCATGTTGGGACGTCTGTTAAGCAGTCACACAGCCCTGCATGCCATTCTCCTGCATATAATAGTATTTAAGTGTATGCATATATCTGACTTTGTACATGCATGTGCTCGATCTGTAGGTGTGTGTGTGTGTGTGAGAGAGAGAGAGTATATATTACCTCGAGCATGTAGAATGGGGCACCTGGGTGAACAATTCCCTGTTTCACATAATGCTCATACGCAGCTGCATAAGACGGACCCGCTGGATCGTAGGCGGTTGAGCAGCTTGAGGGTGAGATTGAGGGGGAAAAGGAGCATATCCAGTGCTCCCCACCATGCGATCTCCGACCTCTTCCGTGAAGAAGACGCTCCATCTTTGAACCCTAAATCTGGGGATTCAGTTATTCTAGCATATACCTGGCGGTTAGTATATTCAGGTATATACTCAAAATCTCGAATATACCTCCAATAAGTAAGGTGGAATATACCTTAGGGCTTAGGGTTTAAAGGAACCGGGAAAATGAATATAAATGCACACGGATGGGGCAAGGAGGGTAGCGCAATCTTCATGGGCACATCTCATCAGGCAGTGTACAAGCGTGGAAGAAGTAAGGCATATACATCGCCTTGTTGCAGTAGAAAACACAACGGTAGACAAGTACTTAGCCAATCTTCTCGTGCAAATGTATGGCAGCCTTGGAAGCCCGGATGAGTCCGTCTCCATGTTCGAGTCCACACAGGGCCGGAATGTCTTCTCCTGGAACATCCTGCTGCGTGTGTATGCACAAAATGGGCATATTCAGAATGCGTTACCTTGTTCCAAAGCATGCCTCTGCGAGACATCGTGTCCTGGAACTCGATGTTGCAAGCACATGCACACCATCTACATATACAGAAGCTCATCGAGACGTTTCAGGAGATGCCCCAAAGGGACATTGTCTCCTGGAGTTCCCTGGTAACTGCATTTGCCCAGAATGGGCAACCCGATTGTGTCTCAGATGTGCTAAAGAACATGCCCATGTGGGACCTCGTAGCACTCAACAGTGCCATTCCATGCTACGATCCTGAAGAAGTAATGGAACTGTTCCATACAATGTGTGTGCGTGACTCGGTTTCCTGGAACTCTGTTCTTCAGACGCTGTCTGGGGCCGGTTTAGCTGCACAAGCAGAGTATGTATACCTCAGAATGCCACAACATAACTACATAACTTGGACCTCCATGCTAATGGCATATGCAGCAACTGGGCAGGTGCAATCGGCGTGGTTCATGTTCGGGGACATGCAACAGAGGAGCGTGGCGACGTGGAACTCGATGATAGGAGCGTTCATGCGAAACTTTCGCCTTGTTGAGGTCAAGGATGTCTTTGACAAGATGCCCTTCTGGAACGTTTTGTCCTGGGCTTCTGTGATTATAGCGAATGCCTTGAATGGGCATATGCAGCAGGCCATGGATATGTTTAACACAATGCCAGAGAGAACCATATAGTTTGGACAAGCATGATCACGGACTCTTCTTATTCGCGAGCATTTTTCGACAGGATGCCATGTAGGAACCGTGTCGCATGGAACTCTATGATGTGCGTTTACGTACAAAGCTCCCGTCGGGAAGAAGCTCAAAGGCTGTTCCTGGATATTCCCGAGCGGGATATTGTGTCCTGGAACGAGATGATACATGCGAGTGGTGATATTTACACTGCACGGCTTGTGTTTGACATTATGCCTTTGTGGAACTCAAGATCATGGGAACGATCATCCAGTCATATGTAGAACATGGTGATATGCTTAAGGCAAAGTCTATGTTCGACAGAGCTCCACATGAAGAAGGTAAAACTCTCTCTCTCTCTTCTCTCTCTCTCTCTCTCTCTCTAAGTTTTATATTGTAGGTACTGTTCTTGGAAACATTATGATGCTTGGCTACGCAAGGACCAAATCAACAGAGCAAGCAAAGGAGTTATTTGATAACAGTTTGGAACACCGAGACTCGGTTACGTGGAATGCAATGATACAGATTTACTGCAACAACATTGATGCAGTAAACATGACAAGTTGCTTGGAAAGAATGCCTACTAGGGACATGGTTTCATTCGCAACTGCGATGAGTATGTACGCCACACCCATAATGTACATGGTGCAAAGAGCCTATTCAATGAGATGCCAGAGAGGGATGTATATATATGGACTTCACTGCTGAATGCATATGCCCAAACTGGGCATATTGAGGACGCAAAAATGGTGCTCAAGCACATGCCTGGGTGGGACATGGCTTCGTGGACCGCAATGCTGGGTGCATATGCCTTATCTGGGCATCTAGATGTGGCCAGAGAGATGTTCGAGGAGATCCCGGAACCCGATGGTTTGCATATACAGTGATGGTTACAGCATACGGTAAGCAAGGACTTTTGAAGGAGGCAGTGAGCCTGTTTCACAGCATGAGCACACCAGGAGTTATCACATATAATGCATTGCTAGAGACATACTCTGAGAATGGATATGGAAGTGAAGCTTTCAAGCTATTTGTGACCATGGACTTGGAAGGTGTTAGTCCAAACAATGTTACTTATACAAGTGTTTTCAATGCGTGTGCGGATGCAGGTGTCAAACTCTTGCCAGAAGGCAAAATGGTTCATGATATACTCGTTGAAAGATGCATTGTTAATGATCCATTAGTTATTACTGCAGTTATCAACTTCTATGGCAAGTGTGGCCTTGTGGAAGATGCCATTGGAGTATTTATGGCGTTTAATAGTGAGGGTTCACAGTGTACTGGCTTATGGAATGCAGTTGCCAGTGTGTTTGCGTGGAACGGACAAGCCAGTTTCACATTTGAGCTGATGAGTTACATGGTTCTCGAAGGGTGTATCCCAGATGCAAATATGCTGCTTACCACGTTAACCGCGTGTAACCACGGGGGTTTTAGTGTCTCAAGCAAGGGACATCTTCAGAGATATGCTCGGTGACCATTACGTTGTTGCCGGGGTGGAACACTACATGTGCATTGTGGATGTGTTGGACGGGCTGGTCAGCTGGGGAAAGCACAAGAGTTGATAGAGAACATGCCATTTGAGTCACAGGGGATAGCCTGGACTACTTTGCTTGGAGCTTGCAAGACACAAGGCGATGCTCGGAGAGGCGTGTTTGCCGCAAGGAACCTTTTGTGGAGTTTGATGTTCATGAGGTTGCTACTTATAAGTTGCTTGCATCCAGTATACATGTTGGTCCATGATATATATATATTTATAAACTCTTATATATATGGAGTGTATACATGCACAGGTGAACCCTGCACCTAAGAGATTCCAGGGCCGTAGAACACAGAGGCAAAAAGTTGTTTCAGATGTTATATCTGCTCTAAAACTATGTACGAAAGCGAGGGACTTAAGTGGTGGGAAAACACTCCACTCGGACGCGGTGGCAGCAACCTCCATACGGACAAGTACGTGGTTTCTGCCCTGATAAACATGTACATTAGGTGCGGGAGCATACAGAGTGCTAGAGATGTCTTCGAGGGGACGACAAATCAGGACGTTGTTACGTGGACAAGTCTCATCCGTGGATACGTGGAGAATGGAGAGAGCTCCGTAGCTCTGGAACTGTTCAACAGCATGGACTGTGTAAAGGACCACGTTACGTATGTTGCTGCACTCAAGGCGTGCGTGGGGAGAGTGGAGAATGGGATAGAGATTCACAGAGAGATACAGGAGCGAGGGTATGATTCTAAGATAGTCGTGGCGAACACGCTTGTGTATATGTATGGGAAATGCGGGTGTATGCATCGTGCCAGGGAGGTTTTCGATGGGATTTTACACAAGGATGTTGTTACATGGAATACTATGATCTTGGGATACGTGGAGAATGGGGAAAACTCAGTGGCTACGGACTTGTTCATGTGTATGGACTGTGAACCGGACGAGATTACATATGTTGGTGCACTCAAGCATGTGCTGATCTAGAGAAAGGGATTGCCTTGCACAAGGAAACGAGTTCTCGTGGATATCTATCTAGCGTAATTGTGAGAAGCACCGTGATGGATATGTATATGAGATGTGGTAGTATGCACCATGCTAAGGAGGTCTTTGATGGTACACTCAACCGGGACGTGGTTATGTGGAGTTCCTTCATTTTGGGTATGTGGAGAATAAGCAGGCTTCTTTGGCACTGGTGTTGTTTAACAAGATGGACTGTGAACCGAACCATGTCACGTATATTGCTGCACTCAAGGCGTGTACAACTGAGAGAGAGGGGACGCTCATACACAGACATGCTGAAGAACGAGGATTTACCTCTCAGGTAACCATCGTAAACACGTTGTTGGACATGTATATAAAATGCGGGAGCATGCATAGTGCTAGGGAGGTCTTCGATGGGATTGTCTGCAAGGATGTTGTATCATATAACTCTCTCATGATGGGATACGTGGAGAATGGGGAAAGCTCGGAAGCATTGGATTTGTTCATGTGCATGGAGTGTGAGCCAGATGAGTTTACTTACGTTGCAGGACTCAAGGCATGTGGAAGCTTAACTGCGTTATCCGTTGGAAGAGTGATGCATGCCACGCTCTGCTGCAGATTTGGAGTAGAACATAACCAAGTGGTGGGAAGCGCGTTAATAGACATGTATGGCAAGTGCGGAAGCGTGCATACTGCTGAAGTAGTGTTCAATAGCTTGCATTCTCCCAACGTCGTGTCATGGACTTCGTTAATGACGGGATACACCTCACTTCAGGTGTTCAGGCTGGCAAACAAGATGCAAGAAGCTGGTGTGCAGTTGAATAGTGCTACATTCACGTGTCTTCTCACAGCATGCAGCCATTCAGGTATGGTTGAGGATGGTAAGAAATACTTTGAATCCATGTGTAAATATGGTATAACTCCAAACAGAGAACATTATACTTGTATGGTAGATATGTTGGGAGAGCTAATAGGTTGGAGGAGGCGATATCAATTATAACGAGTATGCCTTCTTTCGCCGATGGTGTTACTTGGAAAGCACTGTTAGCTGCCTCCAAGAAATGGAAGAACTCTGCAGTGGGCAAAGTTGCCTTTGATGCTTTGGCTCACAGAACACAAGATGGAGCTCCTTTGTACTTATGGGGGATACCTTAAGTGCATAAATGTATTGTGCGTATGTGTGTGTGTGTGAGAGAGAGAGAGAGAGAGAGAGCAGCTTGGTTGCTGGTTCATATTAGCAAAAGTATCATTTAAATGAACTTGAGCTTCAGTCACCTATCTAAAAACTAATAACAGTTATTTAAAATTTAATAAGAATGTGTACTGCACTAAGCTACTAGACATACATACTCACTCTGATGTGTTACAAACAGATGAGATTTAGATTGATAAATAATTATGTCATTTTATGCACACACACACACACATCACATTAAGCTTTTACTAACACTTACAATAAGAATGTGTACTGCACACGTTCTGCTAAGCTACTAGAAATACATACTCATACGCTGATGTGTATGAGTATGTATTTCATTCTTTATCACACACACACACATAAAAGTGTATTAGTTTATATTAAGATATAGATACTAAATATACACTTTATAACAATAACCTGGTTATCTATATTGAATATATATTAAAGTGTATATTTATTTATCAAATAAACTTACTACACATGTATACGTTAAAATGTACATTATTTATTACATTACAGTGTATATATATATATATGGTATAATGTATATTTATCAAGTGTATATTTATTATCTAATTCAAACAAATTCGATTAGCATATTTACTTGGTATTTTATATTAAATCAAAAACTCTCTCGTGTAAAGTCTATATATTTATATACAAATACCATAAAATACATAAATAGCCACCTGTATGTGCTTGTATAATTTACAGACATAAGTCTGTGCATTATACATAGTACGTAAATCACGTATTTTGTACAGTTATATATACATACATATACACAGAGTAGTATCTTATACTGGGATATATCAAATTTTATAGTGTGCATGCAATGCATATAATATATATTATAATATATATATAGAGAGAGAGAGAGAGAGAGAGAGAGAGAGAGAGAGATACACAATATGTGTGTTGTGTGATAAAGAATGAAAGAAATAATGAAATTTATGCAAAGAGGTCAACATATGAACAAACTAATCTTTTTGATGAACTTTGATTCCTTTAACACCTTCCATAACCTAGCATAAATAAATAAATAAATAAATAAAATGAACCCATTTGTAAAATGTATATATATAATTTAATAATTATTAATAAAATTAAATTACCATGTTACTCTTCTGACGTTTGATCTTCATCTAACGATTCCACACTCTGCTGCTGCAGTTGCTCTTCAGTAGTCTCCTCCGTTGTCTCCATTCCCATCACTTGAAGTGACTACACAAATAATAATAATAATAATAATATGTTATTACTAAAATTTAAAAATATCACAATAATTATAAAACATTATTAAGTTATCTTGGTTAAATTATTCAAATAATGGACAACGTTATTAGGTTACCTAGACTTGGATGATTATTGTGGGTTTAAACCCTAAACCCTAGGTTAGAGAGAGACCTGAGATGCGGTGTAGCACTGGCTGGACAAATCGGGCATCTGGTTATCAGGGTGGTAAAGGTTCCAGTCGTGGTTAACAATCTCAGCCGTAGATCGCTGGGCAATATCTAGGCTTGGATTTGCACCGTCAGATCCCATGTAGCAGATTCCAAGCGGGGGTCGTAGCTCGAGCTGTGTTTGCATTGCTGCACTTCCCTGTAATCCCATATAGAACCCATTCGAGGATGAACTTCCCAGTCCAGGTTCTGTTATACGTGTCTGAAGTGGATACACCTGTGCGTGCGTGCGTGTGTGTATATTATTAGAGACCCGTTAAATACATTGATCACTGTTATTAAAGTACCTGAGAACAGAAAGGAATCATCTGGTGACTTTCCAACGGCTGCAAAACCACAAAAATATTTTATTAAAATAAATAAATAAATAAATAAATAAATACCTGTCTCATGCAAAAGCCAATGTTCTCAAGGTCTTGCTGAAACACCAATATTAAAATCTCTCTAGACACACACACGCACACGCACGCACGTACCTTACGAAGGCGTATCTTCTGCAAGGTCTTATCAAGCTCACTCTCAAGCTTGCACAAATCATCGTAGTTAAACAGCTCAAGCAGCTGCTCATCCCCTTGGTAAACTCTACAAAAAAACAAAACATAATTAATTAACACTAATTAATAGAGCGTTAATTAACCACCTCAGTCGCTGCTGAAAGCACTCATTCTCATGTTGCAGTCTCCTGATCTCCTCTTGAATGAGCTGTGTCATTAAATATACATAATTAGTAAAATAGAAAAGCTTGAGCTAAAGACTACGGAGTACCAGTACTCACCCCGATATTGTTCAAGTTCCTGTTAAACAAAACCATTAATAAAGATTAGAAAAAGAAATCAATGAATACCTTGTGAGATGAGAAGCATCGCTCTCTGCCTTAAGCTTCCGTATAGCCCGATTAAGTTGCTGCATATATATATATATATATATATATATATATGAAATAAACTAAAAGCCGCTTATAAGATCTTCCTTACCTCCAAGTTCTCCATCTTTCTACAGGTGGAGATACATACACATTAGATAAAGATGACAGAATGCGTGTGAAAGTACCTTTTTGTGCGCTCATTCTCAGGGAGATTAGCGTATCGGTATATGACATCCTCCACCCTGCATATAGATGAGATTAAGGAACTAATCTGGATGGATTAGTCACTAATACTCCCACCTCATATCGGTTGCATACTGTGTGAGCTTTCCAGACGGCGAGAACATGATCAATGCAATGTCTATGTCACAGAGCGTGGATAGCTCATATGCCTTTTTAACCAGTCCTGTTCTTCTCTTCGAGTATGTCACCTGTCTGTTGGTGGCATTCTCTATCTTCTTAATCTCCAGCTTAACCCTCCCCATGGTGATGATTAACAAGAGATAACCTCAGCAGGCTCTTCCTTCATCTAAAAAATCATCAACAGATTAGAGAGATAATGGGAAGAAAAAGCTAATACCTAGTACAAGCTTTCCTTCACCCAGGGAAAAAGGAAGCGGAAAATGGGATAAGACGGTATATATAATTTTACACAAAATACGTTTTAATTATTGAGCTGGCATTTGCAAATGCCACCTTGGACTAGCAATGTGTACCGCACACTTACCATCCTTTTTTAGGGTGCTGAGCCCCACCCAGGGAATATTCTTTGCACATTATAGAGAATCTCGGGCTTGCAACGGTAATTGGATATTGACCCTAAATCTCACCGGCTTAAGAATCAACTATTATGTATATTATTAACTTAATTAAGAAAAAAAAAAAAAAAAAAACAGATCTTCTCAAAAAAATTAAATAGAACATAGATGCTTCTACATTGTCTTCATCCATATCGTATCCTGAAAAATAAGAAAACAAGTAACTATCATTAGTATAAACTTACTATAAGTACACACATTATCTATATGAAATTTCTATGATATGTTACATATAATGCATTACATATTATATATAATGTATATAAATGCACATGTATAAAGTTCTATGTGTGTGGAAACATATTGAATACTCATACTTTATCACACACACGCACACAACAAAAAACAAGATACAGTCAATACTCAGAATGTGCAAGTGTTATATATCTTTGTGTATAAGTATGCTTCTATATATAACATAAGAGAACTATATCACGTGTCTATACATATATGTACCAGGCTATGTAGTAAGGAAATCCCACACTTTGGAACCCAAGGACTTTCGACGATCTTCCTCAGCGTCTTCCTCGTCTTCCTCATCCTCACCATCATCCTCCTGCCCTTGTTCTTCCTCGCCTTCATCATTCTCTTCTGTTTCTTCAAAGTCTTCCTCTTCACACTCTATCTCTTCCACTTCCTCAGTCACCGCAACGAACTTCTCAATTACACTCACTCTCTGTCCTTCTACACCCTCGTCGTCAGAAACACCTGCAAAATATATCAATGTATTGTCATATATGCACACACACACACACATTATGTGTGTGCGTGTGTGTTATAAGTTCAATATCTATGAATCGTACGTAGTCTCTCTCTCTCTCTATATATATATATATAAGCCAATAAATAACAAGTATCGACGTATGTGTATATTATGATGCATATATATAATGATGTCGTGTATAACAATCCTTACAGGTACTCGTGTCTGTACATTAGAAAGAAAACTTTCATATATTATCGAAGCTTGTGTGCATTGTACTATATAAACATTATGCATCCATGGACATGTGTAATAGTGATATACTTTATATAAATAGCATTGATATACAAGCAATTTAACATGCACGTCATATACAACATGTAATAGCATCTGTGAGTTTACGTACCGGCATAATATGGAAGAAACTATATTCACATATAAATATATGCATAAATGTGAATAATTACGAGAACTGTACCTTTGGTTTCTTCCAAGACAATCTCCAAGTTAGCAGTGCCATCCTCATTCTGTACGGCATCCTGGTTGTCCCTGGTGCTCGCAGGCGACGAAAAAACCACATCAGCATTCTGTGACGTGGCAGCCACGTCAACCTCCCCGTTACAGAAATCATGGTCGTGCTTTGCATGAGCCGCTTCTATTTGCATCTTCTTCAAGACGGACTGCAAGAAAAAGATGCACACTGAACGCACGCACGCATACAGAGATATGGTATTAAGGTTATAATATACATACATTTTGTTATATAAAGAAGAATAAAGTACATTATATATACACAACATAAAAGAACATATAATATGTAAGATTCAAACACTTGACCCTTTGTCGTGTATGGTGTATTCCGTGTGCGTGTGTGTGTGTGTGTGTGTGTGTGTGAGAGAGAGAGAGAGAGAGAACAATGTGAGTTGTTGATAGGTATTGAAATACGTACATACAACGTGTGTAATTAAACTTACATTTGGAGGTGAAGGCGCAACTGCCGCTTGCGAAGCTCGCATATTGGCACTGTAGATATAACAAAGCATATTAACTAATTAAAATGTAATATGTATATACATATATATGTAATTGGAAAACCATATAAAGCAGTAGATAAGTATTTTGTAAGTTCTAAAGCCCTATAGATGTGTTTAGTCATAACTAAGGGTATGCAGTGAGACATAAATATAACTAATTTAACTATGTACATAAATTGAACTAATTCTGTTTGTCATTGTGATCATAACTGTTGACAAACACATAAACAGAACTGCATATACTTAAAAGATATGTATATCTACGAATGAAAATCGAAAGGATACAAATGCTGCTTTATAACCATATGCATGTGTATATAACTCACATGGTAGAATCTCTGAAGTTGTAGCGAGGAGTAGAATCCCCGTTCACACCAATGGAAGACTCCGTGTGCCTTCTCCTCTTCCTCCCACTAGGAGTACCTTCAGAATGCGCTTCATTTCCCGCATTATCCTCCTCAAGGCGACGTTTTCTATAATGAGTTTAAGTCAAGCGGGCACTCGAGCGTGTACACACACACACAAATATAGAGATAGAGATGCACCAAGCCTATACTTATGTATGTAAATATACAGATAGTATTAGATTTACAAACTGCATCTCACAGTTGCTAAAAAATAAGATATATTATTAACAATGACAGAAACATATCATACAAAAAAACAAACATAAACATTTATATAAGAACAGCACATTGTCCCCAAGTAGATAAATATATGTACACTGATGTATATATATTTTGAATTATATACTTACCTGCCAAGAGTCTGATCTGGTTCTTCCGGTTGTTCACTGACATCTGGTGTATTTTCTTCAGAAAGTGTACGAGGGAATATTCTCGACGCACATGTACGAAGCCATCCCAGCGTTCCAGGCGACTTTTCCAGAAGTTGTAGCGTGTTCTCATTAGCAATTTCCTGTGCACGTAAATTTGTATCAGGCTAGAACAGGCCATCACCACAATACGTGTGTGTATATACATGGCGTGTACACGATGAAATATATATATCTGCATGTATCTGATCATTGCCTAATGTACATATGTACGTACATAAGCATAGGTAATTATATGCATATCTACCTAAGTATACAATTACACATTTATAAACATGTATATATGTATATAAGCATGTATTCAAGTACATACTATGTATACCTTATTTGATGACGCTGGCTGTGCAGCAGGAGCATTCTGGACCGCCCGTCTTGCAGACATAACCTCTCCATCATTGACATTCCTCTTTGAAGCTTGCTGCTGTTCCGACATCCTTAAACTGTCTTCAATTTCCTTAAGATCGTCCTTCATTTTCCTTACCCTCTCCGCTTCCTGTGTAAAGTGTACATGTTTATATAAATCTACATGTGTGCGTGCGCTATGCATGTTTATCCATCTATCTTAAGGATACTTTACAAACATGCATATTCATTATGCATGTATATATATTGACACAGACAGAGAGATCCAAATTCACACCCACCCACCCACCCCACACGTCAGTGTTTCATGTAAATGTTTGCCTATACGACCATAAAAATTGGGTATGAATATGAATATATATACCTGTAGAAGGTCTGTTCTCTCAGTATGTAGAGCCTCTCTCTGCTCCCTCAGCTTCTCTCTCTGCACTTGCAGCTCATGTATATCCTGAATACAACAAAGTATTTACTCCAACATACCAAATAATAAGAACACTTAAGTATATTTCCGTGAAAAAACACACGTGCTAAAATTCCACACGTAGAATACATTGTTATGGAGACATATATGAACTTGCGCGTCTGTGTGTGTATACGATGAATGAGTATTATATGCATGGAGATAGTACCTAAAAAGGAAACTTACCTTCTTTATTTCCTGCCACTCTGATTCCGCAAGCTCCCGTTGCTTGCTGACCTCTTGTCTCTCTTTCTCAAGCTTTTGCCTCTCAGACTTCACATCCTCCACCTCCTATATAATAAACAAAATTACAATACATATCGAGGAGTCTTTACTGTTGATTCAATATGTTATTAGAACATATATAACAGCCATATATATACACAATAAATACCTTCTGTGCATTCTCTCGGATTGAAATTGCTTCCTGTTTCTCTTTCTGTACTTCCAGCAACAATCTAGACTCCCTTTCTTCAACTTGCTTCTCAAGTTCCTCAGTTCTCTTTGCAATATTCTGTTTTGTTCATATAGATAAGAAAAATACTATTTGGATTCATACATTATTACTCCCCGTTTATTTCTATATATACACATATGTACACACACACACACAGATATATATGTACACATATGTACACACACACACACATGTAGAATATCTAGTTTTGCTACGTACATAGACATTATACACTCTAGTAAATTATTGCAGACTTATACTCTCTTTAGACATGTGTTTCAAACTGTTCATAACACAGTCTTACATAACAGACGTATATATGTATTGTCGTATATAAACATTACCCTCTCAAGCTCGGCACGTCGCATGTCCACGTCTCGAATCAGCTTTTCTCTTTCTGTTTCCACTCTGGAAAGCAGCTCCGACTTCTCCATTTCCATGTCACTTGTAAGTCTCAACCTCTCAATGTTCAAACCTTCTAATTCTCTGTTCACCTGCTTCCAAAAAACATACTCTTAAATAAATACACGCGACTCTTACTATCACATGTACACAACTTTAACAATTCCAACGTATAATTATATCGAGTTAAGCAGGATGACTCCATATATCGTTTTACAAATATACACATCTATATAACAGTTGTACCTTCTCATGCAACTCTCTCTTCTCCTGTTTTACTCTTTCCTCCTCATCACGCAACCACATTGTAACCCTCTTCCTCTCCTGCTCGAATTGCTCCATCTCTTTCCTCAGCTCCTCCTATATAACACGCGTTATATATAGGTATAAAAGATAACGTTCTCGCCAATGAGAACTACATAATGTACTGCGGAGAATATGTACGTAATGATGAGATTTAAACACAATATGTTATTGAACAAAGGAATTTTATACATATAACTCACACACACATTCGCAGACAAACGTATACGCATGTATGTATACCTTGCGTTCATCAAGAAGCTCCCATTGTGTTTCGAATTTTTCTTTGTCTTTCTTTAACTCGTCTGATTCAGCAGTAAGTTCCTGTTTTCGAGCTCTGAAGTCGTCAATCTCTTCTTTTAGCCGCAGTTGAACTTTTAATAGCTCCTCTCTTTCCCTTTCAATCACTTTAAGCTTCTCCTTCTCATCCTATATACATATGCATGTATCATATTCATATATATATATATATATATATATGATGTGCATATACATACACATAAGGATACAGGATTGCGCACATATTCCATACATAACAGGTGTTTGCTTATATAAATAAATAAATATATACCTGAATTTGTGTTTTTACAGCCTCAAGCTCCTCCTTTTCTAGAGTGAGTGCAACACGTAGTTCTGCGATTTCCTTCTGAGACTCCCTCTTTCTAGTCTCCAGTGCATTCTCTTTATCCTCAAAAGACTTAGCAAGCTCGTCCTGACAAAGTAAATTACATGAACTAAATATATATGCATATAACGTCTGTTAAACACACAAGATTCCATATTAATGTATTTGTGAGTATGTGTGGTGTATATTACCATCTTCTGTCTTGTTTCCACGAGACTGAGTTCCTGGGTTTTTCAAGCTGGCCTCATATTCTCCGAGCCTTTGCTTTTCCTTCAAATTATTTGCTTCTATTTCTCGTACAAGCTGTTCATGTTGTTCAAAAGCCTATATGATAATTACATTAGTATATGTTATACATTCACATATTGGTTATATGATATATGATCAGATGATATAAGTAGGATTATTACCGGTCCCTGCTAGCAAGTTTCTCTTGAAGAAGTAAAAACTCTTGTTCCTTCTTCGTTGCAGCATTTTCTAATTCTACAGCCGCCTGCAAAGCATAATAAATAAATACTATATATATATATATATATATATAACACACAACACGAATCATTTGCAAGTCTTTACGAACAGACAAAATACGACAAACATCACTGTCATATCTAGCACTTTATATTTCTTGCTAACTATTTGACTTTATACACATAGTATAGAGCACACAGAAGAAGATATACCTCTGGTATTACGGAGTTTTATATATCGTTATACACAATACACATAGAATATATAACATTATTATATTAGTCATATTAGTTATATACCTCTTCTCTAAGCTCAAGAGCAGCCATTGAAGCTTCAAACTCTGCCTGTGCCTGCCTGAGTGCAGCACGATCCTTGTCAAGATTCCTTCTGGCTTCCTCCAAGTCTTTCTGTAACTTTTGTAGAGCATCATCACGTTGGTCTGCATATTCCTCCCTCTTGTTCAGGAGTTTCTCACTATCAAGAACCCTTCTCTGGCTCTCTCTATCGTGCTTTCCCATTCCTTGAGGTTTCGCTGCTCACGTTCTAGCTCCTCTTTACGTGCTTCACACCTATGAAGACAAAAAATTGATAAACGTAATAAATAATGCATATTAATAATACTAAAAGAATAAAGGCGTTATTATTGGTAGCAGATCTTACTCTGTATTGAAGTTATGACGCTGTCTTCTCAGACCATCCTCGCGAGATGCAACTTCCTGTAGCTTCCTTTCTGCTTCAGCATGCTTCCTGCTTGCTTCTGCAAATAGAGCTTCCGCAGAATGAAGCTTCGATTCAGCCTCGAGCATCTTTTCTTCAGCAGTCACAAGCGTCTCTTTTCCTTTCCTAAACTGTTCTTCTGCAGCTGCCTTCGTCTCTGTAGAATCCGTTTGCATATCCCGCAAAGTCTTCTCCAGCTGGAAAAGGGTATAATTATGTATATGTACGTTATATATATTCATTGCAGCCACGAAACAGAACCGACTCAACAGTAAGCAAGAAAACCACAAAGAAAAACCAAAACTAGAAGTGAGGAGAGATGCATTATGTAGCAATAGACCCCACATAATAATTGTATATATGCCTGTATATAAAAAGTAAGGTAAGCATTCAACAAAAACAGTGGTGAATAAAACAAAATATGTAAACCCAGAATATGCATTTTGGGACAAAGATTCGAGTTTAGAACACTTACATTTGCTATGCATTGTCGCTCCGTGGCAAGAGCCCGTCTCAAGGCCTCCTCACGTCTTTCCGCTTCTTCAAGGGCAATCCTGTGTGCTGCTTGCTCCCGCTTGAGGTCATCTCTGGTTTCTTCAATAACGCTCTTTAACCGCTCGCTTTCGGACCCCAAATTCTTGGATTCCAGCAGTAGCAAACCCATCTGATATTGATAATCATAGAGCTGCACAAAACTAGACCGTTACATTATATATCCTTATACAAATGTATGTGTGGAATCTCTCACTAAACGCTAAGATATTCATATGTACTATGTATGTGTGTGGATTTTGTCACTAAACAAGACAACCCACCTCGGATTCCACCCTAGAAATGTGAGCAAGAAGCGCATTGCGGTCCTTCATTTGCAATGATTCCTCATCTAGAGCACCTGTCTCCTTGAAGCTTTCCCAGATCTCGCTCTTCGACTTGCTGGGAGAATCATCGTCAATCACCGTTCTCTCCAGCGGGCTGCTTCCGCTTGTCCGAGGGGCATCCGTCAAGGCGAATCGTACCTCCCTCTTCTCGGCAGAAAAAGCGACTCGGCTAGCCCGATTCTGTGGCGTAAACATGCTAAAATCCCTCCTATAAAGTACAGATCACTACAATCTCCTGGGAAACCCTCACTAGAATCTAGCAAAACAGGCTGTAGAAACACAACACAGCTTATCCGAGCTCAATCTGCAGCATTTCGATGGCCGTAAACGCTCAGATAGCCAGAAATTTCATACCCAGAGGAACCAGAACACTCTTATAATTGGCGCGCGAGACGGATTGATTCACACTGACCCATTACCTTACCCTAGAATCGTATGCCGCGCGATTTATCCGCTATGGCTAAGCGCTCCGGCTCCTCCTCTTCAAAAACCCTAAACCTGTAACTAAGGGTATATAATCTTGAGCAAATATGAATTATTTATCAACAGCAACAAATTAGATCATGATCTGTCCATTATGCATGATTTACACACGCACACACATACACACAATAAAACATCACACACGTATATGCACACACATGCACACAATGGAACATTTACATATGCTTATATTTACACACAATAAAACATTTATACACATATATGCACACACACTAAAAACATACCTACTGGGTGATGTGTGTGTATATGCCCGTGCATGTTTTGATTTGTATGTGTGTGTGTGTGTGTGTGTGTGTGTGTACATATACATCATATATACATACGTGTGTATATGTGTGTGTATTTCTAATCTATAAATTTTAAATTTTACTAACCAGGAACTAAAATTATTCTAGAAAATAACACACGATCAATTTTCTACATGATTTATTATATATGATGCATCATAGTTATATAATAAATATACCTTATAATCCGAATATTTAAGAAAATGAAATACTCGTTTGTAACCTAAAAATAAATATAGATTGTGATGAACTGGGGTATTGGAGTGCTGGGTCCCGTTAGGGCTTCCAGGGGCGGCTTGGGATTGCAGGCAGGAAAGCATTGGATGGTAGGCACGCCAAGTGGCCTATGGATTTGCGATGTGGAAACCAATGAGGAGCGCCATTTCAAACTACCCCGAGGATGTGAAACTGCTACCGTGGCAGGCAGCTTTCGAGGATTGCTTCTTACCCATCTCTCCGCTGCGCTCCCGACGTAGGTATCGGTAAGTATATATATCTGAATGGGAGGGAAATCAACCCAACATGCGTTGCAGGGGCCACCAAGGAGTGCTTGTGCATCGGAGATCCTGTTCAGAACAAGTGGCGGATGTTTCCATGGAACTGGAATAGCAAACCCAAATGTGCATTTGCCAGCTTGAGCAAAACCTTCCACCTGCTGCTCATCAATGGTACCAGCTACATTCCTCATGGAAACTATGGGACTGCACTATTTGCCATGGATGAAGAGGAAGGATGGGCAGGATGGACTGGAGCTGCACCGTCCCCCCTCCTCGAAGAAACTGTAGGTGCAGTCGATGAGAAAGTTGTCTTCCATAATGGTGCATACTATGCCTCCTTGGTTGACACATCGTATATATATACCATGGAGGGGCAAGGAGCCTCCATTCCCTGATCTCATGAAGTTTCGACTTGGAAGGTTTGATTTGGAGCAGTGTACATGGAATGCGGTGCCATTGTATCACGAAGACCACGAAGAAGGGAGCCGGCTTAGTATGATTGAGTGTAAGGACGGGAGGCTCCTTCTGTTTATGGACCACATCAACGGGCGGCCTGATTATGAGCTGGTTGAGTTTTTGGGCCCTGGTAAGCTGGCTCCTGTACCATGGTTTGAGCAAGTCAAGAGCACGGTTGCAACCAAACTCAACTCCAACCTAGTTTATTGTGGTGCAACTCTTCGTGGGGATGGTAACCTCTTCTTCTGGGCAGGTGGTGAAAGCGCGCTTGTGTATTTGAGGGAGGCCGATACATGGAAAGAGTTTGAATATGGATGCGGGATATGTAGGGACGAGACGTTTCACCATGTTTATGACCCTCAAGCGGCTGCTGGCATGTTTGACTTGCTCCACTGCTGCACAGGGGAGGAGAACGAGCTCGTGAACTTGAGCACTTACCTTTTGCTTCCGAGTCACAAATATGCTATGCTTTACCATCTCTTAAACATTACGACTCTTTGTTTCAACACAAGGTGCATTCCAAATTGGCTTTCCTGGCAAAACATTGAGCAGGAGATACTCTTTTTATTTCAAATGTTTTGGAGATAATTATATCTTCCAGATAATTATATCCAGATTTATTTAGCATATCTGGAGATAATAGTTGATTAAATGGTTCACACAAGGAAGGTACACATGGCCATTAAAGTACAAAACTCCATCCTGAAGTGACCTCAGCGTCTTGTGATTGAACATGCTGGTTAAACTCATTGACCGTCCTTGTTAATGCATTACATAGTGTGTTTAAAATTCTTTTATTACTGTGGCTCTCTTAACGTGTAACAAAGCATTTGCACCACATTAGCCTTTTCTGTGTGATGCTCAATAGGAAATTTGTTAAACTCCATGAACTTAACCATTCTGCGAGCTTGTCAAGAGTTTAACTCTTTCTATGTGAACAGATATATCAAAGACTTATGATATATAAACATCTTGAAACTTGCACCATAAAGATAATGCCTTTAAACGCATAATGCATTAACAATAGTCAGTAGTTCTTGTTCATATGTTGAGTACCGTTGCTCTGTAAGATTCAAAATATGACTCTCATAAGCAATAGACTTTCCCTCTTGCATAAGTACAGCTCCAATGGCCCGGAAGGTGTTAGGCTTACCACCTATGCAAAGGCTGTTGTTGGTAAGAACATATAATATACATCTACTTTAGAGCCCACTTTCCACTAACGGATGGTTATTTGACTAATAATAAATTAAAATAATACCACATCATTAATTATTACTACCACTATGTTTTTCCATTAGAGTGGTTAATTGAATTAAAAAATAAATTAGTAGTGCATAATTTTTATTTAATTGATTATTATAAACATATATATATTCACATACATATGTAATAAATGTGTACCTACTTAGTATTTTTAATTAAAAAAATATATTAAAACTCCAACTTTTCATTGTTATTTTTTTATATAAAATCATTAATTATAGTTTACTAATGTCTTTCTATATGTATGTGTATAACAATGTACACACACACACACACACACACACAATTATATATATATATATATATTACACAAACATGTGAGTGTGTTGAGAGAAAGAGAGATCTACAATAATTTATGTTCTTTCTGCAAAATAAGTATATCAATTAATGTGTTTATATATAATAATATTCTTACATGTAAATGAGTGATATTTTGCTAAATCTCATGTTTGTTTTTATTTTAAAATTCTAATTTATTTATTTTTCATTAATTCTTTTGAAAATTAAAAAAAAAGTAAAACCTAATTTCATTAATCTTGATACACGTGTCATTTAATTATGCTCGGTAGCTATACAACCGGGCAAAATTGCCCAGTTATTAGGTTACCACCAAAAAAGCCATATAGGCGCCACATAAGTGCCACGTAGGTACCATGTAAATTATAAATTATAAATAATTAGCAAGTGGAAAACTAAATACATAGTAGAATAAATAATTTCTTTTATTTTGATTGGTTAAGGCAATTAACCACCCGCTAGTGAAAAGTGGGCCTAATTTCAATATGCATTCTTAAATAGATTTGAACATATAATATACATCTACTTTAATTTCAATATGCAGTAGATTTGCAATTAGCTTCTACAATGAAAGGCTAGATAGTAGAACCTCGATGAGTTTAACTTGTCTAAGATTGTAATTTGGCTAAAGATAGTGAATTTCTATTAATAGTCGTTAGATTTATATGAAACCATAATTGTGGACTTTGTAGTGGATCCGAAAAATCTGAACCGTCCAATGAGCGCTATTTGAATTGAGCTTTTCATTTATTACTGGCAGCCAACACCGTACGATTGTCGGTTAATCTCCACCGCACACCATGCGATGGTAGGGATTCAGATCCGCACCAGGTCTCATGAGGTGATTTTTCTCATTTCTTTCTTTCGATTGAATATGTCGTTGTCACTTCACTGGCTTGGGAATTCTACCAAACGGTATGTTTAAGTTTTTGCGTTTATCGTTTCTTATTCTCCTTTCTTCGTCTCCCTGCTGTATAGGATTCAAGAGGTACGTATGTAAATTTGGATAACCGGTATTGTCTGTGTGCCTTATGAACCACTAGTAACAGTAGAGTGAGTGATTCTTGTTCTTGTTGCCATGGTTTTTTCCTTTTGATTACATGATATAATTCTTTACACTTAATTACTATGTGCGTGTGTTTATACATGCTAGACCTATATAGACATGTTCTTTGATAGCCATTTTCTACAGCTCATTTAGTACTTAGTATTATTTACTTAGTCTCTGATATACTGTTACGTGGAATGTATTTGTACTTCTACGGATTACACATGACATACACGTGTGTATAATACCCCGTGGATATACACAAGTATTATACACATCAATATCGCTGTGTTAAAACGATTTGACTGTAATTGCCCGTTCATTGGTCCATGTGGCTGAGCATCTTTAAAATTAAAGGTATTTTAGATTATAAAGTGTATAACGATACGGATAAATTAGTGATTAGGGCATAAACTCTTATTGCTCTGTGAATATAGAAAGACTTGCATATATTAGTGAGTGTATAATACAAAAATCTTATTACAATCTTATTACATTTTTGTTATATAGATATAACACTTTTATTATACACATGTATGGGCTATACATTATGTCTATTTGCGTGGATGCATGTGATTAATTAGCAAATGAAGTTGCTTTTTGTAATCTTTGTCACGAAGTGCTTTTTCTGTTAGTCTTACATTGCTTTTTCTGTTAGTCTTACATATTTCTTTTCTTAGGTATGTAGTGAATGCATGTATGTGTGTGTTTCATTCATATGATAGTTACCTTTCCAATGCGCGATTGCATTCCTCTCCAGCCTGTCCTTTTTAGTTCCTTTGAAAATCTTCTCCTTCTCCATTTTCCATGGGGAAATATTCACCTCCGGCCTACAACCATGCATTACTTGATGTATGTATACACACACACCTGTATGCGTTCTTACCACAAAGGACCAATCTGGCCAGACAATATCACATTGGGTGTGTGTGTTTGTATACAAACAATCTTTTTATTGTGCAGGAGAAGCTGAGCAGATGGTTGTACATGAGATCTGAGTTTTAGTGCACTTGGGTATTTGATGATGGTTTGGTTGGGTGTCATTAAGTATTTATAAAAAATTTTAAGTGAAACTAAATAACCTTAAGAGTCTGATTCAAAGGCCTAATTAGATAAAAGACTTAGAATCTCACCCTAAATTCACTAGAATGACCATCCCATGCAATGTTTGTATGTCATTTTTATGTTTGTGGCACATCGTGGCCCTGGCTTGGTAAGACTGAGAGAAGATCTCATTATCTCACAACCTTTAAACCTTAAGGGTTTAGGGTTTATGTGTCAGAGAGACCATACTGACACCTTGGTAAATGTTTTAGGCTATATGTTCATATCTAGTAAAGAGATGGAGATTGACATGAGGTATGTTAACACTTATTGTTTGTTTTACTTCTTCTATGATGTTTACTTAGTTTTTTTTGATGTACATTAATTTACTGAGGTAGCCTCCATGTCAACGGGCGTTAAGTTATTTTCACTAAACAGTGTTAAGTTATTTTTACTTAGTAAGGGCTTTTTTTTTTACTAGGGCAAGGGTATGGCGTTCACATGGGCAGCTCGTCCTCATGCTCTTAGATTTGTAATTGGCATTGGTGTAGTAATGACAAGATGGAAATTTAAAAGAAGAAATCTTTCTGTATCAAGGCTCTCCATGTCAGGTTCTTCTGTTGTTTTTCTTAATTTAAGTTGTTTATGTTTTTTGTACAAGATTCTTTCATTTAGATTTTTTGGATTTTCCAGGGTATTTTAAGAATTTTCAAAGGGATCTTGAAGATTTTCTAAGGTATATATTGGGAGTAATATGTACTAATATGAAAATCGAGATGGATGAGGTAATGTGCATTGAATTAATTTATATATTATTTAAATATTTGATAAAGTAAATAAAGGTTAGGACTTATATATGTGTAAATCAAATTCTTAATTTATTATTTTTTGATATATATCTTTAAATAGAGAGTTATATATTTGTATTAATTAATATATCCATGCGAGTCTATGTATCTTTAGTTTATTATTTTTTCGGTGTGTGTATATATATATATATATATATATATATATATATATATGAACATTAGACTTTAAACAAACATAGTTATATCTTAATTAAATTAATAATTTTATTAATTAATATATTTATGCGAGCTATACACGTATTTATGCATATGAATATATATGCACGTGTCTTTATTAATGAATGTTTAACATAATTTTTTTAATATATAATATATGTAAGCAAAGAAGCAGGTTTTTTATTAAATATTAAAAGTTGTTATTAATTCAGTTTTTGCATCTTTTCAACAGTAAAATTTAATGGGTGACATATACATTTCAAAACAGTGGTTAAAAAGTTATGTGATGTTGAATGCAACAATAATATATATAAAAGTACATTTTTTGTATATTTAATTAACTGTAAAGATATTTATTTTATTTATTTTTTGTGTATTTATTTAAATTGTATATAGTATATGTAAGTATTGTTTCATTTATCTCTTTATTTGTATATGTATTAAATTTATGTTGATGCAAGAGATTCAAAAGCATTGTGATATTTAACAATACGAATGAGAATGTTCGTACACCACTTTGGGTACGAAATGCTTAAGGCAATGAAATATTAATTGTTCGTATCATTGAATATTGCAATGTTTTTTAACCTTTCGTATCAATATAAGTTTAATACATACATAAATAAAAAATAAATGAAATAATACTTACATATGTTATATATAATGTAAATAAATACACATAAAATAAATGAACTAAATACCTTTATAGTTAATTAAATATACAAAGAAATATACTTTTATATATCATTATTGCATTTAGCATCACATAGTTTTTCAACCACCATTTTAAAACATGTGTGTCACTTGTTAAGTCTTGCTGTTGAAAATTTGTAAAATTTGAATCAATCGTAGTTTTTAATATTTGATGGAGAACTTGCTTCTTTGCCTACATATATTTATGCATTAGTAAAGATTATATTAAACTTTCATTAATAAAGACACGTGTATATATACATGTTTATATTCATAAACACGTGTATAGCTCGCATGGATATATTAATTAATAAAATTATTAATTTAGTCAAAGTATAACTGTGTTTGTTTAAAATTTAAGGTTCGTGTATATATATATATACACACACACCGAGAGAGTAATAAACTAAGGACATATAGACTCACATGGATATATTAATTAATATTAAACTAAGGACATATAGACTCACATGGATATATTAATTAATATAAAAAGTATAACTGTCTGTTTAAAGATATATATTGAAAAGTAATAAATTAAGAATTTGGTTTACACATATATAAGTCTTGACTTATATCTATTTTATTAAATATTTAAATAATATATGAATTAATTCAATGCACATTACCTCGTCTGTCTCGGTTTTCATGTTAGTACATATTATTTCCAACATATACCTTGGAAAACCCCCAAGATCCCCTTAAAAATCCTCAAAATCCCTTGGGAAATCCCCGAAATCCAAATAAAAGAACTTTGTACAGAAAACATAAACAACTTAAATTAAGATAGACAGCAAGAGGAGAACCTAACGTGGAGAGAACTTAATATAGGAAGATTTCTTCTTTTGAATTTTCATCTTGCCATTACTACACTAATGCTAGTTACAAACCTAAGGTTCCTATGTATAATATATTAACACACAGAAAGAGTAATAAATTAAGGACACACAGGATCACGTGGATATATTAATTAATACAAAATGTATAATTGTCTGTCTAAAGACTAAGGTTCATATTTATTAAGAAATAATATACTAACAGAGCTAGTTGGAACGCTTGTATAACTGTGCCACCTAAATTAGTTTTGCCACCCAGTTTTTCGCTTTGGTATACAAGCTCCAGAGTATGAAATTTCGTGCTGCAAATCCGGGGTTTCTTGACTTTTGCAGGACCCCGATCTCAAAACGTTTTCATGATGGTAAGTTGTGTGTGTGTGTGTGTGTGTGAGAGAGAGAGAGAGAGAGACTGTCTTTACATTTTTAAACTTATATTTTTCTTTCTTTTGAAGGATACATTAATTCATTGGCTTTAATGGCATTGTAATCCATTATAAAACAGGTACTTGTTTTTAAATTGTTTTTCCCATTTTATATTATTTAGCTAACATAAATTTGTTTATTAGTTTGTGGTTGGATTAGGATTTTGGGTTTATAGATGAAAACGGAGATATAGAGTTTGTACGAGTGTTTCAACCGTTTGAAGTATTTGAGTACACAAAGGTACATGATATATAATTAAATTAGTAAATTTAAATATAAACTTTTATTTTGTTATTATAAATAGGTTATTGAAGTCGGTTACATTGCTCAAGCTATGGACAAGGCACTGGTTGATCTAATTATAAATATTGATGGCTAAAGTGTATAGACTGGAGCTATATGACACATTATATGCATAAAATATAATCTCTTCCATGAGTACGTGGATGGTTAGAAAACAGTGTTAAAATAAAATGATATTTTTAAAATTCTCCCATAAACCTTCTAAGCTGCTTGATGAAGGGACTCCGGTTCGATCCTCCTCGGCGCTACTTATCTCTGTTCAATCAATCTCCGCTGCCTGCATTCGGCACAAAACCGGGTCTATTCCTCCCATTCTCGCCCCGGTTCGGCATAAAACCAGGCCCATTCTCGCCCCGGTTCAGTAGGTCGGCTACAGACGGTCTCTTTCGCAGCATAGCTACCAAGGTAAGAACCCTAGCGCCTTCACTGCCTCGTTAATCCTCTGTTTCTTTTCAAATCCTCGTTTTCTATGCGTAATCTCTTTTTATCTCTTCAAAATCTTCATTTTCTATGCGTAATCGCTCCAAATCCTCTTTTCCAAGCTGGTTTCTTCGGAAAACCTTCATGCATTATCGTTTTCAAGCAATATACACATGCTAGGTTTTTGAAGTCCTCACACATTACGGGGGATTTTAGGGTTAAACATTAGCGTGATGCAGGGCGGTCCGAGAAAGGTTTGGCGCAAGCACTCGCAGTCTGGGGCAGGGAGCAATTCGGCGGCGCCCGTTCTCTCAGCGAAGCCGGATAGGGATTCGTCTCCAGCTCCGCCAACTTCACGGGTATCGGACAGTGAACCGGGCGCTGTGAAGAGCATGTGGGTTCCCAAAGCGACGCTCACTACCTCTCCAGAGAAGCGATCTCCATCGCAGGCAGCCGTTGTAGAAGAAACTGCGTATCCTGTCAAGAAGGGCGTTTTGAAGGTGAAGTCGGAAGTCAGAGCGACCTTCTATCCCAAGTTCGAGAATGAAAAGTCTGATCAAGAGGTTGGTTTATTTCTAGCTTTTTGTATCATTCATGTGGGTATCATCGTGTATGTATGCAATTTTCGTTGACTAACCTTCCGTAGTTCTGTTTTTGTATATTTATACACACACCATGTTCTGTTTTTCTAGCTTTATGCAGATGCATGTGTGTGTTTGATTTTCCTGTCTAGGTATCTGACTTGACTATTGGTTCAACAGATACGATCCAGGATGATTGAAGTGGTATCGGCTGGTAGAGGTGTCGTTGAAGTCACTTTGAAGCATTCTGGGTCGCTGTTCATGTACGCTGGAGACGGAGATGCATTTGCAAAGAACAGCTTCGGAAACCTGTAAGCTTTATATCTATCTTGTGTTTATTTTTCTTTCTGTGTATATAGCAAACACATGTACTATAAGTTTTCATTGTGCGGAACATTTTGTTTCAGTTATACTGCAGTCGGGGTGTACGTTTTGGGAAAGACTCTGGAACAAGCATGGGGAAGTCAATACAGAGAGAAACAGAGAGAATTTAATGCCTATCTTAAGGTTGGTCGCACAACTCTCGTTTTTCTGATTATTGTTCTAATTTTTTTTGTTTTTTCTAGAACAACCGTATTTCTATTTCTATGGAGCTTGTCACTGCGGTACTGGGAGATCACGGTCAACGGCCTCTCAAAGATTACGGTAAACTACTGTGTGTGTGTGTCTGTGTATGTATGGGATATCTATATAGAATCATATAATAGTCTATTCTTTGTCTTTTTGAGAGTTCTGTTTTTCTTTTACAGTGGTCGTAACCGCAGTAACGGAGTTGAGTGGTCGACCTCGATTTTATTCTACACCTGATCTAGTAGAATTCTGTCGACAATGGCGTCTCCCAACTAATGAAGTCTGGTTGTTCTCGACAAGGTATATATACATACTCAGCACTATATATTCAGTGTCCTCTGCAATGTCTAATGAATGTCTTGTAGAAAATCTTCGTCAGCATGTTTTGCTGCGTATGATGCTCTTTGTGAACAGAGTATATACAGCGTAGTTCGGGACAGCTTCAATAAGATTGCCGATACGTACGTCCCTGGTAAGCTTAGTTAGTTGTTGAAATCATTATTGATAGTTTGTTATGATGATATATTTTCTGTTTTATGATCAGGCACTGAGAGCCATGGGGTTGTTCAGGGAGAAATTCTTGAAGGTCTGGTTGCTCGTATTGTTAGTTTTGAGAGTGTCGAGAAGTTAAAGCGCGTTGCGGGAAAGTACCCCGTGCCAGACCATCTTCCTGGTAATTGCTCTCTGTCTCTCTCTCAAAACGCACATATCGACACCGTAACTTACCTTTCTATATTTTCGAACAGTGTTTTCTAATTCTTGTTTGTAGGATCATATACTGCGCCTGGTCTTCGTGAGATTTGTTCCGAAAATAGGCAAAGCGAGAAGGAGGTTAGTGATTGTTAACATATACATAACACACACACACACACACACACACATATACATATATAATATAGTACATATACATATATATACGTATATCTGCAGCAAAGCAAAGCACTGTTAAAAGCTGTTGGCACCGATTTCTGTTCGGATTGGAGTGGGTGGTTCCAGAAGGACAAGGATCAGACTTCACAGTCCACGTGGTTCAGCAAATTTGTGAGTACGCCTGCTGCTGATGAGCCCACTGCAAAACTCCAGGTATGTTATTTCTAAATCAATCGTATAGTTATTCTAATACCTCTTTTCATTTTATATTTATGTCTGCTTTGACCTATGCATACAATCTATACGCCCTTTAAGTTACGGTATTGGATGCATTAAACTACTAAATTACCAGCGTATGAAAGCTTTTGATATTGTTTTGTGCAGGAAATGATAAGGCTTCTGAAGCAGAAGAAGATGCCTGTAAAGTTCAAATGTCAAGGCCATTCAGGCGTTGACAATGAGTTTACAATGACTATTCATGTGCTTCAGGATTCTGTTTTTCGAAGATACCAGAAGGAAATGCAGTAAGCTCTCTCTCTCTCTCTCTCTCTCTCTCTCTCTCTCTCTCTCTGTATCTGTGTGTGTGTGTGTGTGTGTTGTGTGTTGTGTGTGTGTGTGTGTGTGTGTGTGCCTATATATAGGCACACACACCGTATACATATATTTAGAAGCTCATTTATTACTCTGATTCGTTCATTTTTACAGATACAATCCAAGTCTGTGGCCGTTATACAGAGGTATGTTATTATAATTATCAGTCTTGTAACTAACATTGTGTATCTTGTATTATATGGCTATCTATTAAATGATGCACTTCATAAAACCTGTTGAAAATATCATGTTACAGGTTTTTTTGTCGATGTCAAGCTCACAAAGGATCCACTAGACACCATGGCTAAGAAAGATACGGAACCCCATCTGGGACATTTAGACGAGGATGCCATTGCAGATGATGCAGAACATCTCATGGTCAAACTCAAGTTCCTCACTTACAAGGTTTAATTAAATACTTTAAATATCAACTCACTATAAACGTCGATTATAAATCATATGCTTCTGTGCGTATATGATTATTTGGGGTTTGAAGTTTCTTTTGTTCTTTCACACAGATCCGTACGTTCTTGATCCGTAATGGCTTGGATATCCTATTTAACAGAGGCCATCATGCGTACAAAGAGTATTATTTGAGGTAAGCCCTGTTTTGTGTGTACGTGTGTGTATGCCGTGTATGTATGTGCATACTACAGGCAAATGAAAATATGGGGAACATCGCCAGAGAAACAACGGGAGCTCTCCAAACTTTTGGACGAATGGTAAGTACAATGATCATAATAATCTTATATTTAACACATATATGTATATGCAGGGCTGTACATATCACAAGAAAGATCAAAACTGGCAAGTTGAGAGAAGGCTCGTATCTTTCTGAAGCAGAGCCTTTCTTAAAGGAATTTGCCAGCCGCGGTTTAAAGAATCAGGTAATAAATGGTGATACATGTGAAGCAATATGTTACGGTTTGACGTATTACATTTGTGTGTCCATTTTTAGTTAGAATCTTCGATTATGGTTTAGCGTAGAAGTACATTGTACGTCCTCCTGTGTTATGAGTAACATTGTGTGTGTCTGTCCAGCTACTCGTGGGACAAGCAGGTACGGACATTGATACGGATGCATACATTGCTGCCACACGAGGCGATGAAGAAGACGAAGAAGGCGATTTGAAGCAAGATATTGGATCCTCAACAGATATTCCCATCACTAAAAATCAAGGCATCAAAGCCAAGGGCCTTCTCGTCTTCTTCCCGGGTAAATTTCTATTGTGTTTATGTATAGGACATGCATATACATAGTACATTTTATGTAATCATCTACCATAACGAAATAGTGAGCACTAGGCTATCCATAATTTGTGTGTGTGTGTGTACACACACACACGCACACACACAATAGAACCTGTCTAGTTTAATACTGTCTAATTTATTAACCTTTATAATTTAATTTAATTTTGTTTTGCCCCGCCTTAATTTAATAATCATGTAAAATGGCTTAATTGAATTTAATCTAATCTAATTAACCTCAATGAAACCTAATTAATATTAATTAAACCCAATTAAACTTAATAATAAACTTGTGTAGGTCCCGACAATATTAAATTAGTATTTAATTTGTACTGTATTTTTATAATGCATTTGCATATCTTGTACGTACTCCCCTTGCTATCGACTGCTAAATTATAGCATCTCTGACAGCTTATCTAGATAGTAAATGATACACTAGTTATATATAAATTTACATATGTATGTGTTGTTATTTTATAGGAATACCCGGCTGCGCAAAGTCTGCGTTGTGCAACGAGATACTGAACACGCCAGGTGGACTCGGTGACTCCAGACCTATGAAGAGTCTTATGGGCGATTTGATTAAAGGTATAATTACCGTATATGCTATTGATGATTCAATTGACGATTGTTATTGGTATAATTTTATAACCTTTATGGTCTTTTTGTTGCAGCGAGGTACTGGGCAAAGGTCACTGAAGACAGGTTGAAGGATCCTAATGTCATCACGCTGGCAGACAAAAACGCTCCAAACGAAGAAGTGTGGAGGATGGTAAGCCTGTAAACACGCGCGTGCGCACATATACGGATGCACACATTATAAAAATGCATTAAACTGTACATTACAGGTCACTGATATTTCCAAGCAAACGGATGCAATTGCAATCCCGGTTGTGCCCGATTCTGAAGGTATAGACTTGATAGAGTAAACATTTACTCATGTCTGTGTGACAAATTAATTGCTCTTTTCTTTTATTTGAAGGCACGGAGTCGAACCCCTTTTCCCTTGACTCTCTCTCCGTATTTATTTTCCGAGTCCTGCATCGTGAAAAGCATCCGGTAAGCACTTTAATGTTATTACATGGATGTATTAACATAAATAATGTTCCTATTGTAAATAAAATTGCTATATAAAAGTTTTGACTTCGTTTGATGTATGTTATATTTGTAGGGCAATCTTGACAAGAATTCCCCTTATCCCGGCTACGTTCTTCTTATGTTCTACAATTTATATGAAGGAAAGGTAAGAATATTCTGGCTATATATCACTATATATACATCACAACGCAATCGTATACCTATACACATACAGACACGTCTAACTATGGTTACTCTCTTGTTTCTTTTGCATTAGGATCGGAACGATTTTGAAACAAGCTTGCACGAACGCTATGGTTACCTTGTAAAAGTCCCTTTGTTAAAACCTAACAGGTAAGTGACAAATACGCACATGACACAGACACACACGTGTTTGGATATGATACACACGTACACACAGTAAATGGATACTTAACAGCGTGTTTGATTACAGACCTCCCTTACCTCAGCCTATCAAAGCTGTACTCGAAGAGGGGTTGGATCTGTTTCAAAAGCACAGTGCAAAACACGGAAAGTAAGCATTTTAATATTATTCTTATATTGTGCGCAATTGTACAAATATATAGTGAGAGAAAATTTATGTATAATATTTAAGCGATATATATATATATATATATGTATATGTATATATATATAATTCTGTTTATTATTTTATTTTTTGAATCCATATAGGGCCGATCCGTCCAAGGGAGCATATAAAAAACAATTTGACGAATGGGAAGCAAAACTGAAGAACGTTTTGTTTTCGCATTCAAGTTACTTGAACGACATTCAGGTGCGTAATAGACATATATCACAATGTTTCACATGTCCTGAAAATTATGGTAGGGAGTAGGTTACGGTTTATATCAAAGTATCGTGTATTGTCATTTTCTATTATATACATAAAAATGTACTTTATGTTTTGATATAGCTCATACACACACGGCTCTGCATATGTATGTGTGTTCGTCCGTGTAGCTGGGTAATATATGTTCGCATGCATATAAATACGAGTATGTGACACAATATAACATGGTCAACGATATGTATATGAATGTGTTTGCGTGTGTGTGTGTCTGTGTGTGTATTTACCACGATTATTTATGTAAGTGCATATGTGTTCCAGGTTCCATTTGAAGAAGCAGTGAAGTCTGTCAGAGAGCAACTCCGGGCCGTGGTTACTGGGCAAGTTCAAGTACACATGCCAGAACCACAGGAACGTAAGCTGCACTCCTTCAATTATGCCGCACTCACGGTCCCCTTGGATGGAATTCATGAGGCACTTTCCAAGGTAATCGCTGCTGTCATGTTAATGAACATTTGTTGACACACAAACATCCATACACACGCCGGACAAATAACACGCTTTTGTGTTTGTAGGCGTCGAAATGCAATCCTGAAGTGGAGGCCTTCTTAAAGCCAAAGAATCTACAGGGCTCACTGCGTGGAGGCCACGTGACACTCGCACACCTACGGTCCCACGGAGTAGCTGCGGTTGCCGAGTACGGAGCCTACGTGGGTGAGAAAGTCCCATGCAAGTTTACCGCTCTCTTATACTGCCCGAGGATGGCTGCACTCGAAGCTCATATTATGAGCGACTCCATTTCTTCCAAAAACCAGTTCGCTCACGTCACGGTACATTATATACGCATATATATTATATAGTCTGCGCGTATATTTCATGTACAGTGTTAAATTTATGTATATCTTTGTAGAATACGGAAACATTACTGATTATATTGTTATCTCGCATAGGTTATATTTCATAGACATCTCTCTCTATGTTGTGCATATATGTGCACACACACACGCCCGCAATGCGCAGATGTGTATTGTACTGAGGTTCGTGTTTTAATGTGGCAGCTATGGACTGCAAAGGGGACGCCACCAAAGGAAGCAGGGTCGCTAGCCAGCTTGGTCGAGAAAGGGGAAGCTACTAGAGTTGAATTGCCGGAGCCGGTTGTGATCACGGGCAAGGTGGAGTTCAAACTGTGATGCCAGGTATCTCTCAGATAAACAATACACTAAGATATATGTATATGCATATTTGTGTGTACATGTACATTTCCTGTGTAGATGTGTATTTCTGTGTACATGACTTATTGTAGGCGGAGAAGGAAAAGTTTTGAAGGCGGAATGTGAATATGTGTTTGATGGTTTTGCTACATTTAGGAACATATATGAATGAAGGACATAAGCATTTTCCATTTCCAAGTGTAAAGATCTCCCTGGCAATACATAAACACATTGAATATAAACATCAATTTATAAGATAGAACTAAGGTAAATATGGGGTATATTATAATAAATATATTTTAAAGGTTTTTTTTAATAGAAAAAGCTAAATATACATTTTCTCTTTGAATATATATATATATATACAAGGAAACGTTATATTAAAAAAGTAGGGTCATAATACCCCATCGCCCTTCTTGCCCATTGTCTTTGCCAAGTCGTTAAGGCATGTGCTTGTTAAATACCTGGGTTTCACTTGAGAGTTTCAATCTCTCAAGTGATGCATTTTTTTGTATTGTCTGCAACTCCTTAGCAAGATATTCATGGAAGGGTTTCACCCATAAGAGTTTTATGTTGTTTATAACTCTATTAAGAAGATATTTATGAAATATTCACTTCTTCATTTCATAGGTTTTGTATTATGTTGTGTTGTATATACAACTCCCAAAAAGAAATTCATAAAATATTAACTTCTTAGTTTTATTGAGTTTTATATTGTGTGAGTAAATATTTCAATAATTTATATGCATGTTCATTATATATTGTCATACTGCACTTAACAAAGCGACATTGAATTGTGAAAGAGATGTAAAGCATCAGCTTCTAGTGGGTAAAAAAGACAATTTGTTTTCAGCAAGTCCCACCATGCCATTTGTTGCTCTTCTGTGGACAGCATCAACATTTCCTTTGCAGGCTCCATGCCCAAGCACCAAACCTCTAGCATACCTCCCAACATGCATTAGTTCTGTGGTGTAGTTAATTATCACGTAAATCTCACACATTGAAGCTCCTCAATTTGAAATGAGCCACATGTGGCACTGTTTTTGTAATAAGCAGTTCACACGTGAAGGTGAAAGTGAGGGTGAGGGTTACACACGACCTATTTATTTTAGTGATATTAATTTAAATTTAATAAAATTTATTTTTTAAAATAAAATAAATATAAATTAAAATTGTAAACTTCTCAATTATATAATTCTTTTTTTTTTTATAAAATAAATAATTAAAAAGCTTAATTATTTATATTAATATATTTTTATTTAAACTTATAAATAAAACATGTGACAAGAAAAAATATATATTTATCTTTATAAGGATGAGGCCCACTAACGGGTTAATCAATAGAATTAAAAGAAATTATTTATTCTACTATGGGTTTGTTTTCTCACTTGTTAATTATATTATTTATAAGCACCTATATGGCTTTTTTGGTGATAACTAAATAACTAGGCAATTTTGCCTGGTTGTATAGGTACTGAACATAATTTAATAACATATCCTTTTCTCTTTGTTTAAGAAATTTATGTATTAAGATTGATTAATTAGGTTTTGTAATTTTAGTTTTTAATAAAAAACAGATACATGTGAGGCAATAAAATAAATGAATAAGATTGTCTTATTTTATATAAAGAACATTAGCAAATGTATTAATGTGGATAATATGCATAGTCTTTTGAGAGTTTCTCATATATAATATTTTCTATGTATAATTAATATTATTTCATTCAGACTTAATATGTATTATTAAAAATAACATGAGTTTTATAAGAAATTAATAAAAACATACATAATGTTATATTTATATACATATACATGTATAACATTACTTTACATATGTATATGTATAGAAATTTATATATTCATATATATAAAGAGAGAGAAAAGATCTCCTTATATAATTAATAAATAATTCTTATGTATAAATAAATATATATATATATATAATATCACATGTAAGTATGTAATAACTAAAAAATCTTTCTCTTTCTACACATCCACATGTTTATTTGTAATATATATATAAAGAGAAACACTAACCAACGATTCCATATAAGAAAATGGAGTTACTAAAGAGTTAAGGATTTAATATATCTTTTTAATTAAACATATTTTGTAGGTGCACATTTATTTATATATTATGTGTAACATACATTCATAAAAACCTAGTAATCGGTTAAATAAAAATTATGCATTAATAATTTCTTTTTAAATTCAATTAATCATTATAATGAAAAAGCACAGTAGTAATAATAATTAATTATGTAGCATTATTTTAATTTATCAGGGCTAAATAATCATCCGTTAATACAGAGTGGGTCTTAATTAAATCTAGACTTATTTAGAATCTTGTTATTTAGAAAGTAAGGATAAAATATTATATATGACCTGGCGAGAGTAAAATGATTCTGCAGGGTGAAGGCACATGAGAATTGCCTCTAAGCCCTAAACATGTCCTACATTGGGTGACCCTAAACACAATAACCTTCCTAAAGGAACAAGGAAGAAAAAAACTTTTTTCTGAAATTTATATGATTTTTTTGTATGCATACGATTTCGTATAGTTTTTTATATTGCGCACGAATATCATATGGCATATGTGCGGTTTTGCATATGTGTGGTTTTGTATAATAGATATAATTAAAATTATGATTTGAACATTAAATATGGTTTCGAACACACTAATTTAAGTCTAAGCAACTCTTTTGGCAACATATGTGTGATTTTGTATAAGAAATATAGTTAAAATTATGGTTTGAACATCAAAATATGGTTTTAAAAAGTACATTTTGTCTTTAAAAATTATTAAAGTGCAAAAATTAATTTTGCATAATGTGGTTTTTATTAAAAGTTAAATTATATATTTATGATTAATATAAATTTTAATATAATTAATATAATTAATGAGTGATCTTAAAGCTTCAATAATAGTTGGAGATGCAAATTCTAAATAGAATCTGCAAGGCTTCATAATTAGTTTTGCAAGCGAAATATCAATTTACCCATACACATAGCACTATTTTGTAATTATGATTATTTTATAATATTAAATTATACAATATATGTTTAAAGGTTAAGTCTCAAGTCTTGAATTATTAAATGACATGTGCTGGACATAAACAAGACATATACACTTCACTTTTAATTAAACATTGACTAAGTTTCATTACGTGGTACAAGTTATGATGAGCTCTGCATTTGTGGTGTGTGTGTGTTCCACTAAAACTTAAACTTACTTGTGCACACAAATATGTTGGATTCATTTGTATTTAAAGTACAGATGCCTATATATATATATATATATATATATATATATATATATATATAGAGAGAGAGAGAGAGAGAGAGAGAGAGAGAGAGAGAGAGAGAGAGAGAGAGAGAGAGAATGTGAAGGATAGACAGTATAGAAAAGAATAATTATCTATTATCATCTAAAATGGAGAAGAATGCGAACCTTACATTTGAGTTCAGGGTATATTTGGGACTCTGGACTTCCGAACAACGGCATCAATGACTTCCTGGCTCTGCTTTCCATACATACTAACCACTTCCTCATTGAGAATATCCACTGCTTCATCGGGATATTCTCCATAGTCCAGCATAATAGCCATCCTCGACAGCGTATGCATATTCCCAGGAGCAGTCGCATGAAATATTCAAACAGCTCCTTCAAACTCGGTACGTTCTCGTCCTTTGATATACACGCTGCAAGGTAGATGTCTGCATAACCCGCACGTATCCAATTCCTTTCCTCCTCTGTGAAAGATCATACAGGGTTTATGCAGGGCTTAAGGTTTACATACACGCGTACCGGAGAAAGGCTTAATTCTCTTTTCAATGTCCAAAACCACCTCGAGAACGTTCTCTGGAACATCATCATGAGGCAAATCCTTGAGAATATCCTTCTTTTCCCTCTCAAAGGAGCATCTCTGACACTGACACACAAAGCCCTTAAACTGTAATGCCAGCTCGCGGTATCCGTGGAATGGAGACAACGTTGCCCCTAGATAGGAGACCAGAACCTCCTCCCCTGCCTAAAGGAGCTAACAGTTAGTAACAGATACACACACACACACACACACCTTGATGTCCTTTGCAGCTCTAACAAACAGAACATCTCCAATACACATCCTGGATGCATTTGGAAGGCACGAATGGTTAATAAGTCCAGCAAATGCCCACACTCCATGGACATGTTCGTCATACGAAGAGAACCCTGCATTAGCTCCAACTCTCTCTACATGTTCAGTATTGAGTACCCTGCTTTCCCTCTTGCTGAAGACTTTCCCGTTGTTGGTCTTGAACACATTTATATCCGGTACTCTCTTGTGGTCGAAAAGAGCGTTAACATGCCTGAGTTTCTTCTCAGAGTCCAAGCAGGACTTAACAAGCTCAACATAGAGGTCCTTGTGAGGTTCATCTGAAGAAAGAACTGCACTTGTTGGATTACATACCAAGAGAAGCTCCCCAATCCGCACATCTTTTGTTAAGTAAACGCCCCTTCCTCTTCCATCTGGGGTCAGCTTAACCTCGAGGGGCCCAAAGAAATCTGCATACTCCACATGCTGAGGATTGTCTTCTTCCAGCAAGTGTCGTGAGATATCATACTCTCCTTGCTTGTTTTGCCGGAGGAAGGCTTCACATTTGGCTATATCCTCCAGTATTTTTGGCGGTGGTGTGGGTTCTACGGACTCTAAGCAGCTCAGCGCAAGCTGGTGCTCCTGTAATGCAATGAGACTCCTTCCTTTTGTATGCAGCCTCTTGAGCTGGTGGGCACTCTGTAAGCTGCCAATACTGCTTGCAGTCTCTGTATCTGTAATCGCTTCTTCATATCTCCCCAGTTTTAGTCTTGCCTCGGCACGGTTCAAGAAGACATCCTAAAACAGCCATTAATATAGTATCCACGCACACGTGCTTACACAAACACTCTCACACACACATTATTGCACCTTTTCCATTTCACCATAAGTAGATTTGTCCCGTGCACTAAACAGGTTGATCAACTCCGTATAATGAAGCTCTGCCAGTAGATTTTCTCCGTTTGAAAGCAACTTATCGCCTTCTTTCTTAAGCTCCTCCACCGACTTCCTCCGGAGCTTCTTTGGAAGGCCGATCAACTCCACAGAAGCTGGAGTTCCTACTTGCATGATAGAACAGTAGAATACTGGCTGCATAGATGATGCAAAATGTGTGTGTGGTGTGTGTGTGTGTGTGTGTCTGTGTGTGAAACTCAAATACCTCCTTGATGGCGATTTTGACATCTTTTGGGTACATGGTGAGAGCTTCCTCTGGTTTAGAAGTGGATTTTATAGCATTAAAGATTTGTATAAATGCGCAACCGCCGTCTTCAGGCTCAGACTCAACAAGACACAGAACCATTCTTTCCTCCACTTTGGCAGATGCACATATGTTTGCTTGCACCACTCGACCTTCAAAGCACATCTGTATAATATCTTAGCATTGTACACAAGGAGATATAGTGGAAGAAACAAATGCCCATTAAGGGTATTTGCTGCTAGATGTGGTTTTGTAACATATAGAGGCATTTCATGTACATATACATTACACATTGTACCTCTTTGTCCAGTTGCTGGGAGCGAATGTAACCCTCACGGATTTCAATTGGCTTGAGACCGAGTAATGGCGGAACAAGCTGCTTGCAATTGAAGCTCATTGGCATAGTGGCGCCATCGCACATCGCCTT
This sequence comes from Selaginella tamariscina, assembly GCA_003024785.1. Classification (NCBI taxonomy): domain Eukaryota; kingdom Viridiplantae; phylum Streptophyta; class Lycopodiopsida; order Selaginellales; family Selaginellaceae; genus Selaginella; species Selaginella tamariscina. Next base: position 124,177 of record PUQB01000649.1, read on the forward strand.
GAATGCGCGCATCAGGGACGCCTTGTCCATCTTCCTTCTTCGCTCTTAAACCCTGTCTAACCCTCAGTTGGATAGAGATTATTCTTTGAATATTCTATGTTGATTCTATACAGGTCACCGTATATTGAGATTATTCATGTGGAATATATAAAATTATTTTAATAAATAAATTATCTATAAATATTATAAATTTATAGATGAATTATAAATTTTTAGTAAAGTATCATATTTTAAGAAAATGCTAATTTTTGCCTTAAAAAAATAAAATTATGATACTGATATTATGTATATATTATTATTTCATATAAATATATATGTTAATATATCCATATGTTACAAGATAACATTTAATATTATTGCATTTTTACATTATATAATAAATTATTAAATTATATAGGTACGGCCTGACTTGTGTATTTGTGCATATAACTGTTTAAGTGATCTTGCCAATGCGCTTCTATGACTTTAATTATGTTGTTAGTCCAAGAAACTAATATATATATATATATATAGTATAGTTTTACAAATAAACGATATGTGATTGTCTACACATACACTAAACAGCTACAGTATTTATAGATTATATATGGTTTGTGCTAACATGAAAGTTTGAAATACGATAAATGTAGTGTAGTTTATCGATACATGGTCTTATATTATATAATATAACATGTGTACACAAACTACGTTATGTAATATACAGTTTTTAATCGCTATATAGTTCAGAGTATATATATACACTGAACTATATATACTAGTTGAGTTGTATATATAGCACATAACTATAAAGTTTGTAAACTGGTATTATACGTTTGTATATGTATGATATTACACTTTGAGTAGGTTTTGGATGCGAAAGGGTAGAGTTCTTTGTGCTCAATAGCATCTGCATGGAGAAAGCTGCGACTATACTCAAGGGCATAGTTACTGTATTAACAATTGATAGATGTATGCCTGGTTAATCTGGTTAGTTTCAAAAAATATAATTAATCTGATTAGTTGAATTTAACACACTTTATTACTAGCACTACTATGGTTAATTTATATGGGTTGTTCCTCACTATAACAATAGTTTAATTTTTTAAAATATTAACAAACTGCATTATTTATATTACTAATATATATATCCTTTATATATGTTGTTATATTGTAGGAAAAGCAAACAACTCTATCTGGATCTATTTACAAACGTTTTTCTCTGGACCTATCTCTCTCCGCCCTCTCATGTACAATATTTCTAAGATAACTATACTATTTATAGATGTTATATTGCAGAAATAAAATAGAAATTCTCTCTATGCACGAACGTCTCTCTCTTGTTCTATCCTATGTACAAATGTCTTCTATCCTATGTATAAACATGAAAACCCTTCTATTTGCATCATATACCACTTGAATCACAGTGTCATAACTCTTTGTCCTATTGTAGTAATGGACACCTACATATATACTAGAGATATATATGTGTGAAGTTCGTTTACCTGCCAATCTAGGCAACCTGTAAATCATATCCTTAAATTCAGCAGCAACTCTATCCACCTCCTGCGGAGTTTATAGAAAGTCTATAATGCCCGTGTGGTTGTGCAAGTCTCAATGAAGATATTTGAGGTTATAATAATTCCTATACCAAACACTTTCAACACTATTAGTAACTTTTAACCTCTTGCGAGTCAAAACAAGATTATAACCACGCGAACACACACAGTTACAACATGTCTATAAGTGGTGTCCTAGTCTCCAAGCGAGTTACAAGACCTTCATATATGGACTGACACGTATAAAAGATCTCAAGTTAATGATCATCCTTACTAACTTGAGCAAGAACTTATCAGACTCAAGTTCTATTACGATGGTCTACTTCTTCTGTATGCCTTGAATCTTCTGTTCCACTAGTCTGGGCTTGGCATCACAAATGGGCTGGGGCAGGTAGGCACAACAACACAACATTTTTTTAGTAGATTCCACTACTAGCAACCCCCTTAAGCGTTGGGTACGCATTGATCCCATTATTGGATTACCCTGTCAATGTTTGTTCCATGTATATTATAAAGTGGACATTGCCCCTCATAGGTATACATAAATCATACACTTGTCAATCAAAATGTGGTAGGTTGATAACTTTCTCTTCTAGTCCAAAATCTCAAAAGAATGCTACACCATATGATTTCGTCATGTAGTTCTTCACCACTTTGAAAACTCACTTGTTTTTGCATCAAAAGCAGTCCCTACTTAGAAACCCACCCTCATGAACTCCCCTATGTGTTCCCATCTCATTATAAAAGAGTCGTGGAACTCACCCAACTTCTAGATTTGTAAGTACTTAATATGCTTAGCCTCACAAAGCACCAAAGTTCTTTTGAGACTAGTTCTTTTAACAACCACATTACACCATCATGATGTTCTATTTCTTTGACCTCTTCCTCTAGTTGCACTAAATATGCAAATTTGGTGGTATCTAGAGGCTAACCACCATCCCACATCTACCCCACTTGAAATTATAAATTAAAAGCTTTAAAGATTGATTTTAAACTACATTTTAAACATTTAAACATATAATATGCATCAAAATACAAAACAACCATATTAGATTGACAACCATGACCACGCCTAACAGCCTCACGACCTCATCTTGCCATGGTTTGTGTAGAAATATTAATAAACGCTACAAGGAATTCTATAATTAAACCGGCTATGGAAGTGTATAAATTTTACTTAATACTAAATGGTGTCACATTTCCCTCCAAAAAATATATAAAAAAATTGAGACGCTGGCAAGAGAGACGATGTAGCCCAAGAACTCCATAGTATCCCTATCGAAAAAACTTCTCCAACTTCGTTGTCATGTGCCTTGAGAAATTAAGATGTCATCGAGGTAGATCACCACAAATTGATTCAAGAAGTCGCGAAAGATGTTGTTCACCATGTGTTGGAACATAGCTAGGGTTTGTAAGTCTGAAAGGCATCACCGTGTACTTTAAGTATTTATACCTTGTATGAAAGGCAGTCTTCCACTCATCGCCTGGATGAATCCGTACAAGATTGTAGGCCCCTTGTAAGTCGATTTTCGTGAACACTTTTTCTCTTTGTAACCGATCGAGAAGTTCCGGGATTAATGAAAACGGGTATAATTCCGGATGGTGACTTGATCAAACTCATGTAGTCCAAACCAAATGCAAACTCCTATCTTTTTCTTAATAAAGAAGATAGGTGCTCCTGTAGGGACTTTAATGACAAATGAATTTGTCCTCAATGTACTAGTGAAGAACTTTCAATTTTGCAGTGACAGTGCATAAATCGATCCGAACGGTGGAATCTTCCCTTCCGCAAGATCGATAGGAAAATTGTAAGACCTGTGAATAATAGGAAGAACTGTAGCTTTGTGCTTATCAAAAACGTCCTAAAAAGAGTGATACTTGGATGGTAGGGAAAAAGTATGAGAAGGAAAAGAGATTGAAAACATAAGAGTCAGATACAGGAGAGGTAAAAAGAACGTAGGATTATGTCAGAGTTTTAACCCAAAAGGGCAACACGTGGTTGCAGGTGGCCATTCGGCGTCATCACCCTGTGTGAGCAACGCTAAGTTCCCAGAACAACCCCAACGACCCTAGGGTTAGACTCTAATGCCCAAGTGGACAGAAGACTTAGGGTTTAGCCTAAGTCTCCTAGAATGTCTGCCCCCAGAACCCTTGAGGGATAACCCTAGTTGACTTAGGGTTTAGCCTAAGTCTCCCTAAGTGTCTACCCAAAACCCTTGAGGGATAACCCTAGTTGACTTAGGGTCTTGCCCTAGAAGACTAGACAGGCTCATGCCCTAACCCCATCAAGGAGACGTGTGTTCCACACATACCCCGTGACAGAGCTAAGGCATTGTCACTTACCCCTTGAGGAAATCACCCTCATCCGGGAGTACAACCCCTTTAGGGCGACAAGGGGTACCCTGAACCACGACTAACCCTAAGGGTTTGAGTGGCCAAGTTACACCCTAGACCTAGGGCTAGTACTTATGAGGACACGAGTGTGCGCCGTAGGCGGCACGAGTGTTCTGCTAAGCAAACTCCCTAAGGCTAGGTTTGGGATAACCCTAAGCACATGACCTTGCGAGTGCCTTACGAAGGGCTTCTGCTAATGAGCTTAGGTTGTTCAACCCTGGATTCCAAGGAGAACACTCCCCTAGCCAAGTGTGCCAAAGCACAATAGTTACGAGACTAACCTCCCTCAAGCGGATGCCCAAGGTTAGCACCCTAGTGCAAGCACAAGCATGCCTGTTTGCTAGAGTATCCAACCCTTAGCGACAAGCCATGACATAACCCAAAGGGCATGCCTCGGCGTTGTACCATGTGACGTTTAGCCCAGTGTCACATCCCCATGTGACACTGCCTTCCAAGATGTGGGCTATCATGCCATAGCCCTTAGATTCAAGAGTTGCACCAAGTACCACAAACGTGGTTCCTAAATGCCAACTCTAGAACCCCTCAATGAACCCTCAGGAACCAGGTAACGTGAACCTGTCAAACAAGATCCCACGCCCACAGTTGGACAAGGACACGGATGTGCCTTGCTTGGCCGTGAGTGTACACCTAGCTTGACGTGGAGGAGGAGGCTGGAGACAAGCCTCAACCTCTGCCTCTTGGAACGTGCATCCAACAAGACCTCCTAGGCATGGATTCGCCAACGTTAAGGGTAAGCCCCTAAGGTGGGACGTACCCCTGGCATCTGGAAGTTAGGGCGGCACAACAGAGGGTTGTACCTTAACGACACAAGCTAAGCTTGCACCGGCAGAAGAGCAACGAACTCATTCATGAACCCAGGAGCTCTCCTACGTATACTCTACCTTATTTATGTGACGGAGCCCCCCCCTCTTTTCCTATATTGTTAGTGGGCTGGCACTGAATTTAGCCCCTTAGATAAATTAGCAATATGAGCTTATAACTCACCCTTACTCCTACCCCTAAACCCTACCCAAGGGGGGGGGGTTTTAGGGTGGGTTAGGGCAACCCTAGGGGTGTTCCTAACCCTACTTAACACGCCGAACATCTGCAAAGACCAATCAGCCTATTCGGGACGTCAAAATTGGGAGTGAGTTTTTAGAAGGTAAGTTCTAGCTTCGCTTAGAGTTTCCTGCAAATACCTAATGACACCCGGCCGGACCATCACCAGATACCCAAGTGCACTAAGCGGGCCTGTTTCCTACTACATCTAGGTCCATCAACATAATAAAGTACAATAGTCAACGTCTAAAGTAAAGGGTCGAGTCATAGTAAAAACTATGACAAGTTATTTGAAAAGCAAAAAGATGAAAAGAAGTAGGATCAGTAACAAGTTCATGTATAGTAGTGGTAAGAACATAAAAGGAGAATGAGGGAGTTGTGAATGAAAAGAAGAAGGATCTTGAATGATAGAAATAAGCAGAGTAATGAAAAGAGGCAAGATTAGGAAAAACTGTGCTGATGTTGATGAGTGTACAAAATTGGAAAAATCCTGTACATAAGTATGTGAATGCACAGGAATGAGGAGAGTCTGCGAATGTGTTGATGAACGGACAGGAGTAGATCTTGTTAAGAAAGAACCTTCGACACTAATACAGGAATAGGCACAGTCAATTCTATAGCTTGTATTGCCTTAGACACTAAGGTCATATCCTGCACGTGGGAAGGTACATGATAATCTTAGTTGTCAAAGAGGAAAAATGAGCGTCCTAGACCTCCAGTCGATCTAAGGATTTGCAACCACAAACCATGGCATGCCCAAAACAATGGAGTCGTCCGAGTCTTAATTAAGTTGAAGGAAATCAAATAATTGAATGCGCCATGAGTGCAAGAGAGGTGTGGTAGCATGGTAAACTGTGTCAGAAGCAATCAAACGACCATCAACGACCTTTACAGAAACTGGACGCTTCAACTTTATCACCGGAATGCATGCTGAGTTGCAAAAGTGTCATCCATAAAGCATGCATTGCACCAATGCCTAACATGGTAGACTCCTTGAGCTCTCGATTATTAAAGTGAATGTGTACATGAAACTTGAGTGATGAAATGGTGTGAGCAGCACCAATGGAGCCTACACTTATGTCCAACTTTGCAGCTCCTAGATGAAGTTGACATTAAAGTTTTTCGACTAAACTTTACTTCAACTTCACACGTTTTGAATTTCTTGGCTTTAATAGGACATTTTGCCACCTTGTGTCCTGTTTCACCATAATATAGCATAAGTTTTCACCATGACGACGTTGCTTCTCAGCAACTGAAAGTTGGCCACGCTTGTATTGTTGACCTCCATAGGAACTACTCCAGAAGATGTCGTATGAACATGTGATACAGCTACAGGATTAGCTTGCAGGAGTTGCTAACAAGATTTTTTCTAATGACATTCGAACAAACGATTGTCACAACAAATGACATGTTGCATAATCTTCGCTAAGGTTTGGGCATTTGGTAACATAAGGAGAAGGTCCTTCATGTCATCCCTCAACCCAAAATGGAAGTGTTCGATCAATACAGTTTCGTCCCATGGAATGTTTATGCAAAGTTGCTAAAATTCGGATGCATAAACAGAAACTAATTGGGATCCTTGTGCGAGCTTTTTAACTTCGTGCATGCGGAACAATACTTATCGGAATTTCCAAAGCAGGCTTCAAAAGCAGTTACAAATCCTTTAAAGTCTTCTATCAATGGGTCGTCATGCTCTAGCAAAGGGGCAACCCAAACTCGTGGGATCCAACTAGTAAAGATGTCAAAAGGCCAATCTTTTGTGCATAATCAAGTAGCAGTGTGATTGTATGCAAATCAAAAGCCTGATTTGATTAGGAAACCTTAAAAATCGGTGCGATTGCAACCGAACTTCTCCGACATGCTAATCTTTGTCTCTAAAGAAGAGTTCGATGAAAAGGGAACCATGGATGCTCAAAAAAGAGCCTACGCAGTAGCCTTGGAGGATGCATCAGCAATTACATGCACCACGCTAGTGGAACCTTGCAAATCTATGACCACTTGGTGCAAAGTGGCCGGCTCATGAAGCAACATTTGGTGCTTGTGTTGAAATTGCTTAAAATCTGTCATGATCTGTGAAAAAAAAAAAAAAAGAGGAAACAAGGGAGAATCGAAGAATTATGAAAACAGTTATTATCAAACTATCAAGCCACGACCTAAGAGCATGATAAAAATAAAGAGGCTTGACTCAAGAGCAAGACAAAAGTAAGAAACATAACAAAAATTATCATAAAATGACTGGTGTTGATAGTACAACAATTAGGTTGAAGCTTTTATATTCACAACTCCAAGAGCTAATCTAGCATAAGCTAAAATAATACTCTAGGAGCTAATCTAGGCATGAGCTAAAAATAATGTCCCTTATCCTGTAAGTATAATGTATCCCGTATCATTTATTCATGTATTCTATATCGGTCGTGACATGTTCTATAGGTGACATATATGAGTCACAATTAAGGCATCATGTGTAACTCTTGAATTTGACGGGCTATAGTGAGATAAACCACATTTTGAAAACAGAGTTATATAAAAATGTGATACTAGGCTAAATGTCACATGGTACAACACATGAGGCATGCCCTTTGGGTTTTCTTATAAACTTAATGCCAAGGGTTGGATACTCTAGCAAGCATGTGTGTTTGTCAAGGTCATTGGGAATGTTCCCATCTGGGAATGGTCCATGTGGAGTAACTGTATCAAGACGACATCTCAAAAAGTTGGGAGCGGGGGACCCATAGAATAAAATATTCCATAAAAAGGCAAAGATAAAATAGAATATTCATAAAAAGGCACCTATAGAATAGAATATCTATAATAAAGTAACCTATTGGCCATACACTAAGTCCACTATTCACTAAGTCCAGATGTGACCAATGGCCATGGCCCATGGCACATACTATTGTGCGGTACGGTGGGGCATGGCATACCGTTCCAAAAACACACTCCCAAGCCCTGAAATGCCAAACCCAGTGACCTTGGTGTTTGTGCTTGCATTATAGTGTTAAGCCTTGGGTATTCGTTCAAGAAAGGTTATATCTCATAACTAGGTGTAATATTGGCACACATTTGTAGTGTTTTCCTTAGGATTCAAGGATTGAACACATTATAAGAACCATTTTATGAGGCACTTACAAAGTTATGTACTTAGGATTATTTAAATTTAACCTAAAAAAGTTTATTTAATAATGTCCTCACTAAGTATTAATCTTAAATACAAAATATGATTTGGCTAGGGTTAGTCATGTTTTAATGTACCCCTTGTTGTTCTAAAGGGTTGTAACTTGTCATAGGGATATGTGTAAAACATGTCTTTTTAACAGGGTTAAGACATGGACTCAGATTATTTTCTAAAGTTCAAAAGATAATTATTTAAAATAAAACCCTAAGTCTTCTGTCTATTTGTACATTTAAGTCAAATTCTTAATTTCATCTTGAAAGATTTATCATCACTCACACGTGATATTGATGTTAAACGATCACTTAACAACCACATGTTACCCTTCAAATTAGAAAATTTAATAATTAGAGTACATAATATAAATTAAAAAGACCTTCAGGTTAATACATTTCATCTGTACATGATTTGCTATTGAAGTGATCAGTATCCTAAACTTGTTAGAGAAGATACAATGGCAGGCCGGGATTGCTGGGATTAGAACTCCTCAACGAGCCAAATCCAAAGTTTAAGGATTATTACAGCGGTTACAACATGATCTGGCAGAAATACTGTGCCAGTTTGTGCCTGGAGATTCAACGGATGGTTCCAAGTTGATGCCAGCCGGTGATTGATGTATACTACTTTCAATCGTGACTTGAAGACCACTTGGATTACGTGAATAATAATTTCCACTAAACTGAATGCTGTCAACGGTGCTCAGTGTTTGTCGTAAAGAAAGGTTTGTTTTTTCGTTGTACTATGATGACAATCTTTCAGGGAAATGGATGAACGAGTGGAATACAGCTGACCGCGACACAGGCAGCTACTATCAATTTGGAGATGCACAGATGGAGGTGTTTGGTAGAGCTTCATTTGGTTGGGCTTACTGGGCACTCAGAATGTAAACAAACAGTAGTGTATCTTGCGAGTTCCAAAAGGCAATGCTAACTGGCCAAACTGACGTCATTCACAACCTTAGCATGCTCTTCTGAATGAATCAAGCAAGTCATGCGCAAAAACCCAAAGTGATGTTAACGTCCCAAGACACAGCAGCTCAAAGTCTACACCGTCCTCATCAATGTGCCAGAGTGCGGAAAGATGAACACACCAGATTACCTTCATCCGACGGTCTAGGGTCCATGGCGTCAGCAGCCGTCCGATCCGCGATCAAAATTCCCACGGCCGTCGATCGCGCGTCAACTTATAGTGTTTATACTCTGAAAACCGATTTGTTTGATCCAAACGGAAGTTTTTATTCAATTGGGTGCATGTCAGAAATCCGTGCGAAGTCATCATTTATGATTGCAAGGGCATTCATAAGTCAACTGATTTTAGGTATTCGCCTGCTACGAGCGGTTCAAGATGGATTACGTCCAGGGTGTTTCTTTTGTTGCTCCTGTGAAGAATTCTGTGCTCTTCTGCCTTTTGAGGGATGCAGACTACAGGTGAAAGTGGTTCCTTGAAAAGGGTTGTCAGTTTCATTGAGAAGCCCTGAATGGGAATGAGAAGTTTCAATTCCTAGTCGATGGTAGATGCAGTGGTGTTTGGGACACCAGTGTACAACTCTGACGAGAGATCGGCCGTGTAAAAGGATCTGAAGCAACTTTGGAATACAGGTCCAGGTCTCATCTGGTTGTGCATTGAGGTTAAGAACGCTAACCTTAATTAGGTCTGTTGCTCTAAAGCAGACTTTGCGGGACGAGTACGATAAGTTGGCTGGGATGACGTCAAAGCGTACACTGGGCTGTTCCTTGGCGCACCAAGCGATGGCTGCCGCCAGTATGCCAAGGAAATTATGTGGGAACGCAACCAGAGATAGCGAAGGTTGGGAAGTGATTGAAGCTGTGGCCGAACCTACAGATGCTGAGATTGTAGACGTGCTCCAAGAGGACGAATACTGGAACACGGTTTTCATCATTTCAGCAAAAGTGATGTGAAGATGGTGCAGCGGCGATCCAGCTTCCGAGGGACTGGGCCGTAGAAAAGTCTATGAGATCGTCCCAACTTAAGTTACAACGGGGAGTGTTGCTCGAGCTACGTGAGCAAGGTGTACATGAGACAAAGAAAGAGCAGCTGAAGCCACATGCTAGATGGCCGTTTCACCCAGTTGTTCCAGTTGTGCTGCTTTACCCCAAAAACACCCGTTATATATATATATATAATATATATATAAGAGAGAGAGAGAGAGAGAGAGAGAGAGAGAGAGAGAGAGAGAAGAGAGAGAGAGACATGTATAGAGAGAAGCATGTCACAAATATTCAAAGGTGACAAACAAATTCCAGTAGCGCTGCTGCGTGCAAATGCAGGGTGATCTATATGAACCATTGAAACTGTACGAAGAAAAGCAACAACGACAACTTCCTCGTTTTCGTATAAAGCAGTTTGGAATTTTAAACTAATGGTAACACGTAGTTAAGTTTGTGTACAAGTTTAACCCAGGCGATAATGCTGCAAGCTTCTTCCCTCTCTGAGTTACTGATTGAATTATCTGTTTTGATGAGTTGATTATATTAATATATATATATATATATATATAATATAGAGAGAGAGAGAGAGAGAGAGAGAGAGAGAGAACCGCACACCACACAAAAAAATAGGAGTTTATACAAATACAGTAATATCCAGTTAGAATATTCTAGCAATATACGTTTAGGTCATCTTACAATAACCTTTAAAGGTTTCTACCTTTAAGGTATTAGTATAAATAGCCTCTCTAGCTTAGGATGTTCTATAGGAAAAGTTTTTCTACAATCTTAATATGGGTGTTGTGATCTTGGATGGTTCTAATATCAGATCCTTTGTGAAGGATACAAAGGTATTCCAGGAGTTTATCAGGCAGGAATTCAACAACTTAGACGCAGAGAAAACAGGCTTTATTTCAAGGACATGTTTTGGGGAGAAGATGAACTTCTTAAACTCGGTTGACGAGCTTGACAATGAGGAGATCACTTCCTTGTCTATGTTTGATGCTGACCAAGATGGCAAAATAGACATGAAAGAGTTTGGGAGCCAGTTGGAGTCTCTCTTGCTAGTAATGGCCGCAGGCCTTGAGCAGCCTATGTTCATGGTTTTGAGTGAAAATAGCCTGCTTCAAGATGTTGCAAAGTATATTGGTGCTTGACATGCTTATTGTAATGATTTTGGATCAATAAAGCTTTTCTTCAAACTAGTGTCTGTGTTTGTGTGTGCGTGTGCGTGTGCGCGGGCTTACTCGTACGTGTTTTACTACTTGCTAAGGCGCTTTGCACACACATATGGGTGTTAATTTATATAGATATTTTGAATATTTTAATTGATCACGCTCAATTAAAACAAGAAGTATTATAGATAATAAATTCTGAAACATGTATATGTGTAAAGTTAGAATTTCTTATTTAAATTTGCAAATTTACTTATTATTAGAGACTGAGGGTACATAGTCACACCAAGTAATTTTTATATATCTGTGTATAGATTTTTAGTTGAAGGTTAACCTGTTACTTACGACTAGGAGATTAAAAGTTAAGTCGTGAGTTTGAATTTTCATTTTATAAGTTATAAATTATAATAAAATTAACATATTTATCTGAAACAAATAATGAAATTATAGTTTATTTTCTAACCTTTATATAAAATTATACTTTACTTTCTGACCTTTACAGGATTAATTTAAATATATTAATTTAATTTAATTTAATAATTTATATATTAAATTTTAAATTATCTATTTAAATATTTTATAACTTAAAAGAAATATGCAAAAACAATATTTTTAATGAAATTAGGTGGGACAGCACCTCCCTTATAAATTTTTTGTACATAATCAACAGTGTTGATCACACACACGCGCACGCACAGGCTTTTTGAAATGCATGTCTTGAAGACGGCAATTTACATTATATTCACCTACAACTTCGGCCGTGTTTGTATACATAATTGTTCAGAGATATGCTGCTTTCATGTCATTTTCAATTACTTTACACAGTGTTAATATTTAACGCAATGTGTACGCACAGTGCGTGCGAGTGAGTATATTCTATAGACATGTACACATATAAATACACAAATACAGTATCATTTTATGAGTTTAAATGTGGCGCCGCCTATGGTGGGAAGCCATGTGGCAATAAATCACCGTTTTGACCAGCATGACCGGACCTAGGTATGCGTGTTAGTGGAAGGCAATAAGAAGAATATTCTAATTTTCAAAATAATATACCATCTTTTACTAGTGTGTGGGGGTGTCTATTTCTTTTTCTGTACAAAGTCCTAGTTGCAGAATGCAGACAGTGCACTCTCGTGACACCAAGCTATGTACTTATATATGTATTTATATACATATATATGTTAGTGACCTGTTATATATCATTTTGTACACAAAAATATATGTATTTATACAAAAAGGGCAATGTCAGTAGCACTTCTAGATAGTAAGCCCATGTGCAATCAACCATGCAT
>PUQB01000065.1:0-75000 GCA_003024785.1 Selaginella tamariscina
TGTGTGAGCAGTATCCACCGTATCATACATTTCCTGAAGCTTTTCTTTCTCGTGATATTGAATTTTATAAAATGAAGGATAGCAACCGGGCGCTTTATAATATTATTCTTAAGGAACGTCAGTTTTTAGATGAGCCTTTATGCAGACCTTCTCTTATCACATCTTATGTATTAACAAGGATGGTAACTCCCAATTGCATTCGTGAGAGTGTTAAGTGGTGGCAACAACATCAAGATATTGACCAAAATGATTTGATTAATCCGGAGAGTGAATGATTTAGACAAAATGAGGAGATTTCTTTGTATGATAGGAAGAAAGTATTTATAAAAAAATTAACATGTTGATAAGAAAATGATTTCATTTGTAATTATGTTTTGATAGTATTTCTTCATATTGTAAACTATTTTTAGAATAATATGAATATTCTAAGATATTTTAGGAATATTCCTTACTAAGTAAGGTTATTGAAGGATTAATTAATTAATTAATTAATATTTAAGGCTTAATTACATATTAATTAAATGATTAATTAATAATTAAAATTAAGTATTAATTAGTAATTTATTTTATATTCCCATTTTCACGTATCATGCCACTTTAGTTACAACGTGCATCTTTGATAGAACAACACATATAACCCATTACTCGAATGCACACAGGTGTGTGTGGTTCTTATTTATATTATGAAATATCATACAAGTATATGGAGTTTTATTTTATGCATGAAGTGAAAGTATCTTATTAACAATGTGTTTCTTTAAGCAAACATAGCCTTTCTTACTGAATATCGAGATGTAGAGATATCTCAAACTGTCTTTGAGAGGTTTCGACCATGGTATGTACATAGGCTGAGAGAGCGTAATAGTTGTTTCTGTATTTACCATGTGAAGATGGATTTGTGCAAGCAAGCTTGAAATAACATGAGACTCAGCAATTTTCATAGTAAAGACTAATTGTATTTGTGATATTTGTGCTCATGTTGAAGGAATTCATGGTTGTCAAACAGTTGCTGGCCACATTAACTCTGTCTCAGATTTTTGTAATGCGTTACTATGTGATGTGCACATAAATGGGGGCCTGCTCGACAATGTATTAAGGGGGATTGCTTGGATTGTGGAGTTGGCAACATGTGTGTTTGTCCTCGAGAGCTTGCTGGAACAGATTCTGTGTTGAAAGTCCAAATGTTTGACCACGTGGTTATTGGTGTGGACCAAGATGGCAAGGATGTGAAGCGTTTGAAGCTGGTGGAGAAGAACATATCCACACCAGAGTTCTTAAACTAATTCAAAGGTATTATTCAGCATTTCATTCCACATCATTTTTTACTAAATGGCATAGGGACACACTTGAAAACTTACCATTGGATAATGTTGTATCATTTTTGGATTTCTCAAAGAACTATACATTAAGTTCAAAGCATATGCATTGGAGCAATGACCAAGTGACCATCCTTGTACACCTTCTATACTACCATAGTTCGAGGTTAAACTCATTTCCATGTGACTATGATAAAATCATCAAAGAGGTACACTACTTTGTTTCTGACGACAGAGCACATAATTCAGCAATATGCTTTTAAACAAATTCATGCTTGATTAGAGTAGAGGAGCTAGAACTTGCACCTAGAGTACTATTATCATGTAACTAAATACTGTCAGAAAATAGGGGTGCATATGATTTGGAATTGTAGTGTTAGTGGGCATGGTAAAGGTGAAGTTGATGGGGCAGGTGCTATCTTAAAAACACTTCTACGTACTAAGCAACTCAAAAGAGGCAATTGCTTTAAACTCTATGATGCACATGATGTTTGTGAGTTTGGAAAAGCCAAACTTTCTTGTGTCGGAGATTCATCTGAAGTAACCAAGTTTTTCCACCACGTGCCACTTGGCAATAAAGAGTGAGCTAAGTCATAAAGATTTTGACTTACAAGCACCTGATAAAAAATCAAATGTTAAACTAAAACACACACGCACATGCACATGCACCTTCTAAGGTGTTGGGCTATGACTGCCACGCAAATGCTCTTCCAACTGCTGAGAACAGCATAGCCTAGACTCTTCTAAGGACGGCAACTTCTCTTGCTTAAGACCTGTAATTATTTCTTATGTGAATATATACATAACAAGCATTGTATTTATCATAATATTAGAATGTACCAGATACTCCAGCCCAATAGCATTTGTATAGAGGCTTTACTCTTTGTGTATCACTTGAATGGATCTCTACATAATATGCTTTCTCCAACCTATATTAATATAACATGTTTAATTATTCTGTTAAACTACATATATTAAACAGTTCACCTTGGGAGCTGGTTCATCTTCTCCATTAAGTAAATCCAGTAGCTGCTGTTCTTGTTTACCATAGAGCCTGTTTCTTATGGAATTGTTATCTTAATTTCGTCTGCTCTGCTAGCGTAGGTCCCTATCACAAATATATCAATCTCATGCTCCTGTAAAGTAATAAAAAAATGTCATCTAATATATACACATGTACACCACACGCCCACGCGCACACATGTGTATTAATAAGTATACACTGTACACACAATATAGAAAGTATACACAATATTACCAAGGCTCTGGAGGGATAACGCCACAGCGCATAAGTTTGGTATACCACGTTTTATCACCTGTACTACGAGCGTATGACTTAGTGCGGTGATATATGTACTTGACATTGTGTACATATTAATACATTGCTATATTATACCTGACAGCAATGACAGACACGCAGTCGATAATATAATCTTTTTATTCATGCAAGCTTAGGAACGACGACGTATGTAGAAACCAGTATGAGCTGCTGCTTTGGTACTTGTTGATGATGAGAGGTATCGTGCGAAGAACTCTGCAGGAAATGCTAAAGCACAAGAAGGAAACGATGCAAGCACGCTCTGGTTTGTCTCGAAAAATATTATTTTGAGGGCCCTGAGGAACAGAAAAAATAAACACATCAATAATAGTAAAACAGTAAGCTAAACAAATCATTATAAATCTGTATTTTATTTAGCCAGCTTTGAAGTTTGAACTATATTTGTTTGTTATTTGCGTAAAATAATCTCCTGTTTACAATCTCATTTGTGTATGAAATATATTTTCAAGCTTTTGTGGGGTTGAGATCAGCAGTACTTCCCATCACATTAATTCTTTACATAGTAATTTAGTACGAGATGTTTATTATTATGCATATCAAAGTAAGCTTTTATTCCTTTTAGTTGAACGCAGACAAAAGTAAACTTTTAAGCCTTTTAGTTGAAGGCAGACAATACCAAATCATTTTACAAATACAATTTCTTTCTGGTTAAGGCGCATTATAATTAATGCACACGCACAGTAATAAATGCAGTTTTCTCATTTATTTGATACTAACTATAAATCTTTGGCTCTTCCAGCCTGTACCAAACCCTCCTGAGTCTCCCCTTCCAAGCATCCAACACTGTCTGTTTGGCTTCTTCATCCTTGAAGACAACCTCAATGGACTTAGGAACCCCATGCTTTAATGGCTTGCTATAGCTGAACCAGTTAACTTCGCTGATCTCAACCTCATCAGCAAGTTCCAGAAGCTCATACAGAAGGTAGTCAGCATGATCGTCTGCCGGACGCTCGTTACCTTCCTCGTCCCTCCACTCTGGCGCTCCCTTCAAATACAGCATGCGTTTTCGCCGCTCCTGACGTTCCTCTTCCCACTGCTGCTTGGTGAAATCAGGAAGAAAGCTCACTGTAATTCCCTTTCTCCGAGCAATGAACCTCATCTCCCCACTGAGAAGCGCTTCCTTGTCTTCGAGCCTGGAACACTTGAGGACTACCTTATTGGTGTTCGGGATGCTGCAAACGACTTTGATCATACTGTCGTCTATGTCCATCTGCTTGAAGTACCAGTTCACTGCTCTCTGCAGACTCTCCAGCCGGCGATCTCCATCAATTTCCCTGTCAGTCTGCCGTCCCTCCATCACTACGTTCATTGCACGCCGCTTCCGCTCCATCTCCTCCTTGCTCTCTTGCTCCTGCCGCTGCAGCGCCACCCCCTCGTGATCCATGATCAATGTAGAGGCCCTAATCGGCTTTATATATAGATATCCGACGGCATATATTGGCCTTTTTATACTGCATCCGAGATCAACATACTTATGAGTGCCTATATATGTTCCAATGGACACACTCAAATTGGGTGTGTGCGTGTGCACGCGTGCATCCATACGTGCGTGTGTGTAAAATAAAAACTTGCCGTGTTCTTTGTATTGAAGCAATAAAAGAATTTACATCGAAAATATTTTCCTTTATCCAAATAATTACAACAGCTCCCAATCAGAGGTCGTGTCACGCTCAGCTTATTTCAGTTTCTTGGTTGGTATATTTAATAAGTGTAATAATTAATTAAAATATTTAATAAAGATAAAGTAACTTATATGCCATGTGTTGCCTTGATTAGGCTACGGAAGAAGAAGAACCCCTAAAGATTGTGAATGTTACTCTCCAATGTATTCGCACTAATAAGCAGTATGTGGTTCGTCAAATGGCTTGTCAAGCAGCTTGTATCAAGAGGAGGTGCATAGAATCAAAAGAAAAGTCTACTGCACAATCTCTAGGAAAAAGAAAGGCCTATAGGGATTACATATACTCATATTGTGGATTACATATACAATGTTTTTAATCACATGTCAATTGAAGCTCGAAAAAGAATTATTCAATCAATACTTTTTTTAGATCAAATGGCAAATGTTCTACCTCGTGAATTCTTTCCCACAAAAGAAGACTCCTCACCAAGACCAAGTGAGGAGTGAGATTCTCTCTAGCATTTCCAATGGGCTTGCTCAAGTCAAAACAATGTATTCTAAGGATGATTTAGCAACAAAACGTGCAACTCTTGCTATGGCAGTTGGAAATAACATCCTAGGTAATGCATCAGTGGCTGGTTGAATACTTAAAATTCACCTTAGAAATTTTTCCGGATGTGGACATCTAATTGGTGGAGATGGTTCATGGACTGATTCAACAAGAGCTAGAAGGTTAGATGCTGTCCTAGGTAATGTAAAAACATTTGTGCAGAAGTTTTGGTCTCTAAGGAACACGGATTTCACCAAATAGGACGGATGTTATTAAGGATCCTGGAGTGTACTTTGATAGAACAACACATATAACCCATTACTCGAATGCACACAGGTGTGTGTGGTTCTTATTTATATTATGAAATATCATACAAGTATATGGAGTTTTATTTTATGCATGAAGTGAAAGTATCTTATTAACAATGTGTTTCTTTAAGCAAACATAGCCTTTCTTACTGAATATCGAGATGTAGAGATATCTCAAACTGTCTTTGAGAGGTTTCGACCATGGTATGTACATAGGCTGAGAGAGCGTAATAGTTGTTTCTGTATTTACCATGTGAAGATGGATTTGTGCAAGCAAGCTTGAAATAACATGAGACTCAGCAATTTTCATAGTAAAGACTAATTGTATTTGTGATATTTGTGCTCATGTTGAAGGAATTCATGGTTGTCAAACAGTTGCTGGCCACATTAACTCTGTCTCAGATTTTTGTAATGCGTTACTATGTGATGTGCACATAAATGGGTGGCCTGCTCGACAATGTATTAAGGGGGATTGCTTGGATTGTGGAGTTGGCAACATGTGTGTTTGTCCTCGAGAGCTTGCTGGAACAGATTCTGTGTTGAAAGTCCAAATGTTTGACCACGTGGTTATTGGTGTGGACCAAGATGGCAAGGATGTGAAGCGTTTGAAGCTGGTGGAGAAGAACATATCCACACCAGAGTTCTTAAACTAATTCAAAGGTATTATTCAGCATTTCATTCCACACTCATTTTTTACTAAATGGCATAGGGACACACTTGAAAACTTACCATTGGATAATGTTGTATCATTTTTGGATTTCTCAAAGAACTATACATTAAGTTCAAAGCATATGCATTGGAGCAATGACCAAGTGACCATCCTTGTACACCTTCTATACTACCATAGTTCGAGGTTAAACTCATTTCCATGTGACTATGATAAAATCATCAAAGAGGTACACTACTTTGTTTCTGACGACAGAGCACATAATTCAGCAATATGCTTTTAAACAAATTCATGCTTGATTAGAGTAGAGGAGCTAGAACTTGCACCTAGAGTACTATTATCATGTAACTAAATACTGTCAGAAAATAGGGGTGCATATGATTTGGAATTGTAGTGTTAGTGGGCATGGTAAAGGTGAAGTTGATGGGGCAGGTGCTATCTTAAAAACACTTCTACGTACTAAGCAACTCAAAAGAGGCAATTGCTTTAAACTCTATGATGCACATGATGTTTGTGAGTTTGGAAAAGCCAAACTTTCTTGTGTCGGAGATTCATATGAAGTAACCAAGTTTTTCCACCACGTGCCACTTGGCAATAAAGAGTGAGCTAAGTCATAAAGATTTTGACTTACAAGCACCTGATAAGAAAATCAAATGTTAAACTAAAACACACACGCACATGCACATGCACCTTCTAAGGTGTTGGGCTATGACTGCCACGCAAATGCTCTTCCAACTGCTGAGAACAGCATAGCCTAGACTCTTCTAAGGACGGCAACTTCTCTTGCTTAAGACCTGTAATTATTTCTTATGTGAATATATACATAACAAGCATTGTATTTATCATAATATTAGAATGTACCAGATACTCCAGCCAATAGCATTTGTATAGAGGCTTTTACTCCTTGTGTATCACTTGAATGAATCTCTACATAATATGCTTTCTCTTCTCGATGCCTTCATTGTTGAGGACATCCCACTTGTCTTATTTGTTAAATCTAGTGTTGAAGCAGTTTGGACATGGATAACTTCGCTCTGCAATGTGTGTGTTTCCTATTGTTGCTCAACATTTTCATCATGACATACTCAACTGGGTCTGAACACAAGATTGACCATTTCTTGGAGTGAAGCAAACCCAGGTAAAATAAATTATATCCGAATTTATAGGTATTACACGTGTAATAGAGAAAATATTCTAGTATGTAGTTAAATTTATATAAAGAGTGTATCAAATGAGAGCTCATGTTTAACAAAAGAAAAAAAAAAGAAAATACTTCCAGACGAAGTCCCACCAATGTGGACACTGTGCCACTCTCTACAGATACGAGAAACGTGGTGAAGCTCATACAACCCAAGCGCAACGACTCACAGTTTGCGTATCGTATCTCACCAGGTTTCATCCAGATTCCGACCTGAAGAGGGAAGAAGGAAGAGTGGATTCCGTACTGTTCAACAGTCTCCACGACCCCCTTGTTCCACTCTCGCGGCTTGAAAACAAAGGTGCCAGAGAAGGCCGGAAAGTTATTATTGTGGGCAATGTGAGGGGCAACCTAATAAGGGCGTGCTCACGACTGCAATGCGTGGACTCTGATTTCTGTCTCACCTCTCCAGGTGATAGTCCGACCAGGAAGGCAGCCTTCTGTCTGGATGCATACCGGTCGTCTTTACAGTACATGTGGCAGTTGCCGGCTGACCCAAGGGAATATTCTATAATGTTTTCACATGAGGAGTTTGCGTGAACATGGAGAAGTTGGAGAGGATTCGGGCCTGAGCGAGTCCAAGATACTGCAGGACAATATTAGACGCCACATTCCAGGATCATCTCCGTAACTCTACACCTGATGCCTTTTATAAAAACACCTAATCATGATTAACATGTCTTTTGAACAAGTATATTCAAAAGAAGATGCGCAATAAGAAACCGCCGGATTAATCTCTATGGATCTCAGCCATTAATAAAGCATGGATTGTGTCCATACTTAGCTATGAAAATCTTACGCGTTGCGAGCGCGCACACACACACTATTCACATATAATATATCTAATGTGATTCTCGTATGTATACATATTGAGAGCTTTCATAACACTAAGTGAACTTTCACCGGTTATTAATCATTCGTACGAACATTCATCATTCACCTAATCCAATGTTTTTATATTAATAAAAGTTTTTTTATCTTTTATTAAAAAATTAAAAGCATAGATGTGGCAGTGTTATTTAGCTAAACCAAACCAAAGCACAATGTGACCTTAGGTTTTGGCATCCATGTGGGTCTCTTTCCAACAATGCAAATCATACAACCAGTCTGATTTAACTAGGTCAGAAAATTTGAAGTGAATTTATTATAATTTTTACCAAACTGAAATTGATTGTTTGTTACCTATTGAATTATGTCGATAATTCTTAAATATTGAGGAAATAAGCTTACTTAGTGCATTTCAGTACCCAATGATGGTCAAGCTAGGTGTCATTAGGTACTTTCATGAAACTTTAAGTAAAGCTAACACCTCCATTTAGAAATTCCCTCTCATTTTGATGTCCTAGTTGGTGAATTTGGCATGTTGAAGCCTACGCCCTAAACCCCTTGGATGATTAAGTTAAAACTCACTAAGTTGTTTACTACTCCACTTAAGCAATTAGGAAAACAAAGGGGGATTTGTCACTTAAATTAAGTAGAATATATATAATGAGAGTTATTGAGTTTGTTATTCTTTTTATTGATGTAGTTTTAACTTATGTAATTAATGCACAACCCTTTATTGTGCCACCTTATCACACCCTAAAGTAGCTTACCCTTATCGTTGGTAAATCTGCACTTAAAGAAATCTTGTCGGTTCCAAAGGTCAAAGGTTAAGGCATGTCTCTAGCTTCCTTCTTTATCTCAACCTAAGAACAACACTCACAACTAGTAAGGGACATATATTTGTTAGGCACCTCTACGTACAATCTAGAGACCCTCACAATACCACCCGACCTCCCCCGAGCTGTCTCTAGTCTCCACACGCTGCTCTCCAAGAAAGGCTTCCAATAATAGTGTGCCCTTAATTCTCTTAGATCTAGGTATAGCTCCTTAGGAATATTCTAGCTTATACCTTTTGGGGAATATTCTTTGATTCGTTATATGGGTCATAACAATCCTCCCCCCATTAGCAAGTCCTTGTCCTCAAGGGCAGTATAACTTACTCAATTGGTCCTGTATCATTAGCCTCGTACATCCACAAAGAATCTACCCGGGACTCGTTCCTTGTGAGTACTCTCTTTAACTGGCTAACGTGAAACACTGGGTGCACCCTCACTCCTTCTGGCAGCCGTAGTCGATATGCCACCTTACCGATACGCTCCAGAATCTCATAAGGACCTGAGTACCTGGGAGACAACTTATCATTGCGTCCCTTCCGTAAGGCCACAACTGTGTTCCGCCTTACATGTGTGGCAAATACCACTCGGAGATATACATAATCCCCCACCTGGAACTCTCGGAAGCTTCTGTGCTCATTAGCAAACTTGATAGCTCGGCTCTGAGCTGCTTGTAAGTTCTTCTTGCACAAACTCTGAATGTTTTCAAGTTCAACACTCAGATCTTTAGCTTCCTCATCCATGTTGCCTTGAGCCTTCTTACTTGCTAAACCGAGCTCAAAAGCTGTCTTGGGATGTCGTCCAAACATAGCATAGTATGGACTCATTCCAATGCCACTGTGCTGGCTGTTATTATAAGCAAACTCGAGTAATGGAATATACTTATCCCACTGACCTTCCTTCTGGTTAATAGTGCACCTTAGCATATCTTCCAGAACTTGGTTCACCCTCTCTGTTTGCCCATCTGTTTCGGGATGATCTCCGCTACACAGCTTAAGCTTCACTTCTATGCACTTAGAAAAGCCTCTCCAAAAGCTAGAAGTGAACTTGGAGTCCCTATCACTTACAATATCATCTGGAAATCCGTGGATAGGAAATACATGTTGTAAATACATCGTAGCCAGCTCGGATGCATTCACATTCTTCCCCAAGGGAACTAACTTGACAAACTTTGTCAACCTGTCCACAATGACCCACACCTGTTCATTCTGCCTCTGTGTCCTTGGCAAATGGGTGACAAAGTCCATAGAGATACTGCCCCATCGCCTGTCTGGAATAGGCAATGGTACTAATAGCCCACCTGGTTTCTCCCTGGGCACCTTTACTTGCTGACACTTGTCACAAGTCCTGCAGTACTCTATGATATCAGCTTTCATATTCCTCCAGTAGAACCTCCTCTTGATCAACTCATACGTTTTCCTCCCCCCAAAATGACCAGCCTCCGGGCGATCATGATGAAAATATAGTACCTGGTTGATCAAATGGTCCACACGAGGAAGGTACACACGGCCATTGTAGTACAAAACCCCATCCTGAAATGAGAATGGTGGCTCTAGCTGTCCTTGAGCTCCTGCACCTCGGCGTCTTGTGCTTGAGCATGTTGAACTACTTGGCTAAACTCACTGACCGTCCTTGTTAATGCATTACATAAGCGTGTTTGGAATTCTCCCACTACTGTGGCTCTCCTAACGCGTGACAAAGCATCTGCCACCACGTTAGTCTTTCCTGCGCGATGCTCAATAGGAAATTCGCCAAACTCCATGAGCTTAACCATCCAGCGAGCTTGCCGAGAGTTTAACTCTTTCTGTGTGAACAGATACACCAAAGGCTTGTGATCTGTAAACACCTTGAAACTTGCACCATAAAGATAGTGCCTCCAAACTCGTAATGCATTAACAATAGCCAGTAGTTCTTGCTCATACGTTGAGTACCGTTGCTCTGCAGGATTCAAAGTACGACTCTCATAAGCAATAGGCCTTCCCTCTTGCATAAGTACAGCTCCAATGGCCACTCCACTTGCATCACACGATACCTCATAAGGCTTAGAGGGATCTGCAATACATAAAACTGGTGCACGTACCAAAGCTTGTTTCAAAGCTTGGAAACTGCTCTCCTCTGAAGCACTCCATGCAAAGGGAACGTCCTTCCTTAGCAACCTAGTTAACGGAGAAGCTTTCTTGGCATAATCCTTGACATACCGCCGGTAATAACCAGCCATGCCCAAGAAACTCCGTAACTCTTGTGCATTGCTAGGAACTGGCCATTGCTCCACCACTGCCACCTTCTGTGGATCAGTCTTCACTCCACTTGGCGTCACAATGTGACCCAAATACTCCACTTCGCACTGAGCAAATGCACATTTGCTCTTCTTTGCATAGAGCTTGTTCTTCCTCAGCAATTGAAGAACTCTCCGCAAATGCTCCACATGCTCCTTCATATTCTTACTGTAAATAAGAATATCGTCGAGGAAGATCTCCACAAAGTCATGCAAGTAGTCACCAAACACCTCAGTCATCAACCGAGTGAATGTGGCTGGGGCATTTGTTAAGCCAAATGGCATAACAGTGAACTCAAAATGCCCGAAGCTAGTGTTGAAAGCAGTTTTGTAGATATCTGCCTCCTTCACAGCAATCTGATGATACCCGCTACGCAAGTCTATCTTGGTGAACACTCTGGCTCCACCGAGATGATCCATGATAGTATCCACACGTGGCATGGGCATCCTGTCCTTCACTGTTTGCTTGTTGAGAGCTCTGTAGTCTATGCACATCCTCATGGTGCCATCCTTCTTCCTGACAAGCAATACTGGTGCACCAAATGGAGACTTGCTCGGTTGTATGAAGCCATATTCCAATAGCTCCATCACTTGTCTCTTAACCTCTTGCTCCTCAGCATGGCTCAGTCGGAACGGCTTACGGTAAATGGCTTTCGTACCCTGTTCCAACACAATCTCATGCTCCACACCTCTTGCAGGTGGTAAGCCATGAGGTAGCTCAGGAGGGAAGACATCAGCAAATTCCTCAAGGACAACTTGCACAGCAGCCTCGCCCAATGTGACATTAGAAGAATCTAACTCACGTATATACATCAGAAAGACTTGATCTTCTTTATTACGGAGATATTTCTTCAAAGACATAGTAGAAAGATACTTGTTTGGAGACTCAAGCCTTGTTCCAAACCAAGTGTCTTTCACTCCACTGTACTCAAGCTTCACTCGCTTGATGCTCCACTTGATCTCAGGATCCACACGCTCCAGCCAGCTCATCCCAAGGATGAGGTCCACACGCGCTAGCTCCGCAAGGAAGAAAGTCTCCACCAGCTGAGTTTTGCCAACCGTCAGCTGTAACTCCTCCACACAAGCATTCCAGCTCTGTGTGACAGTAGCTGAGCCCTCAATCTCGTATTGAGGCACAGTCTTCATGGGCAAGCTGCACTCCTGCACTAACTTTGCTGATACAAAGTTATCGCTACTTCCGCTATCCAAGAGGATTCGCACTGGACGTTCACCAAGTCGTCCCTCCACCACAATAGCACGTGTGTGTGGCTCCTCCCGTGCCATGCAGTTTACCTGTCGAGCAAGAACAGACAAAAATTTACCTCGTGGTTTAGAACTATCTCCCTTGTGTTCCTCTCCACGCTCCATCTCCTGAAGCTTCTTAGGTGTCTCCTTGTCCTTGTCACCATTGAACCCCTTGCCCTTGGGCTTGTTCCTCCTGGACAATTGGCCTTCCAGTGTCCCACCTCTCCACACAGGTGGCAACGTTCACTATCAAACACCTTGACAATCTTCTTAGGCCGATTGTCGGTGCGATAAGAACTAGAAGCTACCAGCTTGGACTTCGGCCTAGCACGATGGCTATTCCCTCTATACTCCTGGTGCTCACGAGGACTTGGAGAGGTGCTCCTACCACGCTTCTTGCCATGTCGCTCATTCTCCTTAAACACCTTATCCTCCTCATTTAGCAAGCGAGCATATTCGAACAGCTCCTCTAAAGTCTTGGACTGAATCACCGAGTTAAGATGTCTGCAAGTTAGCACTTCGCAGCCCATCTACAAAATAATCCTTCTGCTGGTTGACAGACACGTCAGGTACACGGCAAAGTAATTGACTCAATTTCTCAATGTAATCGTCCAAGGTCATCTTCCCTTGCTCTAAATGTCGCAATTCACGCCTTGCATGAGACACATCGAACCGAGGAGCATACTCCTTCTTAAATAGCTCAGAGAACTCCTCCCAAGTTGCAATCATCTCCTGGTGAGCTAACTGGCGCTGATTTCGAATGCGTGTCCACCACCTCGCAGCTTTATCCTTCAAGGCTACTGATACAGCTATCATAGCCTGCTCGGTAGTTACTCCCTGTGCAGTGAGCAAGTTCGCTGCTATCTCAAGCCAACTCATAGCCTCATCCGCAGATTCTTTACCGGTAAAAGGTGGAACGCGAAGACGATCTAGCACCCTGCTCTTACCAGTCACGGTTCCTTGAGCAAGTTGATCTTCAATAGTATCCAACCGCTCACGAATCACCTCCAAGGAACCAGTCACGTACTCTTGAAATTGCTTGGAATCCTTCGCCATAGCGTATAATTCGAGCACGATTTCCTGGTTCGTCCACTCCTCATTGGTGTTGTCTTCTCCTTCCCACCGGTCACTCATCTCGAACCTCGCTCCGATACCAAATTGTTAGGCACCTCTACGTACAATCTAGAGACCCTCACAATACCACCCGACCTCCCCCGAGCTGTCTCTAGTCTCCACACGCTGCTCTCCAAGAAAGGCTTCCAATAATAGTGTGCCCTTAATTCTCTTAGATCTAGGTATAGCTCCTTAGGAATATTCTAGCTTATACCTTTCTGGGGAATATTCTTTGATTCGTTATATGGGTCATAACAATGTTCTTGTCCAACTATGGGCGTGAAATCTTAATTGATAAGTTTTCTTTACCAAGTTCTTAAAGGGTTCATAGAGTTGACATTTGCAAGCCATGGTCGTGACACCAAGTGTAGCTCTTGGGGTTTAAGGGGCTATGGCAAGATATTTCACATCTAAGAAAACAACGTCACATTAACATGTGACACTAGGTTGTATAGGACATGGTAACACTCGAGACATACCCTTTGGGGTTGTGTCATAGTTTTAACATTGAGGGATTGGATACACTAACAAGTAGGCATGCTTGTGATTGCATCAAGGTGTTAAGACTTGGGCATTTATTCAAGGGAGGTTAGGTCTCATAACCAGGTGCGTTATAAGCACACTTGGCTAGGGTGTTCTTTTTGGGTGTGTAAACATGTCCAAAAGCTGAACAACCTAAGTTCATTAATAAGAGCCATGTTGTGAGGCACTCGTGTATGGATCTTCAAATCTAGCCTTCGAGGTTTGCTTAGCACAACACTCGTGCTTGCCTTAGGTGCACACTCATGTTGACACTAGGTACTAACCTTGGGACTAGGAATAACTTGGCCTCACAAACTCTTAGGAGTTAGTTGTGGGCCATGGTCCCTTGTTTCTCTAAAGGGGTTGTACTCCTAGATGAGAATGATTCTTTAAGAGGTAAATGACGATGCCTTGTTATCTTGAAAAGACTTAATGTTGCTCACATAAGGTGTTGATGCCAGATGGTTACTTCGCAATTATGTGTTGACCCTCCGAGTTAAGACTCTAAGAATGGTATCAGTGCCATTCTCTATAGTCAATGGATTTGCCTAAAGTTGTAGTGTATTTCAGTGTTTAACAAGTTTTAAATTCTTGAAGTACTTTATCACTTTTAACTAACACGTCTAAATTTTGCACAGATAGTTGGTCCTAAGATTATAACTCTTTAAAAACACTTGCTTAGTAAGTGGTTATGGACTCTGTCAAAAGTAGCACTCAAAAGTCAACATCTAAATTACATACGAGATTACTTTACCTCATGTTACTTTACCTTATGTTTACATATTTACTATACACTTCTATAAAACATGGTGAATTAGTTTGTTCTTGTTTACAAACTAAGTCTTATAAAGTGAATCATATATAGGCTAGAGTAAGTAACAATTTTGACTTAGATTATAGTTCATAAATTATGAAGATTTAGATTAACAAATTTTAAATTAATTAATATAATAATTTTTAATGATTTTTTAAATTAAATCAATATATAAATTCAATCTTATATATTTTAATTTTATGAATACCTTTTCAAGTATTCATTATATAAGTTATTAATATTCTTTTTTTTTCTTTTAATTACATATTAAGGTTTACTATTCATGAATAGTACAAATCATGGTTTAAGTTAAAAATGTTAATCCATATCATATGTTAAATCTAAATAATATTGAATTTTTTTTTCTTTAAGGTGTATAAAATTGGAATAATACATAACTTGAAAACGTGATAAATGTTTATTGAGTTTTGACTTGGGTAGAGTCAATGTTGATTTTGGTAATGGTGTTTAAACGAGGAAAAGCTTATGTTGAAATGTGCATCTTTGACTTTTGGAAAAGGTGCATATTCAAATATAGAAGGAACACTACATTATAAAGGAAAGTGTGAAATGAGTTTTCATTATAATTCATGTTTTCGAGAGTGTAATTCAAAAAGTATCATTATGTGTTCAAGTTAGCTAATTAGGCTAACTCATTTATAATTGTATCTTATATAGGAACATGAGATGATAATTATGATAATAGAGGAATTTAATATACATTCTTACTAATGCAATTTTGGGGTAGATGACATGATTTATTAAAAATAGAAATGTCAAAACATACGTTTACATTTTTTATTTGATGAGTATAACAAGACTTACATAATGAAGGTGTTCGGCACACATTTGTGTATTTATTATTAATTTTTTAAGCTTGAAATCTGTAATGTTGTTTGTACTATAGGGATCAATTAGCTTAAACTCTTGAACAAAAATGATTCCTTGTTAGCAAGAGCATGAGTTAAGAGTCTCCACTCTATTCATTAAATTAAGTAAAAAAACTTGTTGAGTTAATAGATTTTGTTAAAGAATGTTGATGAATAAAAATAATTGGGTCCCAAGAAGTCCATTATATACTAATTGTATATATCACTTGTGTGAACAAGGTTTTTATTAAGGCCCTAAGTATACGGATTCATAAAAAAAAAAATTTGCCCTTTTTAGTATATTTAAGGAAAATTAAATAGTACATTTTAGCCTTATTTAGAACATTTATTGAAAAATGTTAATAATTTAAAATAAATCAAATTATCTAAATATTCATCAAAAAAAATTGAACAAATTTTTTTCTTCGTTATTGGATGAATATTTTGAGTGTTCTAGAAAACATGTTAGAGAAGTTAATAAGATCACACTGGTTAAATAAACAAGCATATTGTTAAGCAAATCATATGTCCACCAGTTAACATTTGATCATGCGTCTAGCTCGCTGCTTTCTTTGAGCATGGCTTGTAATAAGCCATGTTGATGTCCACTTCGTAGCTTGGAACATCTTCAAGATCCATATGATTTCTCAGCTCTCTCCAAGCATTACCACTTTATCCCTGCATACTTAACACTTTGCCTATATACCAAACCTTTTTTGTTCTTTGAACAATTGAATGGCTGCCCTTGCCTCTGCCTCTTCCAATCGCTTGCCTTGGCTGATGCTTTGGCTGCTATATGACTTTCTCAAACCAAACCAAGCTGTTTAATCCAATGCCTAAAGTTGCAAACCAGGCAGTTTGATTCAATGTTTAAAGTTGTTGAAGCATTTAAGTTGATTCTTCATAGTTAATTTAGAGTTTATACCAATGCCTCCTTTATACTGTTGAACGCCTCACTGGATTGTGTTGATTTCCTTTATTAAGGACCAGATCGACCAGATTGACAAAAATTGATGCAATTGAAATCCTAACTTGTACATTTAGTATACAAAAGCTTAGTTAAACATAAATTATATGTACCTTTTGATCTTTAATTTCATTATTATTAATTATTTTTATAATAATATCACAAATTTATGATTTTTAAACAAGATAAATAAACGTTAATATAGTAATGTATTTGTATATTTAATAATGTTTTAGTAATGAATAATTAAAAATATATATATATTAAATACTCACTACCCGTATTATGCCTTTTTAGGAAATATAGTTTTTTTTAGTGAAAGAGTGAATATATAGAACCCCACCGGTGCTATAAGGATAATGGTTTAGGGTTTAGGATAATGTTTTATTAAGCCAGTCGGCGTATATTAAACCAGTCGGCATATTAAAAAAATTTATATATTCTAAAATATTCTTGAGAATATGCTAGAATATGCTAGAATACCCTAGAATATCCGCGAATATACTAGAATAATATGAAGCCGAGACCCTTGATTCTCAGCTACAACAATCTACAAGGTACCATCCCTCGTGAACTCTCGAAATTACACATATTGTGTTCATCATCCTCAGTAGCAACAACTTGACGGGAGAAATCCCTCCGTCTTGGGCCAGCTTCAAAATCTTCTCGCACTCGTGGCAAGTAACAACTCACTCACTGGCGAAATCCACGAGAATTTGCAAACTGTAGCAGTTTAATGACCAACTCACAGGGAGCATTCCTCCCTACATTGGTCGTACAAAGAGCAGATCGATTCATTTCGATTTCCTTAATTGGATGAAACGAGCCTCCGCACTCAACCTTTACCACGCGTGTCAAGGTAAAGGAATGGATGAGCTATTATTCTCATAGGAATCGACATGGATGAGGTCAAAACATTGCCGATGGTGTGCCAGGGCCGGATCTATATAGTTACATCACAAATTAGCTGGCTCCCAGATAATGAGAATCCTGCGCTCATAGATTTCTCCCACAACATGCTGTCTGGGAAAATTCCCGAAGAGTTTGGGAAGATGAAAACGCTCTTTCAGCTAAACCTAGCACACAATCAACTTGACGGCCCAATTCCTTCGAACCTCGCCTCGGTTATTAGCTCGTTGGATCTTTCAGAAAATTCATTAAGTGGACAAATACCGGACAGGTTTTCGCAGCTCGCGCTTGGTAGACTTGAACGTGTCACATAACAACTTATCTGGGCCCATTCCGCAGAACGGGCAGCTTATCACCTTTCAAGTGAGCTCCTACCAAGGAAATCCTGGGTTGTGTGGTATTCCACTGGGTGAATGCCGGTTGGTATACTCAAACCAGGTGGAACAGTTGGTGAAGAAGATGACAGTAAAGGGGAAGTGAGGACAATCTGTTTGCTGTAATGGATGACAGCGATTTTGTACTGGGGAAGTTCATTAGATCGATGCTTTGCATAGAGGTCCATGGCAAGAGTTCAGTTTTACAACTGGAGCGATGTCAACTACGTCCAGTATCGTAGCTGACCTTATGAGCCCATGTATATGCATATATGCACACACACGCACAATATCCTATTATGTAGCATGAAATTAAAGTTTAGTGTTAAAAAAGATTGGCTGTCAGCAAGTAATGCAACTGATTTGTGCAGTGAAGCTGGACCAAGTGGGATAGAACACTGTTTATTACTTATTAATAAACTAATCAATTAATATCAAATTAGTATTGCAACTGTATACTGATACAGTTATACAGTTTCAATATTAGCATCTTCAATAAAATTCCAAATTATATACATTATAGATTTATGTAAACTAGACAAAAAATGACTTATACATAACAATTATTTCCATTGTTATGTATATCACTTCTAGGACGAAAATATCTCTTGGTCTTACGTCTCTGGCCCACGCACGGAAATATCTCTTGCTCTTTCGCCTCTGGACCGGCGCAGAAATATTCTTTGCTCTTACGTCTTCTGGCCCGGCGACCCTCAGTGGTCGAAAGAGTATGCACATCACTCGAGTTAACTAGACAAGGATATATATTTATAAATCAAATCTTGATTTATATACACACATAAATAAAATAAGAATATTTTTATTTTTAAAATTAAATTTAATTTATTATACATTATACCAAACAATACTTCGTACTTAACACTTGCAACATGTATAACATCATATCGTAATCACACACACACACACACGTGTGTGTGTGTATATATATATATATATATCAGACGGGTATACACACAGAACACTTGTCGATGTCTAACTACAGATTCACACATACATACGTGTATATACAGGTTCTGGAGTTATTTGCACACTGGTCGCAGGAGAAAGAATCTGGGAAAGTAGAAGAAGAAGAGGTCCTCAGGCGAAGAGATGTTGTAAGGGATAGCCGTGTTTTAATTTTCCCAGCTTTGCAGAATACTTGACTAGCTTAAGTAAGTATTGATATATACGTTCTCTGTGTATGTGTGTGTGTGCGCGTGCGTGCGTGCGTGTGTATATTAATCAGTTTTAGATGCAGATGATGGTATCGTGTGATGACATGAACCTCACCAAAGAGTTTGATGCTGATGCTCTTTCTAGTGTTATTAAGTTTGTAAATACTGCGAGGAGCTGAAATCTTTGCAAACTAGGTGTGTTTGTGTGTGTGTACGAGCGTGCATACATATACATATACGTACATGTATCTTCCTTGAAGCTGACACAAGAACATACTCAAATTCATAAAGTCAGATGAACTTATACATTGCTTCCGGTGTGTGTGTGTGTGCGTGCGTGCTACATGTGTGAATGCTGCTAGTATACTACATATAAATAATATATACGTTTATAGAGTTTATACATATATCATTATCTTATGATGTTAATTGCATTTCTCACGTTATAGGAATTCGACTTCCGTGCTTCCTTTCCCTAAAGGCTCTTGGTTTATCACGATTTTCCGAGGTAAATAAATACAATGATATACATATTCACGTACATATTGCAGGTTGTTGTGTTGCCTATGGTACGAATAGCTATGATATTTCACAGAATTTACCGTATGGACAACGCTATTTATTAGAGTTCCACCGAGGATATAAAGCGTTTATGGAAACCACACACCTTAAACTCCAGGGAGCGATACGATAAGTAACAGGAAGTCTCTTCTCTTAAGAGAGTAGAGTGCAATTGCTTGCTTCAGGTAGTGTGTGTGTATGTATCTTTTAAGTTTTATATTACTCAGGGAATGTACTGTACGTATCTTCATCACATTCCAGAGACTATACTTCTATTTATTTGGAGCTTTCTCGCATATTCTTCAACGGACAAACCAACACACACCTTGCCAACTTCTTACATCTTATCACACTCCAGGTAGCGCACGTGTGTGTGTGTGTGTTTTGTCTATCTTATTGTATTGTGTTTGTATGTGTCATATATAAAGTATGCATATAATATTCACAATAACATATATATAATAGTATACATACATGAATAAGCAATCCATATGCCTGTACACATGTATTCGGATATTTATGCATAGAGGGAACTGTGTGTCCTTATGTCTGTAAACATGTACATATAAATGCCAATTTGTATGTACGTTCTATCATACATTAAAATTACACATCATACACACATCCACGCACATGTATACAGTCCTTGACAACACCGGATGTGGACTTGGAGTCAATAGCGACAAGTTCACATGGTTTGAAACCGCTTCCTAACCAGCATACACATGGGAAACCGTACACATGCCCAAGAAGAAGGCCATACCTTGTAATTCTAAGAGGTAATTATATAGATATATAGATATATACATGTAGTATGAATGTGTTACATATGTGCAGCTATATAAATATATGCGGTGTGCTGTGTGTTCGCATTACACACAGTTTTCTGCATGTATGTATATACTGCTTCGTCTACTTGACTACAAGTAACATAATACTAATTACCATTTTGCATAAGTGGGCATAATTATGTATTAATACACAGTTATATTTACCCACGTAACTTTGGCATTTGGATACTTTCTACGCAGGTGTTCATACACTATCTTTCACCCTGTCTCCCGGTATATTACTGCTGCTAGCCCCAGCAACATACAAATGGCTGGAACGGCATCGTTCTCCGTATACTTGAAGTGGGGCGTGTCCTGTACGAACGTGCCCTTCTCGGCGTCCTGTACGAACTTGTCGTCGACGTGTATGTGTATTATATGTCTGTGTTAAACACCATCTCTAGATGTATGTGGATATATGCATATAGTATGATGTGTGCGTGTGGTGTTATATGCTAATCAATATGTGTATGTGAAGTTCAGATCACTTGTATGTATGTATGTAATCATGATGAGAAAGAAATATTGTTAACTGTGATATGATAAATATTGTTCTCTGTAGTGGAGTGTGTAAATAACATATGTCTATGCTTGCTACACACACACTTGTGCATGAATATATTAAAGAAAACGATGTAATCACTATTGATAAGTATGCGAGGGTCAATCTATATCATTTCAATGTACATGTAGGGAGAACGATGTGAGGGAGTACGTGGAAGTGAAGGCAACGAGGAGCAGCAATAAGAACTGGTTTGAGATGTCTACATGGGAATGGGAGTTTGCAAACAAGATGGGGACAAGTACAGCGTAGTACGCGTCTCCTTTGTTAACAACCAACACCAGGCGAAGCTCACGGTGCTAAAACAACCTGTACAGTTTGCCGAGACAAGGTCTTGCAGCTTGCCATTGTATCCCCCAGCAAACGTAATCTAAACAGGTATTTAACTTATACGTGTGTGCATTCACACGTACACATGCACACACATATCATCTGTGTTTATAAGTGTGTACACATGGGTATGTACAGATGCCCGTTTGGGCATATAGGCAGGGAGTACACAAGTCTAGACACACAGACACCCACATATGCTATGTGTGGGTAGTGTAGTGCGTAGTTTCAACACTGCTAAATAAGTAGGCTAAGAAATTTAATGGATGTTAATTCAAATTATAATTTCGTTATATTCAACTTCTAATTTACAACATATATTGGAGTATTATATAATTATATCAATGGCACAGCACCGAACTGTTAAGCGACATGTTCACACTATATCTATATCTATATTAATTATGATACATTTATAGTATTTAAAATTATTTAAAATTTTAATAATATTATATGTATGTATATGTAAGGTAACCTACATATTTACCGTAGTTACTTACATGTATAATTTATGATTATTAATTACTTTATATATTTAAAAATCATGTGTGTGGACCTGAGTCGAGTTAGGCGGTAAGCTATGCCCATCACCATAGGAACTACACGTGACATCACCATAGGAACTTCCGGTATGGATTTTGTGGTTGGAGGTCTCCACTCTCGCAAGGGTTCTTGAACTTAGGCTGCTCTTGCTTCAGGAGGTCATTTCTTATCGACGACTTCAGGGTTTTCAGCTGTTTCCCTTTGTTTGCTTGGCTTGTTCTAATCTCGTGTATCATGTAGTTTCAGATCGGAGCCGCGTCGGTATAGGAGTTTGGAACTAGAATATTTAGTCAGGCGTATGATGCCGATACGGTTGGCCGTGGAAAGCTTTCGCCTTGTCCCTTTTCAGATCCCATTGATACCGCAAGTTAGCACTGGGATATGTAGTGTTTGAGTTAGTCTACCCGATCCACCACGATTCCTCTGAGGCTTTACAAAAGGTGTTTGCAGTCGCATGGAGATGTGTCTATATGTTCTTCATGTCATGAGTGCCAAGAACTCATTCACCTCATCTCTCTTTGTATGTTAACCTTGAACAGCAATACCTCATCCTCTTGGTGGGAAACTAGTGCTTGGCTCTGGACTCCTCCAGTGCTAGACCGCCCTCTAGTAGCTGGAATCTGGACTCTGTTTGTATTTATATCTGTGTGTAACACCATCTCTAGATGTATGTGGATATATGCAGATAGTATGATGTGTGCGTGAGTTTCAGATCATTTGTATGTATGTATGTATGTATTGTAATCATGATGAGAAAGAAATTTGTTAAGTGTGATATATAATAGCATGAGCAATAGTTTGACAAATGTGCTATGCATATAATATGTCTATGCTTGCTACAACAACTTTTGTGCATGCATATATTAAGAAAAACGATGTAATCATTATTGATGATATGCCGAGGGTCAATGTATATCATTTCAATGTACATGTAGAGAGAACGATGTGAGGGAGTACGTGGAAGTGAAGGCAACGAGGAGCAGCAATAAGAACTGGTTTGAGATGTCTGCGTGGGAATGGGAGTTTGCAAACAAGATGGGGACAAGTACAGCGTGGTACGTGTCTCCTTGTTAACAACCAACACCAGGTGAAGCTCACGGTGCTAAACAACCCTGTTCAGTTGTGCCGAGACAAGGTCTTGCAGCTTGCCATTGTAATCCTCAGCAACGTAATCTAAACAGGTATTTAACTTATGTGTGTTTATGGTGTGTGCATTCACGTATACACACGTGCATTCACATATACACACGCGCCAACGTCAGCTCGCGGAGACACACATGGGTGTGTACAGATGCCGTTCGAGCACACAAGCATTTTAGGTCTAGACAAAACAAGACACCCATATGCTATGTGTGTGGATGTGTAGTGCGTAGTTTCAACATGCGAAATAAGTAGGCTAGGTCTGCAACCTAGTATTGTAATTTACCGGATGTTAATTCAAATTCTAATATTGCAATATTATGTAATTATATCAAATGTATTTTAATATTTAAAACTTGATGATATTTGATATAAAGTTAATTTACATTATTAAGTGACAAGTTAATGAGTTAATTTAAATAATAAATGGATAAAATTTAATTTGACTCATTAATTTAATTTAAATTAAATTAATGAATTTGAATGAATTATTAAATATCTCAGAAACTAAATAAAAAATGAATTAATTGAATTAATGAATAAATAATTTCCATTAAATACAAATAGCATTTATTATTAATAAGGTTTTAATTTTTGTGGAATTTTTTTTAGTATGAAAGTATAGAAGTTGATATATATAGGTGTGAAATATGGTAAAGACTTAAATTAAAGTTAGAACTTATGGATATATATGTGTGTGTAAATATATAGTGTGTGTGAGTGCATGTGTTGGTACTTATATATCTATATAAATGAGATTAACCTTGAACCACTAGTTGTGTGTTTATATACATAGATAAGCCAAAAATGGCCCACTTAAGCTTACGCTAGCATACACTTCCATATAATTTTGTGAAATCCAAGTAACCGATGCTGAGGACATGTTCACGACTTGTTACATTAGTTATATATTAAAATTCAACGGCTAAACTATGCATTTTTTACCACCATAGAGTTTTCTTTTTATAGAAAAAGAATTTAATTATATTTTATAATTTAAATTTTTTTAATTATTTAATTAATAAAGAATCGACTTAACTAATGATTTGTTTCAATATGTGTGTTATATATATATGTGTTATGTATGCTTGCTCATGTATACATTTTAACATTATAAAAGCTTTTTGAAGTTGTGATATTATATAATCTTATATCTATATATATGTGTGTGTTATGTATATATATAAATTTATGTGTAATTTCATGGGTTAATTAATTAATTAAGCAACTTGTTTTAATTTTGTTAAGGTCATGCATTATTC
This sequence comes from Selaginella tamariscina, assembly GCA_003024785.1. Taxonomy (NCBI): domain Eukaryota; kingdom Viridiplantae; phylum Streptophyta; class Lycopodiopsida; order Selaginellales; family Selaginellaceae; genus Selaginella; species Selaginella tamariscina. The sequence goes on from PUQB01000065.1 coordinate 24,149, forward strand.
TCAGTGCTAAGATTATTAATATAATTTAATCACTTTAATAAAAAAGTTAATCAATATGAATATTTATTTACGTTTTAATGTCATATTATATATTTAATGGGTGACTAGTTCATGATTTTATTTGAATCACTGCTTGGCATTATTTCAGTTGCACATACTAAAACAGGTTGCCTTGCTCAAGACGTTCCATTCAAGTATGTTCTGACACAATAGGGCAGAACAATAGTCGCCTCTGGGTGCAGTAACCACGTACCATGCAAGTCCTCGCCTGTTATAAGTGGGTTATTATAACCATGGTACCTTCCACTTATGCAGTTCCACATGTGGGTTCCGGTTATACACATCGGCATGGCAACAGCATACTCCATAAGATCGTTGAGACCCTCCTCTTTAGCTTTCTGTATAACTTCTCTTGTAACCTCAGAATCTCCTTTTCGAAACCTTTAAGCATCTCGTACGCATGATCAACTACGTCCTGGAAACTCCTGCCCTTGTGACTATGCTTGAGCATGACAAACAGCCAGTTGTAATGCACTGTTTCCTCGTAGAGATCCTCCTGAAAGAGAAATATCGTTATCTAGACCGATATAATCTTGAACAGCCCCAACGAAGTCGCAGAAGTCCTGAGAGGACACTATCTCATCGGGAAGGTAGTCCCATACAGAACACACCAACAATACACGTACAGAGCTTAATAAGTGAGGTAGCTCTACGAAAGTCTCCGTACTCCTCTTCGCTGGGTACATACTCCGCTTGTCTGTATCTCATGTCTAGAACCACAGCATCAATGTATTCAGAGAGGGATTCTACATAGCGAGAGAACAGGCGAGGCGACATCATCTTCCCGAAACTGAGAATTGATCTCCTCGAAGGCCTTGAACGTGAAATGGGAGTCTTCAAGAGCCTCTCGAGGGATGACCCCTTTGGCTATTTCGATGTACTTCCTGCCGGACTCTCTTGCCATGTCTTCAGTTTCACTCGACTCGAGGAAGTCGTCAGCTTTAGTAATAACCCACATGTTCTTGCATGCTAACACGAGCTTGCGATCGTCCTTACTTCTTGGGATAACCAGGCATCCTGACAAGGCCAACCTTGTCTGCCGGATCTTCGACTTCTTCTCCACGTCTTGGGGACGCAGACCCAATACATTGAATATCCACTCGTCAGCCTCTCTGCTCACAGCTTCAAAGTTTGGATGGCATTCGAAAGGGATGCTGCAAGTATTGGGTGGCAGCTCGAACTTCGTGAGATTGGAGAGGACTGCATATACTTCATCCATTGCAAGAAATTTAGCAAAGAAAGCAATGAATGAGATGAAATGCTTAGGCTATATGTAAGATCATGTGAGATTTGCTTCTTTATATAATAAAAAGATGACAAGATCCATCCTTACAAACGTTTCTCACACGTTGTCTTAAACACTAATCTCCAAATAAATTAATTAAAAATGCTCTAATGACTTTCCTTGGGTTCTTCCTAGATCCGATGTTCTTTGAAACTTATTCATTTAATACATATAGTAAATTTAAAAGTTACAAAACAAGAGCGTATGGGTCCCCAGAAGACGACATAACTGTAAAATGTTTTACTTGGACTTCTCCTGCGATCGTAACAATCTAAACTTTTAAGCATAAATTAATGAATTATGCACATGTTTTAAATGAATTAACACTTTCAATCAGAAGTGCCGTATAAATTAATGAATTAAAACACAAATTCTAAATAAAATTGTGACATAATGCAACCCACCAAGCAGTGCAATGAGGTGCAGTCATTTTGACCGGCAACTCAAAATTAATATTTATCATAATTAATTAAAATTAATTTAATTAAATAATTAGTTAAGATTAATTTAACATTATAATTATTTATAAGCAAATTTAATAGCAAATCACTATTTAGAATCAATAATTCCCGCATCTTATTTCGTCGCCATCAATGTAATTGCCGGTAATAACATGTTAAAATATACAGTATCAATAAATAAAGAACCCAACTAATACAAGTCTCTGTAAATTTAAAGGATAACAAATCTCAGGAATATATCTCCTTATACAGACTTTGAATATTATAAAATAACAATTGCATACATTGAAAGAGCCGATATATATTAAAATGTTATTAAGCTACAAAACCCTGCTTATATACAGGAGACCTCCTGCCACGTGGCACACATGCGACACGTGGCGCTGACACATGGGGCCAGATCACCACCCATGTGTCACTATGCATGTGTGTATATACACATGCGTATATACGTTACGTTACATAATATACAGTATCTTACATTATCCCCCCCTGCGGTTGTGTAGATGGTGATGGATCTGATGGTCCTGGATCCGTGTGAGTTGGGCCATCTAAGGTATGACCGAATGTAGTCAACGAGTCTCGAACAACAAACCGTTTCATTCGAACTACGTGAACTATCTCAACCTCATGAGATCCCACCAACTGTACTGATACACCTGAGGACCAACCTTTCGGAGAACTCGGTAGGGACCAAGCCACTTATGTAATAAACCAGTTGCAAGCCCAGGTGCAGTTAGCTTGGGAAAACGTACCAGTACTAAGTCACCGTCAGCATAGTCTGGTGGAATTTGATGTCGTGCATTGTAAGAAGATTGTTGCTGTATTTGAGCTCGACCAAGATGTTCAGCAGACTCTGCACGCAGAAGAGGTAAGACAGCATCCAAATGTCGAGCCCACATTTTGCATCCTCGGCACGTGGCAGATTCGATGATAACCCAATTCACTAGGCAACTTAGGATCATATCCATACAATGCCTTGAATGGAGAGATACCAATCGAACTCTGAATGCCTGTTACATAAGCAAATCTCAAGCATCGCAAATACCAATCCCAGTCAGTGTGATTGAAGTTCACATACTTCGAGATCATACCCTTGAAGGTCCGATTCAATCGCTCCACCAAACCATCAGTTTGTGGATGATATGGAGAGGCAAATGAGTGTTTTACCCCTAACCTCTCACACAACACTCGGAATACCTCTGCAATGAAAGCGGGGCCATTATCTGATAACATCCGCTCTGGACAAGAATGCTGCAAAACCACATTATCGAACAAAAACAAAGCTGTTGACATGGCAGTTGCATCCGGAAGAGCACCAACCTCCACCGAGTTAAATAATCAGATACACAATGATGTACTGGTTACCTTGAGAAGAACGTGGAAAAGGTCCCATTAAATCCACTGCAATTAACTCAAAAGGGCGAGAGACATTGATGGATTCTAACACCCCATGGCCCGAGTCGTAGAGGAATTCCGAGTTTGACAAATGGGACAGCTTTGAATATACCTGATCACATCACCACGCATGCTAGGCCAATAAAAGGATCTGCGGAGCTTCTCCAACACTCGTTGGTGACCAAGATGACCTCCAACAATAGGAATCATGATATGCTCGAAGAAGGTGTGGAACATATGTAGAGGGCACAGCCAACGCCATCTGTCTCTGGATTTGTCCCAATAAAATACAATAAACCATCCTGAAGTCGAAACTGAGCATGATATTGTCGAAACTGAGGTTCGGAAGAGGACTTGCAAACGCATCCGTAATTGCCTCGTCCACGGTTCATTTTTGGCATCCTGCCACTGTTCCAAGGATGGTAAGTCGGCATCGAATACCTGAGGGGCTTGTATCAAACCGAATGCTGCAGCGACTGCATGAGCAGGCAAAGTGGAATCAGAAAGGGGTGCTCGAGAAAGTGCATCCGCATCCACCATTGTTCGCCCAGGCCTGTGCACCACCTTAAAGTTATATACTTGGAGACGTAATGCCCATCTGGCTACACGACCCACTAAATTCTTCCGTTTTAAGGAAGTGACAGCAGCATGATCACACTCCAAAAGTGTTTCACTCCCATGTAAGTAGGCATGAAGTCGTTCAAAACCCCAAACAGCAGCAAGGCATTCTTTTTCAGTAGTGGAATAATTCCGCTCAGCCGCGTGAGTACTCGACTAATGTAAGCCACCGGGTGTCGAATTGAAGAATCCACAGCATCAGTTTGCATCAATACACCACCAATACCAACATCTGAGGCATCTACTCGTAAAATGAACGGACGAGTAAAATCTGGGTATTGAAGCAATGGTGGAGTTGTCAGGAACTCTTTTAACTGGTCAAATGCCTGCTGACACCTGCGAGTCCACCTGAAAGATACCTGTGGACGAACTAACTCCCGAAGAGGGGCAGTTCGATCAGTGAGATGATCGATGAATCGACCCAAGTACTGCACCGTGCCCAAGAAACGCTGGACTTCCTGTACTGTACGGGGACGAGGGAACTCTCGAACAGCTCGCAACTTCATTGGATCCACCTGTAAACCCTCTCGAGATATACGGTAACCCAAGTAAGTGGTGTCGGTCGAACCAAACACACACTTTTCAAGTTTCAACTTCAGGCCAACTTCTCGAAATCGATCAAGAACGCGCCGTACATCACGAATGTGATCCTCCCAAGAACCAGACCCATGAATGAGCACATCGTCGATAAAATCGGCAGTGATATCAGGCATATCGGAAAGAAGCTCATCCATCATGCGTTGAAAGGTGGCAGGAGCTGAAGTCAATCCAAAAGGCATGACCAAAAACTCGTAAAGACCAAATGGTGTCCGGAAGGCCGTTTTTGGAATATCCTCCTCAGCCATAGGAACCTGCCAATATCCTGATGCCAAATCCAACTTAGTAAACCATCGACTCTGACCCAAACGATCTAATAGATCGGCAGAGTTCGGAAGTGGATAGACATCTTTGATGGTAACATCGTTAAGAGGTCGGTAATCCACACAAAATCGGAGAGATCCATCAGGCTTGGGAACCAAATGAGGTTCACATGCCCATGGACTCCGTGACGGACGACACACTCGTTTACCAATCATATCAGTAACAGCTGTTCGCATGGCTGATAACTCCTTTGGTGACCTGCGTCGAACCGGGACTTTGAAAGGCTTTGCATTGCCGGTGGGTATACAGTGTCGAGTCTTCACACGTGCACCTTGGGACAGATCAAATTTGAACAAACTTGCATACTGTTTCTTAAGTTGTTCGATGCAGTGTGCTCGACACTCAGGTGACGGATCCGGCATTTGAACCTGTTGAGATGAACACCACCCCAAGACCGGAATCAAAGGAGCTGTATGCGTGATACAAACAGCAACAAGCTTCTCTGGACGTAAAGGAACAGACTGCAAAGACACAGACTCCAAGCGTAATACAGGAGGAGAGAGTGAAAAATCACATGTACCTTTCGACTGCTTTAACCAATCACATCCCAGAATGATCAAAGACCTGGGAAGGGACAACCCTAAGAGACCCAGAGGGAAACTTACAGTTGGCACCCATAACCAGCGTAGTCAAAGTGGTGTACTGTGATACTGCCCATTACGTGCAAGACCTTATCTGCACGTCTTAAGGGTAATGAGCACCGATGCGCTAGAGAAGCAGTTATGGAAGACATACTGGATCCTGTATCCACAAGCACTGTGACTGAAAGATCATTCACCGTGCAGAAAATGTGAAAACTGGATGATCTGGTGGAACTTGCAAACCTTGATATGCATAGCGGAAAAAACATGGAGGTGAAGTCTCCATCGCACGGGATCCCTCCGTCGCCCGTACGATTACTGTTTTCCGCAACAGATCCACCTGCAAGAGAGGCTTCGTCATCTGAAGCTCATCATTAGCATAATGGCCGCCACAGGCACACCATCCGGAACATATGGTCGCCAGCCTGGATGTGGTGGACGCCAATCAGGATACACATCGCATGCCCGCCAAGTATGTCCAGGCCCAACAGGCCCAACAATGAACTTGATTGGGTCGACCTGCATTGTTCCGATTCCTCCTGTCACGAATCCGTGGATTTTGACCACCACGGGCAGGACTGGAGCAGGTGCAGGACGATTTCGTGGAGGTGGTCCACGGGGTGGGCCCCGAGGTCGACCACGAAAGGCTTGCGTGCGGGCACATATGCAGCAGCATCAACCTCCATTGGATCAGCACGCTGAACAAGAGGAGCAGGTAACCCAAGGGGAACACGGCCCTCACCAGGCACCAACTCAAAACGTTGAGCTAGTGCAAAAGCTTCCTCCAATGTGGTAGGACGAAGAGCCCGAACGAATCGAACAAGTTCGGGTCGCATAGTTGGCCATAACATACCGAGCTTAATGGCTCAGGCATGTTAGGATATGCACGCCGAACTAAATCCCCGAACCTAATACTGAACCGCATAACAGACTCACCAGGATGTTGTCGTATCGCATGCAGTTGTTGGAAAGCATCATCTGAATCCTCAACTTTGCCAAACGTACGTTTGAGGCATTCCGTTAACCGATTACTATTGGCTTGAATCTCCGCAGCCAATCCATTATACCACTTGAGCGCAGGGCCTTCCAAACATGTAGGGAATTCTCTGAGAGCACGGGCCTCATCCCAACCATGGTAACGAACAATGACTTGGAAATGATCAAACCAGTGGTATACATCATCTCCCGGATCACCACAAAAAGATCGGGGTCGAACCCTCGGATTTGTGGCCTGTGAAGAAGATGAAGGAGTACTAGAAGCAGATCCCCCGGCATGAGGCTCAGACGGGGAAGAGGAGGACGAACCCTCAACAAAGCGCTCCAACAACTTTGTTTGTGCATCAATAGCAGTAGCAATAATGCTAAAAGCCGTCTCCATATTCATTGTCATGAAACACGAAAAGGAAAAGGCGGAAGAAAGGAATACCCAACTTCTCCACCAATGAAAGAGCCGATATATAAAAATGTCAGATCATTAAGCTACAAAAACCCTGCTTATATACAGGAGACCTCCTGCCACGTGGCACACATGCGACACGTGGCGCTGACACATGGCGGCCAGATCACCACCCATGTGTCACTATGCATGTGTGTAATACACATGCGTATATACATTACGTTACATAATATACAGTATCTTACAACATCAAATACATGTAAACTTATATAACGTGCTTTATGTATTATATGAGTAGTATCATTTATCGTAAACCTCTACGTGTGCGTGTGTACTGCCTGAGCGTGGCGTTTGTGTTATATGCCACACAATGTGTACAACCAAACCAGGAAAACAAAAAGAAAAACAGTATTTATATGTGTCTTATTTTAAAGCTTCATTCTTTAAAAAAACAATTACACTCAAAATGCATATCATTTTAATAAATTAAATAATTATGATTAAGGTCGACTATCACGTTAGTCTCGATTACAAACATATACAGGTACTCGTTAATCATTTTTATATCCTTCTTTCAAATGACAATACAAAAGTAGTCACTTGGCACACAAGGAAGACGTAATTATATGTATGGTTTTGTGAAAGTTGGTGAACCGTTTGGTTTATTTGGAAAGAACTCCATCGTAGGGCCTGATATTTGTAGAAAAAAACGAAGGAATGCCCAGCCAAGCGCTGGGCGGAGCTCTATTCAAGATGTGATGAATGCAGAGCTCTCCACCGACAACCCTTAAGTGGAGAGCATCCTACTATACGTTATTGTGCGACTGTACTATACGTCAACACTCCCCTCACTGATACTGACAAACTCCTTGTACTATATAATGACAAACTCCCAACGAATCTCTGTGCCAATGTAGCTGATGCTAATGGCTTGGTAAATATATTGCTATCCACAATAATCTAGCTTCAAAGTGTTAGTTTTCACCTGCTCTTCAATAAAATGGAAGCATACTTGGAGATGCTTCATCCTTGAATGATACATCGAGCACTCCGTGTTGTGGCTATAGCACTCTGATCATTGCAAGCAAGCTGCGTTGCCTTCTCTTGGTTCAGCTTCAGATCTGATAAATGCTGCCTTAACCATATAGCCTCACAAGTTGCTAAAGTCGTCCCCATGTATACTTAAGTACTGCTTGAGGTTGTAATATTTTGTTGTCACTTGTTGGGGTTGTTGGACAAGTAATTGCTGCATTACCCATGCTAAAACAATAGTGTGATGTGATATCCTCGTGTCTATATATGAGAACTTGAGAAGTTTGATGTACTTAGCTATACCGTGTTGATAAACCAACGACAGATCTACAATTCCCTTTAGGTAGCATAATATATGCTTGATTAACACAATTTCCTTTAGGTAGCATAATATACGCTTGATATTATGCATGACTGTTAATCTATGATCCCAACATAGGTTCTTCATAAATTGTGAGACGTGTCCGACAACATAGGCAATCGACATCATCAGGTAGATCAAACTGCCTACTACTTAGCGATAAGGAACTTTGGCCATCTTCACTCTCTATTGCTCAGTCTCTAGACACATCTTTTTGATAAGTGCACATTTGATAACATTGTTGTTGGTGAAGAATTCATATTGCTCAACCCAAACCTATCTTGAATATATTGCTGTTGTGATCAAGTCATGACCCAATCACCTTGTAGCACTTGAATACCCAAGCAATAATTTATCTTGCTAAGGTAAGTCATCTTGAACTTGTGCTTAAGTTTTACTTAATCTTTAGCATGAGTATTGAGTTACTCAATAAAAATGCATAGACTACTACAATGACAAGTTACTCCCTAACAAGCCCAATATAAACATTAGTATTAGCATCACTCTTGCTGAAGGCTTGCTTGTTGAAGAAGTTGTCAATTTACTTATACCAAGCTCGTGGACTTTGCTTCATCTCGTAGAAGGACTTCAACAGCTTGTATACTTGCTTGTCTCCTCCTCAAGCTTAAAACTCTTTGGCATAGTGAGGTACACCTCCTTGAGGTAGCTATACAGAAACTTTGTTTTCACGTCCAATTGCTTCACCTCCAAAGTAAATTGCACATCTAGCGCCATTAGGGGACAAATAGATACAAGTTTAACCACTGGCAAATAAGTCTCTGTAAAGTCCACTCCCTCCACATGAGAAATCCATGTGCAACCAAGTAGGCTTTATCCCTCAGGCTAGCCATCTGGACATGGCTTGATCTTGAACATCCACTTTGTTCCTGTCTAGTGGGTCTCAGGTACCATGAGGAGTACCTTGTTCTTGTAATGTTGTTTATCTCATTGTCCATTGTTGCCTTCCACATAGCTGTATCTAGGCTTTGCATCACTTATTAAAAAGTCTATGGCACACAATGTCTAGAAATAACATCTACTACAAAGTAGAAAGCCTAGTGCTAATTGTGAGTGCTCTCAAGACTCTCAATGAGATGCTACCAAAAATTGTCTACATAGCTATCTGCTCACGGTATTGTTGGCCTCTCTTCATGGGGATGGGAATCTGTGAAAACTAATGAGGTGTTGGAGCTTGGGGTTGTGGGAACATAGGAGCTTTTGTCCCTAGACCCTGACCTTGGTCCTTCTCCTACTATTGGCACGTTATTGCTCACTAAAGGATTACAGATGGAAGAGGCATGGTCGCTAAAATTGCCAATTTGCGACCTACTCCCCTAGCACCCGATTCATCCCTTCTCCCCTTGGTTATACTAGCCCTGCTCCCCCTAACTATCATGTTGCTGAAAACTTTAGCTATGAGGCACCATCCTCTTGTTGTCATAATCGTCCTATTTTGGCTACCTTGTTCAGTTACCATAAGTTTGGGACTCATTAAAAATAATGTCTAACAACAATCAACATGTATTGAGGTTGAGGAGTTTGTAAGCCTTGCTTTCCTCACTATAGCCCAGGAGAACAATATGTTTAGATTGGGGTGCCATTTCCACCTCCCATCCTCAAGTACAAGAGCATATGCCATTATGCCATATAGCTAAAAACCTTTAAGTTGAAGCCTCTGACCAATCAACATCTCCTATGGTGTTTTGCCTTGCTCCATAGCAACTATTGGAGCTTGGTTGTGGAGATAAGTAGTTGTTACCAATGTGTCATCTCAATATGTGTTGGAGAGGTCTAAATCTTGGAGCATCTTGCGAGTACACTCCACTAATGTCCTCTTCATTCTCTCTGCTACATTGTTCTACTCATGAGTATTGTCACGACCTTGTGCAAAAGGCGAAACCTTTAGAACAAGGGCAGAACCTTTGAGTTGAAAGGAGGAGATTGTATTCAAGAGAGAAATGAATACAAAATGAAATATAAGGTCGAAGACTGATGTTGAATGATTATGAGAAACCTAGAACTGGAACCTTATTTATATATCTGAGGTTGTCATAGTTTTTACTATGACTCGACCCTTTACTTTGGGGTTTGACTGTTGTTACTTACCAAGTTGTGTGGCGAACCCTAGTTGTAGTGAGAAACAACCCCGCTTAGTGCATTTAGGTGTTTAGGGGTAGTCCGGCCGGCTGTCACTAGGTACCTCGAGAAACTCTAGGCGAAGGTAGTACTTACCCTCTAGAAAACTCTCCCCCAGTTTGACGTTACAAAAGATAGGTTTTCCGTTAAAAAATAGCTTGTCAAAAAGGGTTAGGGACACCCCTAGGGTTGACCTAACCCTAGGGTTGCCCTAACCCCACGCCCTAATACCCCCCCCTAGGGTTAGGTTTAGGGTTAAGTTAGGACAACCATTTTCTCTAAGGGCTGGCATTTCCGTGCCAACCCACTTACTCATTTAGGTAAACAGGGGGGGGGGAGGGTCCGTCACATAAATAAGGTAGAGTATATGTAGTGAGGCTTCCTGGGTTCAAGAGAGAGCTCGTTAACCTCCTACCGGTGCAAGTTAAGCTTGTGTCGTCAAGGTGCAACCCTCCGTTGTGCCGCCCAAACTTCCACACGACAGGGGTACAACCCACCCTAGGGTTAGACTATCCTTATCGTTGGCAGGATCTTGCCTTTGAGATAGGGGCACGTCACTTCCAAGGAGTTAGTCAGATTCCTTGGTCCGAAAACCTGCCCGCAAGCTCAAAGACATTGCCCGAGTTCACGTTCTGCAAAACTAGTGGTTGAGGCCTTGCTCCGGCCGCCTCAACCACGCCAAGCTAGGAACGACACCTAAAGCTCGGCTAGTCCGTGTATCCTGATTCACAAGGTGAGTCTCGTTTGTGGACTTAGTCAGCTAGGGGTTTGACTTCCTAAGGCTTGGGTTCCTAATACGGGTTACTTTACCAGGTTCTGTGGGGTTTCCAAGAGAGGGGATTCCATGGTTGGCACCTGGCAAGCCGCCTTTGTGGCACCAGGTAAAAACTCTGACAATTGGTATCGGAGCAAGTTCTCTGCGGTCAGTAGGATTGCCTTAAGTCGTAGGGTGTTTCAATGGTCAGATAACTCTAAATTCTTGTTATATTCTATTGCTTTCGGTTGACATGTTTGTATTTTGCGTAGAGAGTTTGATCTTGTGTGAGTTGTCAAACTTCGGAGAAACTTGCTCAGTGAGTCGGTGTGAGATTCTAGGTATGTCCGAAAGTCTTATGCTAGTTTAAATTGATGTGTGTGGGTGTACAACCTGTGCAGGGTGTTTCCAATTTCACATTGGGAATATTCCAAGCATATTCTCCGAGTGTTGACACTAGGGTTCAATACGATGAGCAAGAGAAAGCAACCAGAGCCTAAGGCAGAGAGGGTTGGCGAGAAATAATGATGGATGCTCTAAACGAACTCCGAGGGGATGTTTTGGGGTTGAACGACCGAATCGATAATGTTGCCGTTCGGATTCCGACGAATATTGCAGTGCCAAATGTTCCACAACAAGACACATGGAAAAAGAAGAAGAAGCATGACTCAGAGTCAGGTTCCTCTAAATCAGATTCTTCGACGGAAGTAGGGGTGGAGGTCCCAGTAAATTCAAACCGGTAAAGCTTTTGAATTTTATGGGTTCAAAGGATTACAAGGTTTTGGATGACTGGTTGTATGATATGGAAAGCTATTTCGAGGCTGCTTCCGTGAGAAAGACAGAAAAGGTTGCATGTGCCAAGCAGTTTCTTAAAGAAGAAGCTAAGACTTGGTGGCGAATTGTTGAAGGTGAACATGGATACCGAAACAGCTGGAAGCACATGAAAAAGAAGATCAAAAAGCAGTATATGCTGGATAATCTCGGTTTGCGATTGCGTGCTGACCTGGCACTTTGTCAACAGGGAGTTCAGGGAAGTCCAATGGACCACGTTTATCGATTTGAAAGTGTACAGCGATTGGTGCCAAATATGAGTGATGATGAAGCTCGAAGTTGCTTCATGGCTAGCTTGAATGAGAAGACGCGAAGAGAAATCTTAAGGTACAAGCCAACAAGCTATTGGGAATGTCAAGAGGCTGCTCAAAAGGTTGCTTATGGCATGTCGTTAGAAGACTTGTACAAAGGGGAGGAAGCAAAACCTAAACCAAGGAAGTTTCCTCCAAAGTCTGGGTTCAGAAGGTTTGATAGGCGACCAGACCAATCGCCATCAATTCAAAGTGCAAGTCCCTTTGTCGGCAATTCCAAGTTTTCGGACACATTAAGACCCACCGAATTTCGGAAACCATTGGCGTTACCACCTCCTCAGCAGGCCAAAGGATCGGCTCCAAAGTCTGCTCCCCCGCGTTCCGCAAGCGGGGTTGTGAAATGTTATAATTGTAACAAGCCTGGTCATTTTGCTAAAGAGTGTCAGGCACCCTCACAACAATCAGGACATTTCAAGGCAATGGTAGAAAAGGAAGTTGCTGAACCAGAAACGCTTGAAGATCCGGAAGATGAGTCAGAAGAGGTAATGTTGTGCCAGACACAACTTGCCTTATTCGCTATTCAAGACAAAACTGACCCTTTGCTATATTTGATAGGAAGGATACGAGGGGACCGAGTCCGAATAATGATCGATACTGGAGCAACATACAACTTCATATCGACAAGTCTAGCTCGTCGATTGAATTTGGATATAATAAAGATGTGTGAAATAAAGATCAATTTTGGCAAAGGTTTTCAAAATATTAATAATATAGCAAGGCAGTTCCTGTCCAAATCAAAGAATGGAAGGCTAAGCTAGACTTAGTTGTCTTGAATATGACAGGGTTCGACGTTGTTTTGGGTATGGAATGGTTCCATAAACATGTAATCAAAATGAGGGGTTCTGGAGACAATCGGATCACGCTTGTAGCAGATAAAGAGGACATTAAAAAGACCACGCTCAAAATGGAAACGCTAACTGATAAGGATTGGAATTCTATGTTCCTTACCTTAACTCAGTTGCATAAGGCAGTTAGACATCAAGAACGTGTGTTTCTTGCAATGGTTTTGGATACTGGTGAAGTCAAAATAGGAGATGGTCAAGAATCTGTTCTTAAGCCTATTTTGGAAGCTTGAACATGTTTAAGGATGTGTTGCCAGAAGACTTGCCGCCCGAGTTACCTCCACGTCGAGTTGTGGACCACAGATAGAGATTTTGCCAGGTTCGTCTCCACCGGCAAGAGCCCCATATCGGTTGAATCCTCAAGAGTTAGTAGAATTGAAGAGACAGCTGACAGAATTGATTGGTCGAGGACACATTCGACCTAGTCGATGCCGTATGGTGCACCTATCTTGTTTGTAATGAAAAAGGATGGTACGATGCGAATGTGTGTGGACTATCGAGCGCTGAACGCGATAACTATCAAAAATAAGTATCCTCTTCCACGAGTGGACGACTTATTTGATAGGCTATCAAAGCAAAGTATTTTTCAAGAATAGACTTGAGATCGGGGTACCATCAGATTCGGGTAGCAGAGAATGACATTGAGAAGACCGCTTTTCGAACGCGTTATGGATCATTTGAGTTTCTAGTCTTACCATTCGGGTTGTGCAATGCTCCAGCAACTTTTTGCACAATGATGGATGATGTGTTTAGAGACTATCTAGACGAGTTCGTAGTGGTGTATATTGATGACATTCTGATTTTCAGTTCGACAATTGAGGAACATGTGGAACACTTAGAAAAAGTGTTTCAGAGGTTGAGAGAGAACCAATTGTATGCTAAAGAAAGCAAGTGCGCATTTGGTCAAACCAAGATAGATTTCTTGGGACACTTGATCTCAGGTGGGGAGGTTGCCATGGACCCAAAGAAAATTCAAGCTATTACAGTGGATGACTTTAAAAGATGTGCATGAAGTTAGATCATTTCTTGGTCTGACAGGGTATTACCGAAGATTCATAAAGGGTTACTCGAAATAGCGGCCCCATTGACAGATCTTACGAAAAACATTCCATGGCATTGGACTCCAGAGTGCCAACGTGCGTTCGTCAAACTCAAAGAGGCTATCTCTTCTGAGCCAGTTTTGCAGTTGCCCATCTTTGAAGATCCCTTTGAAGTAGAATGTGACGCTTCCGACTTTGCAATTGGTGGTGTATTGCAACAGAAAGGACATCCAGTGTCCTTTTTCTCGAAGAAGTTAGATGCCGCAAACTCGATGGCCTACTCACGAAAAGGAGATGTATGCTATTGTTGCTTCCTTGGAGTATTGGCGTCATTATCTTCCAAGTCATGGCACTGTGGTTTGGACAGATAGTGTAACTCTAAGGTATTTTGAAACGCAGCCGAAGCTATCGCCGAAGTATGCTAGATGGCAGCAGAAGTTGGCACGATTTCAGCCTGAAATCAACATAAAGCGGGAAAGGACAATGTGGTAGCTGATGCACTCAGTAGAAAGGGTCATCTTCGATTATGTCAGCACCCATGTCAACTTTGGTGGATGAATTTGTGACGGCGTATCCTCAGGACAAGTTTGCTAAGGAGGCTTTGAGCCTGGTGGCAAAGAGGAAACAAGTTCATCAGTTACGAAGAGATGGTAATATTCCAGCAGGAATAGAAAGTCGAATGGATGCACTCAAACAGGCACATTTTGCGGTACGAGATGGAGTTCTTTATTATAAAGAAAAGAGACTCTATGTTCCAGAAGGGACATGGAGGGAGAGGCTGTTAAGAGAGCATCACGATGTTCCTTTGGCAGGACATGGTGGAAGGCATAAGACGTTGGCTTTGTTGAAGCAGGGATTCTATTGGCCGGGTATGATAGATGATGTTGCCAAGTATGTCAAGACATGCCCCACATGTCAACAAGTAAAGAGCGATCGCAAAAACGAGCTGGGAAGTTGCAGTGTATACCGATTCCAGAGCGGCCATTTCAAAGTGTTACTTTGGACTTTATCATGGGATTGCCAAAATCTTGTGGTTTTAATGCGCTCATGGTGGTAGTCGATCGGTTTTCAAAGGTTGCTCATTTCATTCCAACTGTAGAGACAGTGAATGCAATTCAAGCAGCGAAGTTGTTCTTCCACGAAGTCATAAGAGTGCGCGGACTACCGGAAACCATGATCTCAGATCGGGATCCTCGGTTTACGGGAAGTTTTGGGGACATTGTTTAAGCAGTTTGGTACGATGCTCAAGTTCAGTACAGCTTACCATCCGCAAACTGATGGTCAAACGGAGAGGGTGAACCGACAAGTCGAGGACTATCTCAGATGCTATGTTCAAGGTGATCAACTTGATTGGGCTGAACACTTAGATATGGCTGAGATATGTTACAATAACTCGACGCACACTGCAATCGGATGTAGCCCGATGGAAGTGTTAACTGGGAATAAGGGTGGTATTCCTCAGAGTATGGTGTTACCGAAAGACGATAGCAATCGAGTTCCATCTGTAGCAGAGTTCACGGGACAATTGTATCGAACATGGGAAGCTGCTCGTCAAGCGATGGCTGCAGCAGGAAAGGTATCGTCAGCAGTACGATAAACATCGGCGGGATGTAGAGTATCAGGTTGGGGATATGGTATTGTTGAGTACCAAAAACCTGAAGGTTCCAACACTCTTTCGAGGAAGTTTCTATCGCACTACATAGGTCCATACAAGGTGGTGAAGCAAGTAGGGAAAGTGGCTTATGAGTTAGATCTTCCTCCGGAGTTGGGAACAATACACAATGTGTTTCATGTCAATTTACTCGAGCCATTCCACAAGGATGAGAAACATCCGCAGAGATATGAAAACTTACGTCCGCTTCCTGAGCTGGTCGGCGAATGAAGGAGTTCGAAGTTGAGTCGATATTGGATGCAAAGGATATTAAACGCCGAGGGACGCGAAAACGTAAACGAGAATATCTTGTTAAGTGGAAGGGTTACCCGGCATGCGAGTCGACATGGGAACCATTGGATAATCTACAGAACGCGATGGAGATAGTGAAGGAGTTTGAGGCAAGGTCTCAAACTGTTAGTAATGATGATAGAATAAAGTGAACTTATTTCTTATTAACCTAGGGGCCGACAGACAACCTTAACTAGAGGCCTCCAATATAAATTCTAGTTAACTTAAAGAAATTAACTAACTTGTTGTCTGTGTCGGGTGACAGACTTTGCAGACGTGCAAAAGGTCTCCAAGTGACTTCTTGTCGCAGGTGGTGCCTCCGGCAGCTGAGTTGTCGCTCAGTGAACGACGGTTCTGAAGTACTTGGCTTCGCGTAATGCAAGGGGGGTAATAAAACTTGTGAACTTTTTGGCTGACTCCGCATAGAGTGATTAGTGTTAGTTTTCAGTTAATTTTTTCTAACCTAGTCTAGTCTTGGAGTTAGACGTCAACGAGGACGTTGACATTTCAAAGGCGGGGAGTGTGTCATAGTTTTTACTATGACTCGACCCTTTACTTTGGGGTTTGACTGAGAAACAGCCCCGCTTAGTGCACTTAGGTGTTTAGGGGTAGTCCGGCCGGCTGTCACTAGGTACCTCGAGAAACTCTAGGCGAAGGTAATACTTACCCTCTAGAAAACTCTCCCCCAGTTTGATGTTACAAAAGATAGGTTTTCCGTTAAAAATAGCTTGTCAAAAAGGGTCAGGGACACCCTAGGGTTGCCTTAACCCCACGCCCTAATACCCCCCCTAGGGGTTAGGTTTAGGGTTAGGTTAGGACAACCATTTTCTCTAAGGGCTGGCATTTCCGTGCCAACCCACTTACTCATTTAGGTAAAACAGGGGGGGGGGGGTCCGTCACATAAATAAGGTAGAGTATATGTAGTGAGGCTTCCTGGGTTCAAAAGAGAGCTCGTTAACCTCCTACCGGTGCAAGCTAAGCTTGTGTCGTCAAGGTGCAACCCTCCGTTGTGCCGCCCAAACTTCCACACGACAGGGGTACAACCCACCCTAGGGTTAGACTATCCTTATCGTTGGCAGGATCTTGCCTTTGAGATAGGGGCACGTCACTTCCAAGGAGTTAGTCAGATTCCTTGGTCCGAAAACCTGCCCGCAAGCTCAAAGACATTGCCCGAGTTCACGTTCCGCAAAACTAGTGGTTGAGGCCTTGCTCCGGCCGCCTCAACCACGCCAAGCTAGGAACGACACCTAAAGCTCGGCTAGTCCGTGTATCCTGATTCACAAGGTGAGTCTCGTTTGTGGACTTAGTCAGCTAGGGGTTTGACTTCCTAAGGCTTGGGTTCCTAATACGGGTTACTTTACCAGTTCCGTGGGGTTTCCAAGAGAGGGGATTCCAGGGTTGGCACCTGGCAAGCCGCCTTTGTGGCACCAGGTAAAAACTCTGACAATTGGTATCGGAGCAAGTTCTCTGCGGTCAGTAGGATTGCCTTAAGTCGTAGGGTGTTTCAATGGTCAGATAACTCTAAATTCTTGTTATATTCTATTGCTTTCGGTTGACATGTTTGTATTTTGCGTAGAGAGTTTGATCTTGTGAGTTGTCAAACTTCGGAGAACACTTGCTCAGTGAGTCGGTGTGAGATTCTAGGTATGTCCGAAAGTCTTATGCTAGTTTAAATTGATGTGTGTGGGTGTACAACCTGTGCAGGGTGTTTCCAATTTCACATTGGGAATATTCCAAGCATATTCTCCGAGTGTTGACACTAGGGTTCAATACGATGAGCAAGAGAAAGCAACCAGAGCCTAAGGCAGAGAGGTTGGCGAGAAATAATGATGGATGCTCTAAACGAACTCCGAGGGATGTTTTGGGTTGAACGACCGAATCGATAATGTTGCCGTTCGGATTCCGACGAATATTGCAGTGCCAAATGTTCCACAACAAGACACATGGAAAAAGAAGAAGAAGCATGACTCAGAGTCAGGTTCCTCTAAATCAGATTCTTCGACGGAAGTAGGGTGGAGGTCCCAGTAAATTCAAACCGGTAAAGCTTTTGAATTTTATGGGTTCAAAGGATTACAAGGTTTTGGATGACTGGTTGTATGATATGGAAAGCTATTTCGAGGCTGCTTCCGTGAGAAAGACAGAAAAGGTTGCATGTGCCAAGCAGTTTCTTAAAGAAGAAGCTAAGACTTGGTGGCGAATTGTTGAAGGTGAACATGGATACCGAAACAGCTGGAAGCACATGAAAAAGAAGATCAAAAAGCAGTATATGCTGGATAATCTCGGTTTGCGATTGCGTGCTGACCTGGCACTTTGTCAACAGGGAGTTCAGGGAAGTCCAATGGACCACGTTTATCGATTTGAAAGTGTACAGCGATTGGTGCCAAATATGAGTGATGATGAAGCTCGAAGTTGCTTCATGGCTAGCTTGAATGAGAAGACGCGAAGAGAAATCTTAAGGTACAAGCCAACAAGCTATTGGGAATGTCAAGAGGCTGCTCAAAAGGTTGCTTATGGCATGTCGTTAGAAGACTTGTACAAAGGGAGGAAGCAAAACCTAAACCAAGGAAGTTTCCTCCAAAGTCTGGGTTCAGAAGGTTTGATAGGCGACCAGACCAATCGCCATCAATTCGAAGTGCAAGTCCCTTTGTCGGCAATTCCAAGTTTTCGGACACATTAAGACCCACCGAATTTCGGAAACCATTGGCGTTACCACCTCCTCAGCAGGCCAAAGGATCGGCTCCAAAGTCTGCTCCCCCGCGTTCCGCAAGCGGGGTTGTGAAATGTTATAATTGTAACAAGCCTGGTCATTTTGCTAAAGAGTGTCAGGCACCCTCACAACAATCAGGACATTTCAAGGCAATGGTAGAAAAGGAAGTTGCTGAACCAGAAACGCTTGAAGATCCGGAAGATGAGTCAGAAGAGGTAATGTTGTGCCAGACACAACTTGCCTTATTCGCTATTCAAGACAAAACTGACCCTTTGCTATATTTGATAGGAAGGATACGGGGGACCGAGTCCGAATAATGATCGATACTGGAGCAACATACAACTTCATATCGACAAGTCTAGCTCGTCGATTGAATTTGGATATAATAAAGATGTGTGAAATAAAGATCAAATTTTGGCAAAGGTTTTCAAAATATTAATAATATAGCAAGGGCAGTTCCTGTCCAAATCAAAGAATGGAAGGCTAAGTAGACTTAGTTGTCTTGAATATGACGGGGTTTGACTTTGTTTTGGGTATGGAATGGTTCCATAAACATGTAATCGAAATGAGGGGTTCTGGAGATAATCGAATCACGCTTGCAGCAGATAAAGAGGACATTAGAAAAACCACGCTCAAAATGGAAACGCTAACTGATAAGGATTGGAATCCTATGTTCCTTACCTTAACTCAGTTGCGTAAGGCAGTTAGACATCGGGAACGTGTGTTTCTTGCAATGGTTTTGGATACTGGTGAAGTCAAAATAGGAGATGGTCAAGAATCTGTTCCTAACCTATTTTGGAAGTCTTGAACATGTTTAAGGATGTGTTGCCAGAAGACTTGCCGCCTGAGTTACCTCCACGTCGAGTTGTGGACCACAGATAGAGATTTTGCCAGGTTCGTCTCCACCGGCAAGAGCCCCATATCGGTTGAATCCTCAAGAGTTAGTAGAATTGAAGAGACAGCTGACAGAATTGATTGGTCGAGGACACATTCGACCTAGTCGATGCCATGGTGCACCTATCTTGTTTGTAATGAAAAAGGATGGTACGATGCGAATGTGTGTGGACTATCGAGCTGAACGCGATAACTATCAAAAATAAGTATCCTCTTCCACGAGTGGACGACTTATTTGATAGGCTATCGAAAGCAAAGTATTTTCAAGAATAGACTTGAGATCGGGTACCATCAGATTCGGGTAGCAGAGAATGACATTGAGAAGACCGCTTTTCGAACGCGTTATGGATCATTTGAGTTTCTAGTCTTACCATTCGGGTTGTGCAATGCTCCAGCAACTTTTTGCACAATGATGGATGATGTGTTTAGAGACTATCTAGACGAGTTCGTAGTGGTGTATATTGATGACATTCTGATTTTCAGTTCGACAATTGAGGAACATGTGGAACACTTAGAAAAAGTGTTTCAGAGGTTGAGAGAGAACCAATTGTATGCTAAAGAAAGCAAGTGCGCATTTGGTCAAACCAAGATAGATTTCTTGGGACACTTGATCTCAGGTGGGGAGGTTGCCATGGACCCAAAGAAAATTCAAGCTATTACTGAGTGGATGACTTTAAAAGATGTGCATGAAGTTAGATCATTTCTTGGTCTGACAGGGTATTACCGAAGATTCATAAAGGGTTACTCGGAAATAGCGGCCCCATTGACAGATCTTACGAAAAACATTCCATGGCATTGGACTCCAGAGTGCCAACGTGCGTTCGTCAAACTCAAAGAGGCTATCTCTTCTGAGCCAGTTTTGCAGTTGCCCATCTTTGAAGATCCCTTTGAAGTAGAATGTGACGCTTCCGACTTTGCAATTGGTGGTGTATTGCAACAGAAAGGACATCCAGTGTCCTTTTCTCGAAGAAGTTAGATGCCGCGCAAACTCGATGGCCTACTCACGAAAAGGAGATGTATGCTATTGTTGCTTCCTTGGAGTATTGGCGTCATTATCTTCCAAGTCATGGTACTGTGGTTTGGACAGATAGTGTAACTCTAAGGTATTTTGAAACGCAGCCGAAGCTATCGCCGAAGTATGCTAGATGGCAGCAGAAGTTGGCACGATTTCAGCCTGAAATCAAACATAAGCGGGAAAGGACAATGTGGTAGCTGATGCACTCAGTAGAAAGGGTCATCTTCGATTATGTCAGCACCCATGTCAACTTTGGTGGATGAATTTGTGACGGCGTATCCTCAGGACAAGTTTGCTAAGGAGGCTTTGAGCCTGGTGGCAAAGAGGAAACAAGTTCATCAGTTACGAAGAGATGGTAATATTCCAGCAGGAATAGAAAGTCGAATGGATGCACTCAAACAGGCCATTTTGCGTACGAGATGGAGTTCTTTATTATAAAGAAAAGAGACTCTATGTTCCAGAAGGGACATGGAGGGAGAGGCTGTTAAGAGAGCATCACGATGTTCCTTTGGCAGGACATGGTGGAAGGCATAAGACGTTGGCTTTGTTGAAGCAGGGATTCTATTGGCCGGGTATGATAGATGATGTTGCCAAGTATGTCAAGACATGCCCCACATGTCAACAAGTAAAAGCCGATCGCAAAAACGAGCTGGGAAGTTGCAGTGTATACCGATTCCAGAGCGGCCATTTCAAAGTGTTACTTTGGACTTTATCATGGGATTGCCAAAATCTTGTGGTTTTAATGCGCTCATGGTGGTAGTCGATCGGTTTTCAAAGGTTGCTCATTTCATTCCAACTGTAGAGACAGTGAATGCAATTCAAGCAGCAAGTTGTTCTTCCACGAAGTCATAAGAGTGCGCGGACTACCGGAAACCATGATCTCAGATCGGGATCCTCGGTTTACGGGAAGTTTTGGGGACATTGTTTAAGCAGTTTGGTACGATGCTCAAGTTCAGTACAGCTTACCATCCGCAAACTGATGGTCAAACGGAGAGGGTGAACCGACAAGTCGAGGACTATCTCAGATGCTATGTTCAAGGTGATCAACTTGATTGGGCTGAACACTTAGATATGGCTGAGATATGTTACAATAACTCGATGCACACAATCGGATGTAGCCCGATGGAAGTGTTAACTGGGAATAAGGGTGGTATTCCTCAGAGTATGGTGTTACCGAAAGACGATAGCAATCGAGTTCCATCTGTAGCAGAGTTCACGGGACAATTGTATCGAACATGGGAAGCTGCTCGTCAAGCGATGGCTGCAGCAGGAAAGGTATCGTCAGCAGTACGATAAGCATCGGCGGGATGTAGAGTATCAGGTTGGGGATATGGTATTGTTGAGTACCAAAAACCTGAAGGTTCCAACGACTCTTTCGAGGAAGTTTCTATCGCACTACATAGGTCCATACAAGGTGGTGAAGCAAGTAGGGAAAGTGGCTTATGAGTTAGATCTTCCTCCGGAGTTGGGAACAATACACAATGTGTTTCATGTCAATTTACTCGAGCCATTCCACAAGGATGAGAAACATCCGCAGAGATATGAAAACTTACGTCCGCTTCCTGAGCTGGTCGGCGATATGAAGGAGTTCGAAGTTGAGTCGATATTGGATGCAAAGGATATTAAACCGAGGGACGCGAAAACGTAAACGAGAATATCTTGTTAAGTGGAAGGGTTACCCGGCATGCGAGTCGACATGGGAACCATTGGATAATCTACAGAACGCGATGGAGATAGTGAAGGAGTTTGAGGCAAGGTCTCAAACTGTTAGTAATGATGATAGAAATAAAGTGAACTTATTTCTTATTAACCTAGGGGCCGACAGACAACCTTAACTAGAGGCCTCCAATATAAATTCTAGTTAACTTAAAGAAATTAACTAACTTGTTGTCTGTGTCGGGTGACAGACTTTGCAGACGTGCAAAAGGTCTCCAAATGACTTCTTGTCGCAGGTGGTGCCTCCGGCAGCTGAGTTTCGCTCAGTGAACGACGGTTCTGAAGTACTTGGCTTCGCGTAATGCAAGGGGGGTAATAAAACTTGTGAACTTTTGGCTGACTCCGCATAGAGTGATTAGTGTTAGTTTTCAGTTAATTTTTCTAACCTAGTCTAGTCTTGGAGTTAGACGTCAACGAGGACGTTGACATTTCCAAAGGCGGGGAGTGTGTCATAGTTTTTACTATGACTCGACCCTTTACTTTGGGGTTTGACTGAGAAACAGCCCCGCTTAGTGCACTTAGGTGTTTAGGGGTAGTCCGGCCGGCTGTCACTAGGTACCTCGAGAAACTCTAGGCGAAGGTAGTACTTACCCTCTAGAAAACTCTCCCCCAGTTTGAGTTACAAAAGATAGGTTTTCCGTTAAATATAGCTTGTCAAAAAGGGTCAGGGACACCCTAGGGTTGCCTAACCCCACGCCCTAATACCCCCCCTAGGGGTTAGGTTTAGGGTTAGGTTAGGACAACCATTTTCTCTAAGGGCTGGCATTTCCGTGCCAGCCCACTTACTCATTTAGGTAAACAGGGGGGGGGGGGTCCGTCACATAAATAAGGTAGAGTATATGTAGTGAGGCTTCCTGGGTTCAAAGAGAGCTCGTTAACCTCCTACCGGTGCAAGCTAAGCTTGTGTCGTCAAGGTGCAACCCTCCGTTGTGCCGCCCAAACTTCCACACGACAGGGGTACAACCCACCCTAGGGTTAGACTATCCTTATCGTTGGCAGGATCTTGCCTTTGAGATAGGGGCACGTCACTTCCAAGGAGTTAGTCAGATTCCTTGGTCCGAAAACCTGCCGCAAGCTCAAAGACATTGCCCGAGTTCACGTTCCGCAAAACTAGTGGTTGAGGCCTTGCTCCGGCCGCCTCAACCACGCCAAGCTAGGAACGACACCTAAAGCTCGGCTAGTCCGTGTATCCTGATTCACAAGGTGAGTCTCGTTTGTGGACTTAGTCAGTAGGGTTTGACTTCCTAAGGCTTGGGTTCCTAATACGGGTTACTTTACCAGGTTCCGTGGGGTTTCCAAGAGAGGGGATTCCAGGGTTGGCACCTGGCAAGCCGCCTTTGTGGCACCAGGTTAAAAAACTCTGACAATTGGTATCGGAGCAAGTTCTCTGCGGTCAGTAGGATTGCCTTAAGTCGTAGGGTGTTTCAATGGTCAGATAACTCAAATTCTTGTTATATTCTATTGCTTTCGGTTGACATGTTTGTATTTTGCGTAGAGAGTTTGATCTTGTGAGTTGTCAAACTTCGGAGAACACTTGCTCAGTGAGTCGGTGTGAGATTCTAGTATGTCCGAAAGTCTTATGCTAGTTTAAATGATGTGGTGTGGTGTACAACCTGTGCAGGGTGTTTCCAATTTCACATGGGAATATTCCAAGCATATTCTCCGAGTGTTGACACTAGGGTTCAATACGATGAGCAAGAGAAAGCAACCAGAGCCTAAGGCAGAGAGGGTTGGCGAGAAATAATGATGGATGCTCTAAACGAACTCCGAGGGGATGTTTTGGGGTTGAACGACCGAATCGATAATGTTGCCGTTCGGATTCCGACGAATTGCAGTGCCAATTCCACAACAAGACACAGGAAAAAGAAGAAGAAGCATGACTCAGAGTCAGGTTCCTCTGAATCAGATTCTTCGACGGAAGTAGGGTGGAGGTCCCAGTAAATTCAAACCGGTAAAGCCTTCGAATTTCATGGGTTCAAAGGATTACAAGGTTTTGGATGACTGGTTGTATGATATGGAAAGCTATTTCGAGGCTGCTTCCGTGAGAAAGACAGAAAAGGTTGCATGTGCCAAGCAGTTTCTTAAAGAAGAAGCTAAGACTTGGTGGCGAATTGTTGAAGGTGAACGTGGATACCGAAACAGCTGGAAGCACATGAAAAAGGAGATCAAAAAGCAGTATATGCCGGATGATCTCGGTTTGCGATTGCGTGCTGACCTGGCACTTTGTCAACAGGGAGTTCGGGGAAGTCCAATGGACCACGTTTATCGATTCGAAAGTGTACGGCGATTGGTGCCAAATATGAGTGATGATGAAGCTCGAAGTTGCTTCATGGCTAGCTTGAATGAGAAGACGCGAAGAGAAATCTTAAGGTACAAGCCAACAAGCTATCGGGAATGTCAAGAGGCAGCTCAAAAGGTTGCTTATGGCATGTCGTTAGAAGACTTGTACAAAGGGGAGGAAGCAAAACCTAAACCAAGGAGTTTCCTCCAAAGTCTGGGTTCAGAAGGTTTGATAGGCGACCAGATCAATCGCCATCAATTCGAAGTGCAAGTCCCTTTGTGGCAGTTCCAAGTTTTCGGACACATCAAGACCCACCGGATTTCGGAAACCATTGGCGTTACCACCTCCTCAGCAGCCAAAGGATCGGCTCCAAAGTCTGCTCCCCCGCGTTCCGCAGGCGGGGTCGTGAAATGTTATAATTGTAACAAGCCTGGTCATTTTGCTAAAGAGTGTCCGGCACCCTCACAACAATCAGGACATTTCAAGGCGATGGTAGAAGAGGAAGTTGCTGAACCAGAAACGCTTGAAGATCCGGAAGATGAGTCAGAAGAGGTAATGTTGTGCCAGACACAACCTGCCTTATTCGCTATTCAAGACAAAACTGACCCTTTGCTATATTTGACAGGAAGGATACGAGGGGACCGAGTCCGAATGATGATCGATACTGGAGCAACATACAACTTCATATCGACTAGTCTAGCTCGTCGATTGAATTTGGATGTAATAAAGATGTGTGAAATAAAGATCAATTTTGGCAAAGGTTCTCAAAATACTAATAATATAGCAAGGGCAGTTCCTGTCCAAATCAAAGATTGGAAGGCTAAGCTAGACTTAGTTGTCTTGAATATGACGGGGTTTGACTTTGTTTTGGGTATGGAATGGTTCCATAAACATGTAATCGAAATGAGGGGTTCGGAGACAATCGAATCACGCTTGCAGCAGATAAAGAGACATTAAAAAGACACGCTCAAAATGGAAACGCTAACTGATAGGATTGGAATCCTATGTTCCTTACCTTAACTCAGTTGCGTAAGGCAGTTAGACATCGGGAACGTGTGTTTCTTGCAATGGTTTTGGATACTGGTGAAGTCAAAATAGGAGATGGTCAAGAATCTGTTCCTAACCTATTTTGGAAGTCTTGAACATGTTTAAGGATGTGTTGCCAGAAGACTTGCCCCTGAGTTACCTCCACGTCGATTGTGGACCACAGATAGAGATTTTGCCAGGTTCGTCTCCACCGGCAAGAGCCCCATATCGTTGAATCCTCAAGAGTTAGTAGAATTGAAGAGACAGCTGACAGAATTGATTGGTCGAGGACACATTCGACCTAGTCGATCCGTATGGTGCACCTATCTTGTTTGTAATGAAAAAGGATGGTACGATGCGAATGTGTGTGGACTATCGAGCGCTGAACGCGATAACTATCAAAAATAAGTATCCTCTTCCACGAGTGGACGACTTATTTGATAGGCTATCAAAAGCAAAGTATTTTTCAAGAATAGACTTGAGATCGGGGTACCATCAGATTCGGGTAGCAGAGAATGACATTGAGAAGACCGCTTTTCGAACGCGTTATG
Organism: Selaginella tamariscina; assembly: GCA_003024785.1. Classification (NCBI taxonomy): domain Eukaryota; kingdom Viridiplantae; phylum Streptophyta; class Lycopodiopsida; order Selaginellales; family Selaginellaceae; genus Selaginella; species Selaginella tamariscina. The sequence continues at coordinate 50,308 of PUQB01000065.1, forward strand.
GATCATTTGAGTTTCTAGTCTTGCCATTCGGGTTGTGCAATGCTCCAGCAACTTTTTGCACAATGATGGATGATGTGTTTAGAGACTATCTAGACGAGTTCGTAGTGGTGTATATTGATGACATTCTGATTTTCAGTTCGACAATTGAGAACATGTGGAACACTTAGAAAAAGTGTTTCAGAGATTGAGAGAGAACCATTGTATGCTAAAGAAAGCAAGTGCGCATTTGGTCAAACCAAGATAGATTTCTTGGGACACTTGATCTCAGGTGGGGAGGTTGCCATGGACCCAAAGAAAATTCAAGCTATTACGAGTGGATGACTTTAAAAGATGTGCATGAAGTTAGATCATTTCTTGGTCTGACAGGGTATTACCGAAGATTCATAAAGGGTTACTCGGAAATAGCGGCCCCATTGACAGATCTTACGAAAAACATTCCATGGCATTGGACTCCAGAGTGCCAACGTGCGTTCGTCAAACTCAAAGAGGCTATCTCTTCTGAGCCAGTTTTGCAGTTGCCCATCTTTGAAGATCCCTTTGAAGTAGAATGTGACGCTTCCGACTTTGCAATTGGTGGTGTATTGCAACAGAAAGGACATCCAGTGTCCTTTTCTCGAAGAAGTTAGATGCCGCGCAAACTCGATGGCCTACTCACGAAAAGGAGATGTATGCTATTGTTGCTTCCTTGGAGTATTGGCGTCATTATCTTCCAAGTCATGGCACTGTGGTTTGGACAGATAGTGTAACTCTAAGGTATTTTGAAACGCAGCCGAAGCTATCGCCGAAGTATGCTAGATGGCAGCAGAAGTTGGCACGATTTCAGCCTGAAATCAAACATAAAGCGGGAAAGGACAATGTGGTAGCTGATGCACTCAGTAGAAAGGGTCATCTTCGAATTATGTCAGCACCCATTGTCAACTTTGGTGGATGAATTTGTGACGGCGTATCCTCAGGACAAGTTTGCAAGGGCTTTGAGCCTGGTGGCAAAGAGGAAACAAGTTCATCAGTTACGAAGAGATGGTAATATTCCAGCAGGAATAGAAAGTCGAATGGATGCACTCAAACAGGCCATTTTGCGGTACGAGATGGAGTTCTTTATTATAAAGAAAAGAGACTCTATGTTCCAGAAGGGACATGGAGGGAGAGGCTGTTAAGAGAGCATCACGACGTTCCTTTGGCACATGGTGGAAGGCATAAGACGTTGGCTTTGTTGAAGGATTCTATTGGCCGGGTATGATAGATGATGTTGAAGTATGTCAAGACATGCCCCACATGTCAACAAGTAAAGAGCCGATCGCAAAAACGAGCTGGGAAGTTGCATGTATACCGATTCCAGAGCGGCCATTTCAAAGTGTTACTTTGGACTTTATCATGGGATTGCCAAAATCTTGTGGTTTAATGCGCTCATGGTGGTAGTCGATCGTTTTCAAAGGTTGCTCATTTCATTCCAACTGTAGAGACAGTGAATGCAATTCAAGCAGAAGTTGTTCTTCCACGAAGTCATAAGAGCTGCGGACTACCGGAAACATGATCTCAGATCGGGATCCTCGGTTTACGGGGAAGTTTTGGGGACATTGTTAAGCAGTTTGGTACGATGCTCAAGTTAGTACAGCTTACCATCCGCAAACTGATGGTCAAACGGAGAGGGTGAACCGACAAGTCGAGGACTATCTCAGATGCTATGTTCAAGGTGATCAACTTGATTGGGCTGAACACTTAGATATGGCTGAGATATGTTACAATAACTCGATGCACACTGCAATCGGATGTAGCCCGATGGAAGTGTTAACTGGGAATAAGGGTGGTATTCCTCAGAGTATGGTGTTACCGAAAGACGATAGCAATCGAGTTCCATCTGTAGCAGAGTTCACGGGACAATTGTATCGAACATGGGAAGCTGCTCGTCAAGCGATGGCTGCAGCAGGAAAGGTATCGTCAGCAGTACGATAACATCGGCGGGATGTAGAGTATCAGGTTGGGGATATGGTATTGTTGAGTACCAAAAACCTGAAGGTTCCAACGACTCTTTCGAGGAAGTTTCTATCGCACTACATAGGTCCATACAAGGTGGTGAAGCAAGTAGGGAAAGTGGCTTATGAGTTAGATCTTCCTCCGGAGTTGGGAACAATACACAATGTGTTTCATGTCAATTTACTCGAGCCATTCCACAAGGATGAGAAACATCCGCAGAGATATGAAACTTACGTCCGCTTCCTGAGCTGGTCGGCGATATGAAGGAGTTCGAAGTTGAGTCGATATTGGATGCAAAGGATATTAAACCGAGGGACGCGAAAACGTAAACGAGAATATCTTGTTAAGTGGAAGGGTTACCCGGCATGCGAGTCGACATGGGAACCATTGGATAATCTACAGAACGCGATGGAGATAGTGAAGGAGTTTGAGGCAAGGTCTCAAACTGTTAGTAATGATGATGAGAATAAAGAACTTATTTCTTATTAACCTAGGGGCCGCAACAACCTAACTAGAGGCCTCCAATATAAATTCTAGTTAATAAAGAAATTAACTAACTTGTTGTCTGTGTCGGGTGACAGACTTTGCAGACGTGCAAAAGGTCTCCAAGTGACTTCATGTCGCAGGTGGTGCCTCCGGCAGCTCAGTGAACGACGGTTCTGAAGTACTTGGTTTCGCGTAATGCAAGGGGGTAATAAAACTTGTGAACTTTTGGCTGACTCCACATAGAGTGATTATGTTAGTTTTGGTTAATTTTTCTAACTATCTAGTCTTGGAGTTAGACGTCAACGAGGACGTTGACATTTCAAAGGCGGGGAGTGTGTCATAGTTTTTACTATGACTCGACCCTTTACTTTGGGGTGTTGTTACCTAGTTGTGTGGTTGTAGTGAGAAAAGCCCCGCTTAGTGCACTTAGGTGTTTAGGGGTAGTCCGGCCGGCTGTCACTAGGTACCTCGAGAAACTCTAGGCGAAGGTAGTACTTACCCTCTAGAAAACTCTCCCCCAGTTTGACGTTACAAAGATAGGTTTTCCGTTAAATATAGCTTGTCAAAAAGGGTTAGGGACACCCCTAGGGTTGACCTAACCCTAGGGTTGCCCTAACCCCACGCCCTAATACCCCCCCTAGGGGTTAGGTTTAGGGTTAGGTTAGGACAACCATTTTCTCTAAGGGCTGGCATTTCCGTGCCAGCCCACTTACTCATTTAGGTAAACAGGGGGGGGGGGTCCGTCACATAAATAAGGTAGAGTATATGTAGTGAGGCTTCCTGGGTTCAAAAGAGAGCTCGTTAACCTCCTACCGGTGCAAGCTAAGCTTGTGTCGTCAAGGTGCAACCCTCCGTTGTGCCGCCCAAACTTCCACACGACAGGGGTACAACCCACCCTAGGGTTAGACTATCCTTATCGTTGGCAGGATCTTGCCTTTGAGATAGGGGCACGTCACTTCCAAGGAGTTAGTCAGATTCCTTGGTCCGAAAACCTGCTCGCAAGCTCAAAGGCATTGCCCGAGTTCACGTTCCGCAAACTAGTGGTTGAGGCCTTGCTCCGGCCGCCTCAACCACGCCAAGCTAGGAACGACACCTAAGCTCGGCTAGTCCGTGTATCCTGATTCACAAGGTGAGTCTCGTTCGTGGACTTAGTCAGTTAGGGGTTTAGTTCCTAAGGCTTGGGTTCCTAATACGGGTTATTTTACCAGATTCCGTGGGGTTTCCAGAGAGGGGATTCCAGGGTTGGCACCTGGCAAGCCGCCTTTGTGGCACCAGGTAAAAACTCTAACATCAAGAACTTAGAACTAACTAAACCCTGAAACACCTTACAACTTTAGGTAGTCCTACTGGACTGTAGAGAATAGGCTCTGATACAAATTGTCAGAGTTTTAACCCAAAGGGCCAACACGTGGCTGCCAAGTGGTCATTCGGCGTCAACACCTGTTGTGTGAGCAACGCTTAGTCTTCAGAGATAACCCTAAGAGTCTGACTTCTGGGGCCCAATTAGGCAAAAGACTTAGAGTCCTACCCTAAGTCCCTAAAATGACCATCCCCTGAACCCTAGAGGGTAACCCGAGTAGACTTTAGGATCCTGTCCCAGTAGACCTAACAGGCTCATGCCCTAACCCACAAAGGAGATTGTGTCTCACACATACCCTCATGACAAGAGTCAAGGCATCGTCACTTACCCCTTGAGGAATCACCCTCATCCAGGAGTACAACCCCTTTAGGGCGACAAGGGGTACCCTGAATCACGATAACACCTAAGGGTTTGAGTGGCCAAGTCATACCCTAACCTAGGGCTAGTACTTAGTGAGGACACGAGTGTGCACCGTAGGCGGACACGATGTTTTGCTAAGAAAACTCCCTAAGGCTAGGCTTGGATAACCCTAAGTACATGATCTTGCGAGTGCTTTACGAAAGGGCTTCTGCTAATGAGCTTAGGTTGTTCAACCCCTAGATTCCAAGGAGAACACTCCCCTAGCCAAGTGTTGCCAAAGCACACCTAGTTACGAGACCTAATCTCTCTTGAGCGGATGCACAAGGCTTTGCACCCTAGTGCAAGCACAAGCATGCCTGTTGGCTAGAGTATCCAACCCCTTGGCGAGAAACCCATGACACAACCAAAGGGCATGCCTTGGGCTTTGTATCGTGTGACGTCTAGCCAGTGTCACATCTCCATGTGACACTGCCTTCCATGATGTGGCTATCATGCCATAAGCCTTAGATTCAAGAGTTGCACCAAGTACCACAAAACTGGCTCCTAAATGCCAATCTAGAACCCCTTAATGAACCCTCATGAACCAGGTAACGTGAACCTGTCAAACAAGATCCCACGCCCACAGTTGGACAAGGACAGGATGTGCCTTGCTTGGCCATGAGTTGCTACACCTAGCTTGTGGAGGAGGAGGGCTAGAGACAAGTCTCAACCTCTGCCTCTTAGAACATGCATTCCGACAAGACCTCCCAGGCATGGATTTGCCAACTTTAAGGGTAAGCTACCCGAAGGTGGGACGTACCCCTGCATTTGGAAGTTAGGTCGCAGAATAGAGGGTTGTGCCTTGAAGCCACACTAGAGGCTTGCACCGGGAAAAGATAACAAGCTTAGTCATGAACCCAAGAACCCTCACTCCTATTTACTAACCTTATTTATGTGATAGAGGCCCCCCCCTGTTTTCCTATTTACATAAGTGGGCTGGCATGAAATCTCATTCCCAGAGGGAATATACTTGGTGAGTTATCCATCAACCCCTAAACCCTAACCTGTCAAACCTAGGGTATTTCTAAAACATATCCGACATGCTGAACTCACCGGAACTAGCCATTAACCCAACCGGGACACGGAAAACCAAGGTAAGAGTTTTCTAGATGGAAGTGCTAACTTCGCCCAGAGTTTCTTGCAAATACCTAATGACACCCGATCGGACTATCACTAGATATCCAAGTGCACTAAGCGGGCCTTTTTTCTACACCTAGGGCTTATCAACATAGTATAGTAGGTAACAACAGTAACGTCCAAAGTAAAAGGGGAGTCATAGTAAAAATTTATGACAGCTAAGCCTTGGGCGTTTGCTCAAGGGAGGTTAGATCTCGTAACTAGGTGTGCTTAGGCACACTTGGCTAGGGGAGTGTTCTCCTTGGAATCCAAGGGTTGAACAACCTAAGCTTGTTAGCATGAGCCTTTTGTGAAACACTCGCAAGGTCATGTACTTAGGGTTGTCCAAACCTAGCCTTAGGGAGTTTGCTTAGTAGAACACTCATGTCCGCCTATGGCAACACTCGTGTTCACACTAAGTACTAGCCCTAGGTCTAGGGTATGACTTGGCCACCCAAACCCTTAGGGGTTAGTTGTGGTTCAGGGTACCCTTGTCGCCCTAAAGGGGTTGTACTCCCGGATGAGGGTGATTCCTCAAGGGGTAAGTGACGATGCCTTAGTTCTATCACGGGGGTATGTGTGAGACACATCTCCTTTGTGGGCTAGGGTATGAGCTTGTCTAGGTCTACTGGGACAAGCCTAAAGTCTACTCGAGTTATCCTCTAGGGTTTAGGGGATGGTCATTCTAGGGGATGGTCATTCTAGGAGACTTCGGGTAGGACTCTAATTCTTTCGCCTAATTGGGCCTCTGAGTTAGACTCTTAGGGCTATCTTGGAAGACTTAACGTTGCTCACTTAGGGTGATGACACCAGAGGCCACTTGGCAGCCACGTGTTGGCCTTCCGGTTAAAACTCTAACATAGGGACACCCCTAGGGTTGCCCTAGCCCCACCCCAAACCCCCCCCTAGGGGTTAGGTTTAGGGTTAGGTTAGGACAACTCATTTTCTATAAGGGCTGGCATTTCTGTGCCAACCCACTTACTCACTTAGAAAAATGGGGGGGGCGTCACATAAATAAGGTAGAGTGTATGTAGTGAGGCTTCTTGGGTTCAAAAGAGAGCTCGTTAACTCCTAGTGATGCAAGCTAAACTTATGTCATCAAGGTGCAACCCTCTATTGTGCGCCCAAACTTCCACACGACAGGGGTACGTCCACCTTTGGGTTAGACTATCCTTATCGTTGGCAGGATCACGCCTTTGTGATGGGGGTACGTTACTTCCAAGGAGTTAGTCAGATTCCTTGGCACGAAACCTACTCGCACGCTCAAAAGGCATTGCCCGAGTTCACGTTCCGCCTTTGCTCCGGCTGCCTCAACCACGCCAAGCTAGGAACGATACCTGTAGCTCGGCTAGTCCGTGTGTCCTGATTCACAAGGTGAACCTCGTTCGTGGACTTGGTCAGCTAGGGGCTTAAGTTACTAAGGGTTGGGTTCCTCATACGGGTTACTTTACCAGATTCCGTGGGGTTTCCAGAGAGGGGATTCGCACCTGGCAAGCCACCTTTGTGGCACCAGGTAAAAACTCAGATAATTGTATTGAAGCCAGGTTCTCTGCGGTCAGTAGGATTGCCTTAAGTCGTAGAGTGTTTCAGTGTTTAGATAACTCTAAATTCTTGATATACTCTATCGCTTTCGATCGATATGTCTATATTGTGCACAGAGAGTTTGATCCTGTGAGTTGTCAAACTTCGAAGAACACTTGCTCAGTAAGTCGGCGTGAGATTCTAGGTATGTCCAAAAGTCTTATGCTAGTTTAAGCTAATGTGTGTGGGTGTATAACCTGTGCAGGGTTTTCCAATTTATTTGGGAATATTCCAAGCATATTTCTGAGTGTTGAAACTAGGGAGCAAAAGAAAGCAACCAAAGCCTGGCAGAGGGCTATCGCAGAGGCTCAAAATGAGGAGATGGATGAGGCTGATCCAGGTCGACCCCTAGAGTTAGACAACGACCTGGTTGGCGAGAAATAATGATGGATGCCATGAATGAACTTTGAGGGGATGTTTTGGGGTTGAATGACCGAATTGATAATGTTGCCGTTCGATTCCGACGATATACTGCAGTGCCAATGTTCCACAACCAGAGACACGAAAAAGAAGAAGAAGCATAACTAGAGTCAGGTTCTTCTGAATCAGATTCTTCAACAGAAGTAGGTGGTGGAGGTCCAGTAAATTCAAATCGGTAAAGCCTTCGATTTCATGGGTTCAAAGGATTACAAGGTTTTGGATGACTGGTTGTATGATATGGAAAGCTATTTCGAGCTGCTTCTGGAGAAAGACAGAAAAGGTTGCATGTGCCAAGCAATTTCTTAAAGAAGAAGCTAAGACTTGGTGGCGGATTGTTGAAAGTGAACGTGGAATACCAAAATAGCTGGAAACACATGAAAAAAGATCAAAAAGCAGTATGTGCCAGATGATCTGGATTGCGATTGCGTGCTGACCTGGCACTTTGTCAATAGGGAGTTCGGGAAGTCCAATGGACCAGTTTATCGATTCGAAAGTGTATGGCGATTGGTGCCAAATATGAGCGATGATGAAGCTCGAAGTTGCTTCATGGCTATAGCTTGAATGAGAAGACGCGAAGGGAAATTTTAAGGTACAAGCCAACAAGCTATCGAGAATGTCAAGAGGCAGCTCAAAAGGTTGCTTATGGCATGTCGTTAGAAGACTTGTACAAAGGGGAGGAAGTAAAACCTAAATCGAGAAGGTTTTCTACAAAGTCTGGGTTCAGAAGGTTTGATATGCAACAGATCACCATCAAATCGAAATGCAAGTCCCTTTGTCAGTAGTTCTAAGTTTTTGGATACATCAAGACCCATCGGATCTCGAAAACCATTAGTGTTACCACCACCTCAGCAGGCCAAGGGCTCAGCTCCAAAGTCTGCTCCTCGCAATCCACAGGCGGGGTTCTGACATGTTATAATTGTAACAAGCTGGTCATATCGCTAGACAATGTCGGGCACCCTCACAACAGTCGGGTCATTTCAAGGCGATGGTAGAAGAAGAAGTTGCTGAACCGGAAACGCTTGAAGATCCAGAGGATGAGTAAAAAAAGGTAATGTTGTGCCAAACACAACCTGCCTTATTGCTATTCAAGATAAAACTGACCGTTGTTAGATTGATAGGAAGGATACGAGGGGATCGAGTCCAAATGATATCGATACTGGAGCAACATTCAACTTCATATCGACTAGTCTAGCTCGTCGATTGAATTTGCATGTAAATATGTGTGAAATAAAGATCAATTTTGGTAAAGGTTCTCAAAATACTAATAATATAGCAAGGGCAGTCCCTGTCCAAATCAAAGGTTGGAAGGCTAAGCTAGACTTAGTTGTTTTGAATATGACGGGGTTTAAATTTGTTTTGGGTATGGAATGATTCGATAAACATGTAGTTGAAATGAGGGGTTCCGGAGATAATCGAATCACGCTTACAGCTGATAAAGAGACATTAGGAAAACAACGCTCAAAATGGAAACGCTAACTGATAAGGATTGGAATCCTATGTTCCTTACCTTAACTCAGTTGCGTAAGGCAGTTAGACATCAGGAAATGTATTTCTTGCAATGGTTTTAGATACTGTTGGAGTCAAAATAGGAGATGGTCAAGAATCTGTTCCCGAACCTATTTTGGAAGTCTTGAACATGTTTAAGACGTGTTGCTAGAAGATTGCCCCGAGTTACTTCCATGTCAAGATGTGGACCACATAATAGAGATTTTGCTAGGTTCGTCTCCATCGGCAAGAGCTCCATATCCGTTGAATCCTCAAGAGTTAGTAAAATTGAAGAGATAGATGACAGAATTGTTTGGTCGAGGACACATTCGACCTAGTCGATCATGTATGGTGCACCTATCTTGTTTGTAATGAAAAAGGATGGTACAATGCGAATGTATGTGAACTATCAAGCGCTGAACGCGAACTATCAAAAATAAGTATCCTCTTCCACGAGTGGATGACTTATTTGATAGTTATTGAAAGCGAAAGTATTTTTCAAGAATAGATTTGAGGTCTGAGTACCATCAGATTTAGGTAGCAGAGAATGACATTGAGAAGACCGCTTTTCGAACGCGTTATGGATCATTTGAGTTTCTAGTCTTGCCATTCGGTTGTGCAATGCTCCAGCAACTTTTTGCACAATATGAATGATGTTTTAGAGACTATCTAGACGAGTTCGTAGTGGTGTATATGATGACATTCTGGTTTTCAGTTCGACAATTGAGGAACATGTGGAACACTTAGAAAAAGTGTTTCAGAGGTTGAGGAGAAACCAGTTGTATGCTAAAGAAAGCAAGTGCGCATTTGGTCAAACCAAGATAGATTTCTTGGGACACTTGATCTCAGGTGGGGAGGTTGCCATGGATCCAAAGAAAATTCAAGCTATTACGAGTGGATGACTTTAAAAGACGTGCATGAAGTTAGATCATTTCTTGGTCTAACAGGGTATTACCGAAGATTCATAAAGGGTTACTGGAAATAGCGGCCCCATTGACAGATCTTACGAAGAACATTCCATGGCATTGGACTCCAGAGTGCAAACTCAAAGAGTTATCTCTTCTGAGCCAGTTTTGCAGTTGCCCATCTTTGAAATCCCTTTGAAGTAGAATGTGACGCTTCTGACTTTGCAATTGGTGGTGTATTGCAACAAAAAGGACATCCATGTCCTTTTTCTCGAAAAGTTAGATGCCGTGCAAACTCGATGGCCTACTCAAAAAGGAGATGTATGCTATTGTTGCTTCCTTGGAGTATTGGCGTCATTACGTAGAGATGGTAATATTCCAGCAGAAATAAAAAGTTAAATGGATGCACTCAAACAGGTGCATTTTGCGGTACGAGATGGAGTTCTTTATTATAAAGAAAGGAGAATTTATGTTCCAGAAGGGACATGGATGGAGAGGCTATTAAGAAAGCATCACAATGTTCCTTTGTAGGACATGGTGGAAGGCATAAGATGCTGGCTTTCTTAAAATAGGGATTCTTGGCTGAGTATGATAGACGATGTTGCCAAGTATGTTAAGATGCCCCACATGTCAACAAGTGAAGAGCCGATCGTAAAAACGACTGGTCATAAATAGTTATACCTTCGGTTTTAATCCTAAATTCTCAATCCTTGCATCCTCTTTCTTCCTTGGCATGCAAAAGACTTTTGCGCTCGTGGTTGTAGTTTAGTGGTGAGAATTCCACGTTGTGGTTGTGGAGACCTGGGCTCAAATCCCAGTAGCCACACTCCCTTACTTTTGTCTCCCATGAATCTCCTTCCCACGCCCATGGAGGAGTTGCCACTTCTCTCCCATCACACTACCCCCGGAAGCACGATTGTGCTTGGTCCTCTTCTTCCGAGGCCTCGACACCAAAGGTTTTGCATAAAGACCCAAACTGTTGCATGTAGAAATCAAACTATAGTTGAGTTTGCAGAGAGCAAACTCAACTGTAGTTCGATTTCTACATGGAGGGACAACTCAACAACTCAATTGGTGTCAGAGTTTTACCTGGTGCCACAAATGCGGCTTGCCAGGTGCCAACTCTGGAATCCCTCTCTGGAAACCCCACGGAATCTGGTAAAGTAACCCGTATTAGGAACCCAACCCTTAGGAACTAAAACCCTAAGTGACCAAGTCCATGAACGAGACTCACCTTGGGAATCAGGATGCACGGACTGGCCGAGTTATAGGTGTTGTTCCTAGCTTGGCGTGGTTGAGGCGGCCGGAGCAAGGCCTCAACCACTAGTTCTGCGGAACGTGAACTCGGGCAATACCTTTGAGCTTGCGAGCAGGTTTTCGGACCAAGGAATCTGGTTAACTCCTTGGAAGTGACGTGCCCTTGTCTCAAAGGCAAGATCTGCCAACGATAAGGATAGTCTAACCCTAGGGTGGGTTGTTACCCCTGTCGTGTGGAAGTTTGGGCGGCACAACAAAGGGTTGCACCTTGACGACACAAGCTTAGCTTGCACCGGTAGGAGGTTAACGAGCTCTCTTTTGAACCCAGGAAGCCTCACTACATACACTCTACCTTATTTATGTGACGGACCCCCCCCCCCCTGTTTACCTAAATGAGTAAGTGGGCTGGCACAAAAAATGCCAGCCCTTAGAGAAAATGGTTGTCCTAACCTAACCCTAAACCTAACCCCTAGGGGGGGGTATTAGGGCGTGGGGTTAGGGCAACCCTAGGGTTAGGTCAACCCTAGGGTGTCCCTAACCCTTTTTGACAAGCTATATTTAACGAAAAACCTACGTCAAACTGGGGGAGAGTTTTCTAGAGGGTAAGTACTACCTTCGCCTAGAGTTTCTCGAGGTACCTAGTGACAGCCGGCCGGACTACCCCTAAACACCTAAGTGCACTAAGCGGGGCTGTTTCTCCATACAACTAGGGTTCGCCACACAACTTGGTAGGTAACAACAGTCAAACCCCAAAGTAAAGGGTCGAGTCATAGTAAAAACTATGACAATTGGCCTCGACACCAAAGGTTTTTGCATAAAGACCCACACCGTTGCATGTAGAAATTGAACCACAGTTGAGTTTGCAGAGAGACAACTCAACTGTGGTTCGATTTCTACATGGGGAACAACTCAACAACTCAACTGTGGTTTGATTTCTACATGGAGGGAACAACTCAACTGGCCTCGACACCAAAGGTTTTGCATAAAGACCCACACCGTTGCATGTAGAAATTGAACCACAGTTGAGTTTGCAGAGAGGACAACTCAACTGTGGTTCGATTTCTACATGGAGGAACAACTCAACAACTCAACTGTGAGACAACTCAACTGTGGTTCGATTTCTACATGGAGGAACAACTCAACAACTCAACTGTGAGACAACTCAACTGTGGTTTGATTTCTACATGGAGGGAGATGTTGGGCATCGATCCCAACAGTTGAGTTTGTAGAGGGACAACTTCCTCTCCTTGCACGCTTCAATCCACGAGCGTTCTGATTGAGTGCTTAAAATGATGTTGGAGAAGTTGGGTATCGATCCCAATACCTCTCACATGCTAAGCAAGCACTCTACCATCTGATCTACATCCACATAGTGCACAATTTGGGGTGGGAGGTTAGAGTGAGGAGCAAATCGGCCGCAATTTAGGGTTGAGCACCAATCCCGAGGATCGAACCCGAGTCGTCCACATGACAAGCGAAAATACTCACCACTATACTACATCAAGGGTGGAGATGTTGGGCATCGATCCAATGCCTCCCGCATGCGAAGCGGGTGCTCTACCATATGAGCTAGACCCCCACGCAGTCCTTCCATCTCATGGGTATGGCGTCTCATTGGTTCGCCCTAGTTGGGTGTCACTGTGGTGGCACTTTCAGCCGGGTCAAAACACCTCTTGAACGGCTCGGCCGCGTCAATAGTCTAACGATTAAGATAATTGCCTTCCAAGCAATAGACATGGGTTTGACTCCCAGTTGACGCATCACAGCAGCTTTAGGGTCTAAAAAAAGTACAGGGTTTAGAGAATACATAGGGATTAAATTAGGGTTTTTGCCTTGAAATGGTTTAGGGAACAACTTTAGGGTTTAGGTGCTATTGTCAGAGTTTTAACCCAAAGGGCCAACACGTGGCAACACGTGGCCGCCAGGTGGCCATTTGGCGTCATCACCCTGTGTGAGCAACTCTAAGTTTCCCAGAACAACCCCAACAACCCCTAGGGTTAGACTCTAATGCCCAAGTGGACAGGAGACTTAGGGTTTAGCCTAAGTCTCCCTAGAATGTCTGCCCCTAGAACCTTGAGGGAACCCTAGTTGACTTAGGGTTAGCCTAAGTCTCCCTAGAGTGTCTACCCCCAAAACCCTTGAGGGATAACCCTAGTTGACTTAGGGTCTTGCCCTAGAAGACCTAGACAGGCTCATGCCCTAACCCCCATCAAGGAGACGTGTGTTCCACACATACCCCTAGACAGAACTAAGGCATCATCACTTACCCCTTAAGGAATCACCCTCATCCGGGAGTACAACCCCTTTAGGGCGACAAGGGTACCCTGAACCACGACTAACCCTAAGGGTTTGAGTGGCCAAGTTATACCCTAGACCTAGGTTAGTACTTAGTGAGGACACGAGTGTGCGCCGTAGGCGGACACGAGTGTTCTGCTAAGCAAACTCCCTAAGGCTAGGTTTGGGATAACCTTAAGCACATGACCTTGCGAGTGCCTCACGAAAGGGCTTCTGCTAACACGCTTAGGTTGTTCAACCCTTGAATTCCAAGGAGAACACTCCCCTAGCCAAGTGTGTCAAAGCACACCTAGTTATGAGACCTAACCTCCCTTGAGCGGATGCCCAAGGCTTAGCACCCTAGTGCAAGCACAAGCATGTCTATTTGTTAAGGTATCCAACCCCTTGGCGACAACCCATGACATAACCCCAAAGGGCATGCCTCAGGTGTTGCACCATGTGACGTTTAGCCCAGTGTCACATCCCCATGTGACACTGCCTTCCAAGATGTGGGCTATCATGCCATAGCCCTTAGATTCAAGAGTTGCACCAAGTACCACAAACGTGGTTCCTAAATGCCAACTCTAGAACCCCTCAATGAACCCTCAAGAACCAGGTAACGTGAACCTGTCAAACAAGATCCCACGCCCACAGTTGGACAAGGACACGGATGTGCCTTGCTTGGCCGTGAGTGCTACACCTAGCTTGACGTGGAGGAGGAGGCTGGAGACAAGCCTCAACCTCTGCCTCTTGGAACGTGCATCCCGACAAGACCTCCCAGGCATGGATTCGCCAACGTTAAGGGTAAGCTACCCCGAAGGTGGGACGTACCCCTGGCATCTGGAAGTTAGGGCGGCACAACAGAGGGTTGTACCTTAACGACACAAGCTGAAGCTTGCACCGGCAGAAGAGCAACGAACTCATTCATGAACCCAGGAGCTCTCCTACGTATACTCTACCTTATTTATGTGACGGAGCCCCCCCCCTGTTTTCCTATATGAGTAAGTGGGCTGGCACTGAAATGTAGCCCTTAGAGAAAATGAGTTGTCCAATCCTAATCCTAAACCTAACCCCTAGGGGGGGTTTAGGACGTGGGGTTAGGGCAACCCTAGGGTTAGGTCAACCCTAGGGGTGTCCCTAACCCTTATTTTGACAAGCTATACTTTGCGAAAAACCCCTAACCTGGAACGTCAAAACGGGGGAGAGTTTTCTAAATGGAAGTGCTAGCTTCGCCTAGAGTTTCTTGCAAATACCTAACGACACCCGGCCGGACCATCACTACAAGTGCACTATGCGGGCCTGTTTCTTCTACATCTAGGGTTCGTCACATAATCCAGTAGGTAACAACAGTCTACGTCCAAAGTAAAAGAGGAGTCATAGTAAAAACTATGACAGCTATAATAAAGTAGGGTTTTAGGGCTTTAAAATAAAGGGTTTTGGTTTAGGGTTTAGGGTTATAAATAAAGAAAACTGGGCTTAAATTAGGCTTTAGGACTTTTAAAAGGGTTTAGGTTCATACCCCTAAAACCCTAAACCTAGTCCAACAGTTAAGATAATTGCCTTCCAAGCAATAGACTTGGGTTTGACTCCCAATTGATACATCACAGTCCCTTTAGGGTCTAAAATAAAGTATGTTAGGGGATTAAACTAGGGTCTAGGGCAAAACAAAGTACTTAGGGTTTAGCAAACATTGTCTAGCGTTATGTTTTAAAATAAAGTACACTAGCGTCTAGGGCACAAAAACAAAATACTTAGGGTTTTAGCAAACATTGTCCTAGCGTTATGTTCTAAAATAAAGTACATGGGGATCAAATTAGGGTTTTTGCCTTGACATGGTTTATGGAACGACTTTAGGGTTTATGTGCTTGAATAAAGTAGGGTTTAGGGCTTAAAATATAGGGTTTAGGTTATGTTTAGGTTCTGAAATAAACTACATATAGTGTCAGAGTTTTTACCTGGTGCCACAAAGGCAGCTTGCCATGTGCCAACCATGGAATCCCCTCTTTGGAAAACCCACAGAATTTGGTAAAATAACCTGTATTAGGAATCCAACCCTTAGGAACTTAAAGCCCCTAGCTGAACAAGTCCACGAACGAGGCTCACCTGTGAATCAGGATATGCGAACGAGCCGAGCTATAGGTGTCATTCCTAGCTTGGCGTGGTTGAGGCGGCTAGAGCAAGGCCTCAACCACTAGTTATGCAGAATGTGGACTCAAGCAACGCCTTTGAGCTTGCGAGCAGGTTTTCTGCAAAAGGAATTTCATTAACTCCTTGGAAGTAACGTATGTCAAGCCACGATCCAGGAACCAGGAAGAGAGCAGGATTCCAAGAAACAAGAAGGCTTGACTCAAGAGCAGGATAGAGAGCAGGACATGAACTAGGAACTCATGAGCAAGACCAGGCGCAGGACAGGATCCAGGAGCAAGACAGGAACAGGATAGGATCCGGGAGCAAAACAGCAAGGTGCAAGACAGATCCAGGACCAAGACAGGAAGGATAGGATCTGGGAGCGAGACAGAAGCAGAACAGGATCCAGGAGCAAGACAAGGAGAGAACAAGAAGCAAGGAGCAAGACAAGAACAAGAGAAGACACAGATTAATCGTAGTAAGACTGGTGTTGATAGTAACTAATTGTACAACAATTAGGTTGGAGCTTTTATGCTCACAAACTCCAAGAGCTAATCTAGGCATGATTGCTAAAAGTGGTTGCATGCATCTAAAAGTGGCTGCATGCATGTAGAGGCTAAGATGAATCCACATGTCCCTTATCCTCTAGGCATGTCTGTGGCATATCCTATAGGCATATCCTGTAGGAATATCCTGTAACCCGTATCCTGTATCCGGAATCCTGTATCATGTATCGGGTCGTGACAGCACCTCCTCCCTAAAGACGAGTTCCACGAGTCTTAGGACCTGATTTAGCAAGATAATGCCGATGAAGGCAGCAACCTTGGAAGAAGCATGGAGTAAGTTGGATGCAGGTTCCCAAGTGCGATCAGTAGGCAAATAACCTTTCCAATTGAAGTTGGCGGCGATAAAGACGAGAATCAAGGATGGCTTGAACTTCGTACTCAAGTTCATTGTCAATGACCACAGGAGGGGGAGGAGAAGAAGCATGACTAGGAAAAGAAGAAGGATAATAACGGCTCCAACAAGGAGGTGTGAAACACAGGATGAAGTTTCACTATAAATGGTAACTCGAGTCGGAAAGCTACAGGATTGACCTCCGCCACAATCCTGTAAGGGCCCAAAATCCAACTTAGAAGAAGGCCTGTTGGTGCAAAAATATCAACGAAGAAGCCACACGAAATCACCAATCTTGTATGCAGGTGCCGGTTGAAGGTGAGCATCAACATGATGCTTGTATCGTTCCTGTGCCTGCTGAAGATGAACCTGGAGATCATCCTGTACCTGATGAAGATGTTGGAGACGATCTTGTACTGCAGGAGCGGAAGAAGGAGAAGCGGGAGGAATAAAGTCAAAACATGGATGGTGGCCTGTAAGAGCAAAGAAAGGTGTCTAACCTGTAGATGCGTGAACGGAGTTGTTGTAGGCAAACTCTGCCATTGGAAGAAGGTCCAACCAGTTGTCCTGTTGGTAACTGATGAAGTAACGAAGATACTGTTCCAAGGTCTGAATTGTGCATTTTGACTGTGCATCAATTTGCAGATGATATCCTAAAGAAAGATCCGCTTTAACCTGTAGACTCCGAAGAAGCTCTCGCCAAAACTTGGACATGAATTGTGGACCTCGATCGGAAATAATGCTCTCAAGAAGACCATGATGTCGGAACACTTCACGGATCACCAACTCAGTAGTTATCTGACCTGTAGCTGTCTTGTTGCAGGGTAGGAAATGAGCCTGCTTGGTGAAACGGTCAACCACCACAAAAACTGCATTGAATCCACGAGAAGGAGGAAGATCTGTGAGGAAATCCATAGAAATGGATCTCCAAAGAGCAGAAGGAACAGGAAGAGGGCGAAGAAGACCAGAGGATGCATGACGAGGCATCTTCGACCTGTTACAGGTGTCACAGCTCCGTACAAACCTTTCCACAAAACTCGCAACCCAGGCCACCAATAGTTGCGAGTCATCAACTCCATTGTCTTGGCCACACCAAAATGTCCTGTAGCCGAGGTATCATGACAATCCTGTACCACATGAGTCCTGGAAATACCAACAGGAACGTATAGGAGACCTTCTCGGTACAGGAGTCCATCCTGTATGGCGAACAACTTGTAGTCTGAACGAGAATTGTAGGAAGAGGAACTTGCGATGTCAGGACGAATGTGTGAGAACACATTCTTTGCCAAGTCGTCTGTAGCCAATGCGAACGGATGTCCTGTAGAGTGTTGAATTTGCTGGAGCCTTATGAACTTGTAGTGCCGCAAGCCGGAATCGATCAGGACCCAACAACACATGCCTTTGACAGTCATATACAAGATCTCCCGGGGTCGGTGCAAGGTAAGAGCACCTAAACAATTCGTCCGCCTTGCCATTATGAAAACCGGCCTGTAGAGGATGATGAAATCAAAACGTGATAGGAACTCCGCCCACCTAGCCTATCGCAACTGAGAACTCGAGCCATTTGAAAATACTCAGGATCTTATGATCCGTAAGAACTTGTACATGATGCGTAGCACCTTCCAAGAAATGCCCACCACTCCTTGAACGAATCCACAATGGCCTTGAGTTCTTTGTCATGAATCTCGTAATTGATCTCTGCCGAAAGGAACTTACGAGAGTGAAAAGCTATAGGATGAAGCAACTTGTCTTCTCCAACTTGTGATAAGACGGATCCTACTGCAAAATCCGAGGCATCTACTTCAACGAAAAAGGGACGAAAAGCATCAGGATGTGCTAAATCCGGAGTTGTCATGAAGGCGTCCTTGAGTATTGTGAATGCATGTTCTGCCTTGTCGGACCAAGAGAAAACCCCTGTGCGCTTGGTGAGTTCGGTGAGTGGAAATACACGCTTGGAGAGTCCTGTATGAATCGCCTGTAGAAGTTTGCAAAGTCAAGGAAACATTGTACGTCCGTACAAACTTGGGCCTCTCCCACTCCACGATGGTCTTCACCTTGTGCATGTCCATGGAAACGCCAGCAAAAGAGACGATGTAGCCCAAGAACTCCACAGAATCCCTGTCGAAAAAACACTTTTCCAACTTCGCATACATGCCATGCTTGCGAAGCCGTTGTAGAACTAATCATACATGCTTGTCATCTGTTGCCTGGTCCTTGGAGAAAATCAAAATGTCGTTGAGGTAGATCACCACAACTGGTTCAAGAAGTCATGAAAGATGTCGTTCACATGTGTTGGAACACGGTTGGGGCATTGGTAAGGCCGAAGGGCATCACTGTGTACTCGAAGTGTCCATACCTTGTACGAAAGGCAGTCTTCCACTCATTTCCTGGACGAATCCGTACAAGATTGTAGGCCCCTCATAAGTTTGATCTTCATGAACACCTTTGCTCCTCGCAGCCGATTGAGAAGTTTTGGGATCAATGGCAACGAGTACCGGTTCTGAATGGTGACTTGATTGAAACCCCTGATGCAAGTTGTAACTAAAATGGGCATGGCTATAGTCCCATTTCCTAATAATTAGCAATTTTAGCTATTTAATTAGCATTTTCTAATATTAAAGGAATATTCTTTAGAATATATATTTGAAAAGAGAATATTCTTTAGAATATTCTATTTTGTATTCTACCCTTTAATAAATTATAGCATTCATTGAACAAAAATTAATAACATTATAAAAGTAGAAGTATTAAATTATATAATATATTGCCTAATATAACAATTAAGGAAGAGCATAAGAGGTACATTATATAAATATTGATGTTGTTATTAAAATATTAATATTTAAATATAACATTATTAATTAAAAATTTGTAGTAGTAATAATATATATATAAATCCTATAATAATATAGTCAATCTTCCATATCATTTTTTAAATTTATATAGTTAAGTATACAATTTGGTACTATTATTAAAGAGTTTATAATAATTATGAATATTAAATATATGATATTTTATAATTTTGTAATTGCTTTAAGCTTCAGAAAACATACATTCCCTTGCAGTTTTGTTAATCGTGACTTTATCAACGCTTCTTGACATCCACCCATATCGAATGGATTTAACATTTATAAAACATGCTGGGTCTTTTTGATTGGGAGACCATGTTTTCTCTAGGCATCCATTATATCTTTCGCTCTCCTTCTCGTGTCGCCTTTTTTGTGGTTTGAACCATGCAACCTTAACAATACTATTTTTTGTGATTACTTCAGGTGTGTCGATAATTTGACCCATCCAAATAGGCTGATTATATGACGCATCTGGAGTAATGAGAACCATCATTAGTTTTTGAAGATCCTTGCAGCAATCAAAGTATGCTTTAGGTTTTTGGTTCCTTTGTCCAACAAAGTGTGGGGTTTGCACTTCCACATCACTACTGGCTTCTATGTCGTCTGTGCTCAGTGATGTCATTTCAATCTCCTCTCGCCACCTTGTTTTAGGCCAGAAAGGGTGTTGCAATTCTGTACTTGTGACAGTAGGCCCTTCCAACTCTCGAACAACAGTCTCCCAATAGTTGACCACATGCTTATATAGTTCTGAGTAACCAGTTGCCTTATCAGAATTCTTTGGCATCGATTTTTGAACCCATGCCACATATTTTTTGATGCCATCAATAATAACCTCTTGTTCCTTGAGCTGGGCACTCAATGGAATAGGGTCTGGTTGTCCTTCTGGGAGAAGTGGCTTTCCATCCTCTCCACTTTTGAAGAGCATTAAGCCCTCTTTCGGTAACCACTCCTGCTCTGATGGCCGTAACTTGTACTGCATAATAGGTATACCATCTCGTATGGAGAAAAAGAATTGTAGCGGCACAAGGTGACCAACTAAAGAATCACTCCCTTCTTTTATATACTCCTTGAGAAATTTTTTGAAGTCTGGCACCTCAGTCACAAGCAAAGCACAACTTTTTTTGGAGATGCAATTTTCAAAAAGATTCATCATATGCGGTAAGGTAAGTGCACTTGTCCTTTTTGTAGAGTTGGAGACCTTGCTGAAGAACGCATCAATATCTTCATGAGTGTGACCAACCATAAGGAAACTGAGCGTGATTGTTTCAAACACACCTTTGGCAACAAGCATTGACAAGTATGCTAGCACATATCTAGAAAATAAAAGTAAGTATGAGCTTGAGAAACCCTTAAGTAAAATGATTTACCTATTTTTGTTCTCGCCTGCACAATTATCCATCTGTAAAAGCAAATGACGAGGAAGCTTATTTGATGTTGAGGACACATGTACACTATTTGAGCTAGATCCCTCCACTGAACCTGAACTCTCAACAGGGCCATCTGTTTTTTGTGCAGGTTGCTGACAATGCCTCTCATATTCCCAAGTAGCCTCAAGTGCAGACGTGTTCATGAGAGCATTATGTAAAGGTTGAAGGTGTTGTTTCTTCACTTTGAGATCACTGATAGGACTTGTCTGTGAGTGGGCTTCAAGGTTTCTGAAACACATGGCTAACGACCCAATAGTGAAATTGGAGTCGCTAGACCAATGTGGAAGTGAAAAGTGTCCATATGACTCACAACCGTGTCCATGTGTTAGCACACCTGTCAATGAAATCGGAAGTTTCATGACATTTCCAAGGCACTTTGGTGTTGCAAAGAGCTTTGGAATGCTGGTCTTTGAATGATCCATCTTGTCATGGATCAAGCACAGGTACTCTGATGGGCGTGACACAGAAAGCATGCGGTGTGCATAGTACTGAGACCGGCAAGTTTGTTGTGCAATCATGTGGGCCTCCATCTTCCTTTGAATGGTAGTGATCTCCACCAAGGTTTTTGCACAAGCCTCTGCAGCCTTCAATGATGTACAAGTGTCACACTTAGAAAAGCTAGAGTGTTTTGCAATCTCCACATCCTTAAAATGAGTATTCCATATGTTGTTGAAGGTACCAGTGCAGATTGCTTGGAGCCCCATCAAACTGAGGCACTTGTTCACATGTTCACACAGTTTCAATTGAGTGTAGATTGAAAAAAAACCTTGAGATTTTCCCTGACCCCTGCATTTGTGGTTCGGCATTTGTGAGGCATCCTGTCTGCATTTGCTTCCACAAAAGCCTTGAGTATCTCTATGGCTGCCATGATGTGAGAGCGGGTTTTGACCAAGCCAGTGTTCCCATGAACTGAGGTTCGCGCTCCATCTAGCCACTCATCCCTCCGACGGTAGAACGTGGTCTTTGGGATCCCGTATATACTGTACCAAGCTTTGAAGCAGATGGCCACCTTATTAAATACCATGGATGTACTCTGATAACCTGTGTCCGAGGCCATTCCATCAATACACCCAGTTAGTGCAGCATATACAAACTCATGCCTTTGCTTTTGGGTGAGCATACGAAAGACATGTCTACATTGGGTAATTTCATTCCGGTCTGCCATCTGACAACACTTCTTCTTGCAACAGTCAATCGTGGAAATGCTCGTAACACTTTCGGAAGATGTAGGATCCATCTTTACCCTCTTGCTGAAACTTGCAGGGGAAGATCTACAACCCATGAATCGCCTTTTTCTTACAATAGGACCAATGCAAGGAACCTCTTCAAATATGAGTTGTTCTTCCGGGTTGTTATTATTGAAATCCAACCCAGAATATGTTGAACCATCTTGCCGTCTTAATTCAGATGTTCGCCACCTCACGAGGGATCCAGGATACAATGTGCCATTAGGTGAAACCTCTGTCACAACTACACCCACGAAGTCGGACCCTAGTTTCTCTTCTGACACTGCTTCCATTGGATTTATAGCTGTGATGATGCCTCTTCCGACTTCAATCTCACGAAGAAAGAGAATCACCTCATCCATCACAGCAGGCAAGCCATCATCTGGTAAACTCGTGCTACTATTTGTTTGTGACTCTGCATATTCTGTGTCAGCCTTGACTTCATCCAAATTCCACAATACAGGAGAACCCTCCTCAAATTCCATTCCCAGAACCTCAACATGCTTGAAATGGTGTTCACCCATACGTACACACAAGATCCTTGGGCAATATTGTGACATGATGCATTATTATCTCGAACTTCCACAGTTCCAGTGCCAACTATCTCGTTGTTCCGAAGAAGACATACTTTATCTCCAGTATTAAACATATTGTCCTGCACATAAATAATTGTATTATTTATGATATCTGTTTATGCAATATTTTAAGAAATCTGAATTACGGTTACTTAATAATATGCATATGCAATAATACATAATTATGTTTAGAGATAATATCTCATGTTTGATTAATACAACTGATGGGCGGGATTAATCCCGCCCACGAATCCCTCCGACGAGGAACGGTCGGCGGGATTAATCCCGCCGCCGACTCAACCCCTTCGGAGAGAGTCGGCGGGATTAATCTCGCCTTGGACTCCCTCCGACAAGGAAGAGCCGGCGGGATTAATCCCGCCGCCTCTTCCTCCTCGGGGGGAGTCCGGCGGGATTAATCCCGCCGACTCTCTCCGACGAGGAAGGGAGTCCGGCGGGATTAATCCCGCCGCCGACTCAACCCCTTCGGAGAGAGTCGGCGGGATTAATCCCGCCTTGGACTCCCTCCGACAAGGAAGAGCCGGCGGGATTAATCCCGCCGCCTCTTCCTCCTCGGGGGGAGTCCGGCGGGATTAATCCCGCCGACTCTCTCCGACGAGGAAGGGAGTCCGGCGGGATTAATCCCGCCGACTCATCCTCGCCGGAGAGAGTCGGCGGGATTAATCCCGCCGGACTCCCTTCCTCGTCGGAGGAAGAGGCGGCGGGATTAATCCCGCCGGCTCTTCCTTGTCGGAGGGAGTCCAAGGCGGGATTAATCCCGCCCACAATTCTTACGACGGGGAATGGGTGGCGGGATTAAATCCGCACATAACTATCTCCAAAACTATGATTTCAAAGAGATCTCGGGATAAATCCTGTCCCCAAATCTTTAAAACAGTGAAGTGGTGGCGAGATTAATCCCGCCACCCCTTCCCTGCCTCCTAAAATGGTTGGCGGGATTAATCCCGCCGACAACTCTTTCTAATAAATTCTGGTAACTCTTCAACCGTTGAGAAGGTTATCGACGGGATTAATCCCGCCACTCTTTTTCAGTGGCGGAGAAGCATTGCCCGAGAGATGGTGGCGGGATTAATCCCGCCACCTTTCAATGAGGCGAAAAAGAAATGGCCGGATTAATCCCGCCGCCCCGGTTAACCTAGAATATTAAGTTAAAAGATATTTAAACGGGATAAATCCCTAACGGAATATATTATAATCCTAATGCATTTCTAAACCTCTAAATTGTAATTTTAAGAGAGAATGTAAGAGAGTGAATCTTAATAAGTATTTTTAAATTTGTTTATAATACTTACTTGTAAACAGCACTGAAGGCGCCGTGGTTTCCTATAAAGAATAACACCCAATTTAATCTCGCTCCTGAGATGATCACTATGAAGAAAAAAGAAGATCTAAAGAGTGAAAAATACAGAAATGAAGAAACCCTTGCCGGAGAAAGAACCAGATCTGAATTTGAGTGGGAAATTAAATGCAATTTCAAATTTACATGTCAGACCGACAATACATATGTCAGAAATTCAAAATTTTTAAAAAGAACAGAAAATAAAATTTAAGATGAGTTGACACAAATATCCGACACTCTGACATATATACTCTCCAGTTCCAATGAGTATTTTAAAATTGCATTTAATGTTATTCAAGTGATTCAAGCTGTTTAATATTACGAAATTTTAGACTATATTCTACATTCTTAGTATTCAAGTATATTTATATTATATATATATATATAAATATATACTTATACAATAAATAAATTGATATATTATTATGTATCATTTAAAATATATTCATAGTCTGTTTATTATTATTATTTCTTAATTAATCAAGTATTTAGTTTTCATTTCCTAGTATCAATGGGATATTCTTTAATATTTTATTAATATTTGAAGAATATTCTAATATTAAACCTGATTATCATAATTAAATTAGTCTTGTTCTTAATTATTGCTACATTTGTATATATTAATGGGATTTTCTCAATTAATTTGTTATTATTTCAAGAATATTCATGTGTTAAACCTTATTATCAATATTAAATTAATACACACTATGAACATATTTTAAATTATACATAATAATACATCATTTTATCTAATATATAGTCATTAATAGTTTTAATAATATATATATTAATATCATTTCCTTAATTACTTGAGTAATTAATCTTCTTTATATTAATGGGATATTCTTTATTATTTTCTTATTATTCCAAGAATATTCCAATATTAAACATGATTATGATAATTAATTTAGTTAATTATTTGAGTACTTAATTTACATTTGTATATATTAATGGGATTTTCTCAATTAATTTCTTATTATT
>PUQB01000065.1:77500-96945 GCA_003024785.1 Selaginella tamariscina
GTACACACATATATTAGGTGTACCAGTACTGTATAAGTTTATTTATTTATCTATCTCTTGCACACACACGTACACTCCTATACATACATACATACATATATATACACACACACACATATATATGTGTGTGTTTTTATCTCGCTAAGCCCCTCGAGCGGCGGGATTAATCCCGCCGCTATATAGTTGGGGCCATGGCGGCGGGATTAATCCCGCCGCCGAGGCCCTTCAGGCATGGGTGAGCGGCGGGATTAATCCCGCCGCCGAGGCCCTTCACGCAGGCTATGGGCGGCGGGATTAATCCCGCCGCTCTACGACAAACCGAAGAGCGGCGGGATTAATCCCGCCGCCCATAGCCTGCGTGAGGGGCCTCGGCGGCGGGATTAATCCCGCCGCTCATCCATGCCCTGCGCGGAATGCGGCGGGATTTATCTCGCCGGCAATGGCCTGTGTGAAGGTTCTAATGGGCGGGATTAATCCCGCCGGATTCCGCGCAGGGCATTTACAGGGAATGGGCGGCAGGATTAATCCCGCCGCTCTTCGGTTTGTCGTAGAGCGGCGGGATTAATCCCGCCGCCCAGGGAATTCACGCAGGACATGAACGGCGGGATTTATCCGGCCCCACGCTCATGCCCTTCGCGGAGGGCGGCGGGATTAATCCCGCCGTTCATGTCCTGCGTGAATTCCCTGGGCGGCGGGATTAATCCCGCCCCCACCCATCCCTGTTCAAAAATGCCGCAGCCAATATATATGTGTGAGCGCATGATTTACGAGAGGGCGGCGGGATTAGCCTCCGAACCTTCATTACCCGGTGGCGAGATTAATCTCCGAACCTTCATTACCCCATTGGTATGTTGAATCAATCCCGACTAACTCTGTCTGAGACGGAGAAGGTTTACAAAATACCAATGGAGGGAACCGAGAAGGGTGGTGGGATTAATTTCACCATCCCTTACATGGTGGGCGGGATTAATCCCGCCGCGTACGCATGCCCTGCGCGGAATCGGGCGGGATTTATCCCGCCGCCATTGGCCTGCCTGAAGGGCCTAGGCGGCGGGATTAATCCCGCAAGATTTCGCACAGGGCATTGGCGTTCGGCGGGATTAATCCCGCCGACTAAGGCCCGAGTGAAGGGCCTGGGAGGCGGGATTAATCCCGCCGGACGCCAATTCCCTGCTCGGAATCGGGCGGGATTAATCCCGCCGCCATTGGCCTGTCTGAAGTGCCTAGGCGGCGGGATTAATCCCGCCCGATTCCGCGAAGGAAATTGGCGTCCGGCGGGATTAATCCCGCCGCATAGGGACCGAGTGAAGGCCATGGGCGGCGGGATTAATCCCGCCGAGTCTTCAATGCCTGTTGGAGAAATGAATCTCGCCACCCTTCCTTTTTCCTCCATTGGTGAGTTGGACCAATCCCAAACGTTTCTGTCTGAAGACGTAGAAGGTTTACAACATACCAATGGAGGGACTGGGAAGGGTGGCGAGATTCATTTAACCATCCCTTACATGGTGGGCGAGATTAATCCCGCCTCCTTTCTGGAGTCACTGAAGGGGTGTGAGAAATAAATCCTGCCCAGTTCTCTCTGAGACCGAGAAGGGTGGCAAGATTAATTCCGCACTCCCGTTCAAGGCCTCCAGAAAGGTGGCGAGATTAATCCCGCCCACTCTTTCAGGAGGCATTGAAGGGGTGGCGAGATTAATCCCGCCGCACCTTCCATGTGAATATATATGTGTATTAGTATATATAAGTTGCATATCTCATTTTATTTACTTTTATCATCTCTTCATATTATTTCGAGTAAAAGCTAGGAATCTATGTAAAACTGTCCAGAGCTCACATTTGTGGTGGTTCTAAAACGAAATGTTATCTTTCTTTTGCACTAACACAAATGTGAGCTTCGGACAGTTAATTACATCTACTTCTCTCTGTGTATTATTTTTGTATATTCGGGTTTATACAAGTGTGTGTGCGTTTTTATATAATTTATTTATAGTGTATTATTTTGCAGAAGGACGATTTGATCAAACAAGGAGATCGAGTCATTAGTATGGAGTCGTCGTCAAATTCTGGGTAAGAATTAAAATAAAATCTGTTATACTCGGATACTTGAACTAATCATTTTTGTATTCAGATGTGGAATTGAGGTGACATTAAAGACAAGAGCAGGAGAAGAGATGGGCAGGGGGATTCTGGAATCAACTTGGCCATATTTTAAGATAAATGGGAAGCGCATTGGAGCAACCATGGCTGCTGTCAAATTAACCTCTGTCACATCTCATGGACAAGCAAAACAATGGAAAGTTGATTCGCTAGTCAAGCACCCGAAAGCAGGCTGCGAACCCAGATTGGACGATGCTCGACAGATATGCCTTGTTCCATCCAATGTCACGTTTCGGATCCAGAGGTCGTCAGTTACAACATTAATCTCGGGTGGTTTTGTCGACTTGTGGATAATGACGTTCACGTGTTCACTAATGATGTTGACCTTGGAGTTCTTCTTCAACTCAACGAAAGCCCATCTATGGAGGGGATCCATCTGGATGTCTACTTCGAAGATCTTCAGACTCATCGAGTAGGTGTATTGTCAGGAGATATTGTTTCACAATACAGAAAATCAGCAAGTGGAGCAATCTTCCCTCTTGACATTGAAGAAGAACACAGCGACATCATAAGGGAGATTGAGAAGGTGGCTCGGTCTCAGGTTCTCTACAGATCACGTTCAATTTGCTTAGGAAGCTTCGGGAGCTGGAGCAGTGTGCCGAGAACACTAGAACAGCTGCAGTCGGGGATCACACATGTTGATTCGGATCGCAAAAGAAAATCATCAATCGTTTTGTCAGCTGCACCTGTGGCATCTCATGCTGCAATAAGTCACAAGGAAATGATGTTGGATGATAAGATTTATCCTTGTAGGGTTAAATATTGCAGCGTCAACCCAAACTTCAATTACAGGCCACTCAACCAGGAACGTGTAGCTGAGCTCATGGAGAAGATGAAGGACGACAATTCTTATACCGTTCCACATAATGCTGTTTTGTGTCCATACTATGAAAGAAGGAAGGGTGCTGACAAAGTCTGGATCACAACACCAGAACAACTCATGAAGATTCAGACGGAGAATAAAAGATCTATCAAGTACTACATCATTAGTGGCCAGCACACAATAACGGCAGCCCAACGACTTCTCGAAGAACACAACAAAGGAACGATGGCAACAAAACTTTCCGAGCATACCCGTGAGAAGCTGACAAAAAGATCGGCGTTTTTAGCTAAGCCGAATCTCACAATCGAGCAGTACCATAAGTTATCGGCGGAATGGGACGCTGCCGACACCAACCACTACAACAGCAAAATATGGGAGAAGTTTAAACACACGCGAGCCGTGTGGGAATCTCTTCAGCGACCACAAAGAGCTACCGCAGGGAATACACAATCTGCGGAATATCGGGTAAGCAAATTGTTTGGGCGGGATTTATCTCGCCGGTATATTAATCTGTCTTTTTCCTCAGAGAGTTGAAGAAATTGCAGCAGTTGATTTTGCCCAGGTGGGCGGGAAGGAAACATCATTTCTGATGATGTTGATTTCTTGCCCCGAAGATAGGATCTTTGCCAAATGGTTGGGGATTATGGAATCCTTTTCAAAAGGAACACTGAAGAAGAAGCAGACAAGTGAAGGGGAGCCCTCAGAAAAGTCTGCAAAGAAACCCAGTAAGACGCCGAAGGCTAAGTCTGTTCAATCTATAAAGGATGTAGACAACGATTTCAAGCTCACATGGTTGAAGCCTTTAAATGGAACAACGATGGAGGAGATGGAAATCTTGGCTGATTTGGTGATCGATGGCAAACTACAAATCAATAACAGCAGCCCAACCTCTCCTTTTCATCTCAAGGCAATGGAGTTGAAGACGGTCAGGCATTTCAAGGAGTGGTTGGGAATACACTGCCACAAACTGGGTTGGACCTCGACTTCAACATATGAAGAGGTTAGCAAATATTTGCATGTGACGAACGATGATATGCTTGTCGAATGGGTGAACCAATCGGAAGATCTGGGCAAGAATCTATTGCACGCCAACGCCAAAAAGGAAAATTGGGATGACGCCTTCTCTTATGGCAGTCCTTCAGCAGCGGAGAACCGAATTGAACCTTATAAAGGAGGATGCTACGAATCACGACAAGCCCTACAGATGTTTGTTGTTAGATTCGGAGACTTTATGGGGTAACATCACTGCTTGTAGGAAACCGTTTCAATTGTTCGTGATGGATCGGCGGGTGTCAAAAAATCTTTCGACAGATAGGGCACTAGAGGATCTGGTGGAGAAACTTAGCCGTGCAAGCATATACATAGAAGGTATTTATTATTGAATTCATGTTTGCGCTCTTCACTGATACCTACTTTTTCAGGTATTTATTTCTTGATTCTTGCTCATGTCACCGATACTTTTGCCTTCGCCTTCGCCAAGAAGAATAGACATCGTTGGACAGGATTTTATATGAACGATGCTAATCCCAAGTGCATTGATACTGTTGTTCACTTGGTTGTTAGGAATGCGCCAAACAATTTCAAGCTTCCAAATGACTGGCCAGGCATCTGTTTGCACTCCAACGGCCCTGAACCTCCATCCGATACACCGATAGGTATGAGTGACGTATTCGGCAATGTACGTTATCCAAACATCACAAGTCAAGCGGCACGGAGCATCGTCAACTTGATCAGGGGTCCTCACAGTGATGCGTGGGTTTTTGACTACTGCACTAGGGGGTCCGTCTTGAAGGAGTGTTACCTTCGGCATACATGTGTGTTTGCCGTTGAGAAGGATAAGACCATGGTTGAGGACCTGAACAAGTGGATAGATTGGGTCTCAACTGAGTACCCCAACGATTCCATAAAGGCGTATTTGAGAAAGTTCCCTCCAGATAAGTGCGATAGCTCTGAAGGTGAATCTGGTTCAATCTCGGAGTCTGAGAACGAACATCAATCAGATATTAGACCGGAAGTTATCTCGAGGAGTACAGAACATTCGCACACTCCAGGACCCATGGAAACATCAATAGAAGATGCAGAAGATCTTGAACCATCTCACAAGCGGCTTAGACCTTCTTCGCCTCATTCAGAAGGTAATAGCGAAGAAGAATTGATAATGAATTGATAGAGTGATGAATAGTTGTAAATGAGTGTAACATAAGGCATTTTTGTATATTTCTTTTATATTTGTACAGAAAATAAATTCTCAAGGATTAATGAAGCTTTTAGTTCAAACATGGGTCACACATTAACAAGGTAAATAATATACCTTGATAATTTTAAGGTCAGCTAATTATCATTTTGCAGATGTAATGAAATAATTGAGAACATGGATTTTCAGCATTGCCATGAGGTAAGAGAGGGGTTTGGCGACAATTTTTTGTGCCACATGTCAGAATGACAGAGTTCATGCAGGAAATGGATAATAATGCAGCTCAAAACATCGTTACCATGGGGGCCACTTCAGTTTTTGCATCATCATTTTTATTGGCTTCAATTCCGAAATCAATTTCTTCAGCGCATGCAATATCTGAATCTTGTAAGGATGATGTACAATTAAATGATGAAGGGATAGGCAACGAAATAGTGGCAACGGATAAATGTGAAAGGGAGCAAACAAGTGATTTGCAAAGTATTCAAGAGGCAACGCTATCTCATGTTACTCATGGCCATATTGTGTTGTTGGATGTCAATGGTGTTCTGCTTCATCGACAAAGGCCCGAGGATAGAAAAACAGAAATCAAACAAGGAGATTTCATTCCTTGTCATGGTAAATTTCGATATGATATTATTTTTCGTCCAGGGTTGGATCGTCTCTTTCAAAAGCTTAAGGAGATGGGTGCGCTTGTGGGGATTTGGTCATGCATGCAGATTCATAACTTAACACCGCTGTTGAGTTTACTTAAGAAACATTGTAGTGTTGCAGAAGAGGTGATTCGTAAAGATTGGATTTTTGACCAGCGAATGTGTATAAACCTCTCGAATTTCACAATATAGAAATGAAAGCAAGCCATACTTCTTCAAGAATGAAAGAATAATTGGGACTCATGGGGAGATCAGTCGCTTAAGGATAACGAAGAATGCACATATCTTAGTAGTAGACGACTCTCCTCAGAAGGCTATGCTCAACCAAAACATTGCTTGTATTCATCCAATCACTTTCGATCCATATTCTGATATCGATATCATGGATGAGCTAGTGAACTACTTGGATACGTGCCTCAGAAAGAAGAATCTCGAAAATTTTTGTGAGCAGTATCCACCGTATCATACATTTCCTGAAGCTTTTTTTCTCGTGATATTGAATTTTAAAAATGAAGGATAGCAACCGGGCGCTTTATAATATTATTCTTAAGGAACGTCAGTTTTTAGATGAGCCTTTATGCAGACCTTCTTATTACATCTTATGTATTAACAAGGATGGCAACTCCCAATTGCATTCGTGAGAGTGTTAAGTGGTGGCAACAACATCAAGATATTGACCAAAATGATTTGATTAATCCGGAGAGTGATGATTTAGACAAAATGAAAAGATTTCTTTGTATGATAGAAAGAAAGTATTTATAAAAAAATTAACATGTTGATAAGAAAATGATTTCATTTGTAATTATGTTTGATAGTATTTCTTCATTATTGTAAACTATTTTTAGAATAATATGAATATTCTAAGATATTTTAGGAATATTCCTTACTAAGTAAGGTTATTGAAGGATTAATTAATTAATTAATTAATATTTAAGGCTTAATTACATATTAATTAAATGATTAATTAATAATTAAAACTTAAGTATTAATTAGTAATTTATTTTATATTCCCATTTTCACGTATCATGCCCACTTTAGTTACAACGTGCATAAGTTGATTCCAGAACTCCAGCCATCTCATCTCCTCCTCTTATCTTTAATGTCACCTCAATTTCACATCTGAATAAAAAATGATAAGTTCTTCAAGCACATATCAAGTAAACAAATTTTGTTTTAATTCTTACCCAGAATTAATGACGACTCCATACTTGTCATAGTTTTTACTATGACTTGACCCTTTACTTTGGACGTTGACTGTTGTTACCTATTAAACTATGTTGATGGACCCTAGATGTAGTAGAAACGGCCCGCTTAGTGCACTTGGGTATCTAGTGATGTCCGGCGGTGTTCTTAGTATTTGCAGGAAACTCTAAGCGAAGCTAGAACTACCTTTAAAAACCACCCCCATTTGACGTCCCGAAATAGGTTGATTGGTCTTTGTAGATGAGTTCGGCGTTAAGTAGGGTTAGGAACACCCCTAGGGTTGACCTAACCCTAGGGTTTCCCTACCACGCTTAAACCCACCCTTGGGTAGGGTTTAGGGGTAGGAGTAAAGGTGATTATAGGCTCATATTGGTAATTTATCTAAGGGCTAAAATTCAGTGCCAGCCCACTTACACATACAGGAAAAGGGGGGGGGGCTCCGTCACATAAATAAGGTAGAGTATACATAGGAGAGCCTGGGTTCATGACTGAGTTCGTTGCTCTTCTATCGGTGCAAGCTTTAGCTTGTGTCGTTAAGGTACAACCTCTGTTGTGCCGCCCTAACTTCCAGATGCCAAGGGTACGTCCACTTCGGGTAGCTTACCCTTAACGTTGGCGAATCCATGCCTGGGAGGTCTTGTCGGAATGCACGTTCCAAGAGGCAGAGGTTGAAGTTTGTCTCCAACCTCCTCCTTCACGTCAAGCTAGGTGTAACACTCACAGCCAAGCAGGCACATCTGTGTCCTTGTCCAACTGTGGGCGTGGGATCTTGTTTGATAGGTTCACGTTACCTGGTTCCTGAGGGTTCATTGAGGGATTCTAGAGTTGGCATTTAAGAGCCACGTTTGTGGCACTTGGTGCAACTCTTGAATCTAAGGGATATGGCATGATAGCCACATCGGAAAGGCAGTGTCACATGGAGATGTGACACTGGGCTAAACGTCACATGGTACAACACTAAGGCACGCCCTTTGGAATTATGTCATAGGCTTGTCACCAAGGGGTTGGATACTTTAGCAAACAGACATGCTTGTGCTTGCACTAGGGTGCTAAGCCTTGGCATCCGCTCAAAGGGAGGCTAGGTCTCATAACTAGGTGTGCTTTGGCACACTTGGCTAGGGGAGTGTTCTCCTTGGAATTCAAGGGTTGAACAACCTAAACATGTTAGCAAGATCCCTTTCGTGAGGCACTCGCAAGGTCATGTGCTTAGGGTTATCCAAAACCTAGCCTTAAGAAGTTTGCTTAACAGAACACTCGTGTTCGCCTACGGCGCACACTCGTGTCCTCACTAAATACTAGCCCTAGGTCTAGGGTATAACTTGGCCACTCAAACCCTTAGGGGTTAGTCGTGGTTCAGGGGACCCTTGTCGCCTAAAGGGTTGTACTCCCGGATGAGGGTGATTCCTTAAGGGGTAAGTGATGATGCTTAGCTCTGTCACAAGGGTATATGTGGAACACACATCTCCTTGATGGGGGTTAGGGCATGAGCCTGTCTAGGTCTTCTAGGGCAAGACCCTAAGTCAACTAGGGTTATCCTCAAGGGTTTTGGGGGTAGACATTCTAGGGAGACTTAGGTTAAACCCTAAAGTCTTCTGTCCACTTGGGCATTAGAGTCTAACCCTAGGGGTCGTTGGGTTGTTGGGAAACTTAGCGTTGCTCACATAGGGTGATGATGCTGAATGGCCACCTGGCAAGCCACGTGTTGGCCCTTTGGGTTAAAACTTGACAATACTAATGGCTAAGACAATTTGTTTGATTAAACCATATGTCTACA
The DNA here is from genome assembly GCA_003024785.1 of Selaginella tamariscina. Taxonomy (NCBI): domain Eukaryota; kingdom Viridiplantae; phylum Streptophyta; class Lycopodiopsida; order Selaginellales; family Selaginellaceae; genus Selaginella; species Selaginella tamariscina. The sequence goes on from PUQB01000065.1 coordinate 86,305, forward strand.
CAATATTAAATTATGAATACAATTCATATAAACACACACACACACTTGTATAAACCCAAATATACAAATACATTATTAAAGCTTTATAGAGTCTATACATATTTTTATTTGAAGTGCTCAAAGTAATTAAATGGTGAGGAATTATAATATATAGACAAACTGTAATTATATATATTAATACACTAGGACATTCACATACACCTTCTTTGTCTTAAAGAGAAGTGGGCAGGATTAAGTGTCCAAAGCTCACATTTGTGATAGTGCAAGGAACTAGTAACATTTGGTTCTAGAACCATTAAATGTGAACTTTGGACAGTTTTACATGGTTTACTGCTTTTACTCAAAATATTATGATAAGATTAAGGAGATAAAGAACTTATATATACTAATACACATGTACATTCACATAGAGTTTGGTGGGGCACCACTTCCTTGCCTCCTAGAATTTGTTGTTTTTGAGAGAGAGATATATAGAAATTGATAGACATGTACATATAAATACATGTAAGTGTGGGAGATAAATGTAAAGGAGTTGTGGACGGGATTAATCCTGCCTCCCCTTCCATGCCTGGTGGGCGGGATTAATCCTGCTCACAACTCTCTCATATGGATAAGGTCTATGCCTTGCTTGGTAGATGGGATTAATCCCACCCATAAGCCTCTCATATGGATAAGGGTGGCGGGATTAATCCTGCCACCCATGCCATGCTTAGCATTTAGGTTATAAATAAAGAAAACCGGGCTTTAATTAGGCTTTAGGACTTTAAAAGGGTTTAGGTTCCTAACCCTAAACCTAAACACACCAAACCCTAAACCAAGTCCAACAATTAGGATAATTACCTTCTAAGCAATAGACCTGGGTTTGACTCCCAATTGACACATCACAGTGGCTTTAGGGTCTAAAATAAAGTACATAGGGGATTAAATTAGGGTCTAGGCTGAAAATAAAGTACTTTGGGTTTAGTGAACTAATTAAGGGTTATGTTCTAAAATAAAGTACATAGGGATTAATTAGGGTTTTTGCCTTGACATGGTTTATGGAATGACTTTAGGGTTTATGTGCTAGAATAAATTAGGGTTAGTGCTTAAAATATAGGGTTTAGGTTTAAAATAAGGAAATTTGGCCCTAAATTAGGGTTTAGGACTTTAAAAAGGGGTCACTTCTTTAGGGTTAGGTTCTAAAATAAACTACATACAGTAGAGTTTTTACCTAGTGCCACAAAGGCGGCTTGCCAGGTGCCAACCCTGGAATCCCCTCTGAAACCCCACAGAATCTAGTAAAGTAACCTATCTTAGGAACCCAACCCTTAGGTTCTCATGCTTTGCCAATCGTCCTTCTAGGACTTTTCCTAATTGGTAATCCCAAATTGCGAGGTGCCATGGAATCTGTTTCTGAGCTTGTTCTAGGGAATGGTGAGCACTTGGTCTAGTGGTATGATTCTCGCTTAGGGTGTGAGAGGTCCTAAGTTCAATGCTTGGAGTGCCCCTAAACAATAATTTCAAATTTATTGATGTACATTGCCCTTTGTTCTTATAAACTAAACCCTAAACCCTAAACCCTAAACTAGGTCAATTTGTGTAATGACCTTCAATTGTATAAGTGGATAAACACAATCTTATACTCTTTGATTTCATGAATACCTAAATAAACCATGTGATGTACATCAATAAATTTGAAATCAACTTGTGTAATAACTTTCACTTTATACATTAAAATCAATTTGTGTCATGATCTTCAATTGTATAAAGTGGATAAACACAATCTTATACTCTTTGATTTCATATTTATACCTTTCCAGTTTACTTATTGTATATATGACTAACATGTATACTTATACTTCATTTAGAATTAGGGTTTATTATTCATAAATAGTTATACCTTCAGTTTAAACCTAAATTCTTAATCCTTGCATCCTCTTTCTTCCTTGGCATGCAAAAGACTTTTGTGCTTGTGGCTGTAGTTTAGTTGTGAGAATTTCACATTGTGGCTGTGGAGACCTGGGCAACCCTAAAACCAGTAGCCACACTCCTTCGCTTTGGTCCTTCCATGAATCTCCTTCGTGTGCCCATGGAGGAGTTGCCACTTCGCTCCCACACTACCCTCGGAAGCACGATCGTGCCTAGTCGATGTAGTATAGTGGTGAGCATTTCTGCCTCTCATGCGGACAACCTGGGTTCAATCCCGACATTGGCATTCAACCCTAAATTGTGGCGTTTTGTAGCTTAGCTGGTAGCATGTGAGGTATTGGGATTGATACCCAACTTCTTTAACATCATTTTAAGCACTCAGTCAGGACGCTGGATTGAAGTATTGGGATTGATACCCATGTGAGAGGTATTGGGATGATACCCAACTTCTCCAACATCATTTTAAGCACTCAGCTGGTAGCATGTGAGAGGTATTGGGATTGATACCCAACTTCTTCAACATCATTTTAAGCACTCAGTCGGACGCTGGATTGAAGTATTGGGATTGATACCCATGTGAGAGGTATTGGGATTGATACCCAACTTCTCCAACATCATTTTAAGCACTCAGTCAGGACACTGGATTGAAGGTTTGTAGCTTAGATGGTAGCATGTGAGAGGTATTGAGATTGATACCCAACTTCTCCAACATCATTTTAAGCACTCAGTCAGGACGCTAGATTGAAGCGTGCAAGGGAGAGGAAGCTGGATTGAAGCGTGCAAGGTATTGGGATTGATACCAACTTCTCCAACATCATTTTTAAGCACTCAGTCAAGACGCTGGATTGAAGGTTGTAGCTTAGATGGTAGCATGTGAGAGGTATTGGGATTGATACCCAACTTCTCCAACATCATTTTAAGCACTCAGTCAGGACGCTAGATTGAAGCGTGCAAGGGAGAAAGCTGGATTGAAGCGTGCAAGGAGAGGAAGTTGTCCCTCTACGAATTGAACTGTTGGGATCGATGCCCAACATCTCGTGCAAGGAGAGGAAGTTGTCCCTCTGCGAACTCAACTGTTGGGATCGATGCCCAACATCTCCCTCATGTAGAAATCGAACCACAACTGTTGGGATCGATGCCCAACATCTCCCTCTATAGAAATCAAACTCAACTGTTGTCATGTTTTCTAGACTCGACCCTTTACTTTGGGGTTTGACTGTTGCCTTTACTTTGGGGTTTGACAGTTGTTACTTACCGAGCTGTGTGACGAACCCTAGATGTAGTAAGAAACATGCCCGTTTAGTGCATTTGGGTATCTAGTGATGGGGCTGGGTGTCATTAAGTATTTGCAGGAAACTCTAGGCGAAGCTAGAACTTACCTTCTAGAAACTCTCCCTGTTTTGATGTTCCAAGTTAGGGTTCTTCGCAAAGTATAGCTTGTTAAAATAAGGGTTAGGGTGTCATAGTTTTTACTATGACTCCCCTTTACTTTGGACGTTGACTGTTGTTACCTACTGTACTATGTTGATAAGCTCTAGATGTCAGAGTTTTTACCTGGTGCCACAAAGGCGGCCTGCCAGGTGCCAACCCTGAAATCCCCTCTCTGGAAACCCCACGGAATCTGGTAAAATAACCCATATTAGAACCCAAGCCCTAGGAACTCAAACCCCTAGTTGACTAAGTCAACGAACAAGACTCACCTTGTGAATCAGGATATGCTAACTAGCCAAGCTTTAGGTGTCGTTCCTAGCTTGTGTGGTTAGGCGGCCGGAGCAAGGCCTCAACCACTAGTTTTGCGGAACATGAACTCGGGCAATGCCTTGGAGCTTGCGAGCAGGTTTTCGGACCAAGGAATCTGACTAACCCCTTAGAAGTGACGTGCCCCTATCTCAAAGGCAAGATCCTACCAACGATAAGGTAGTCTAACCCTAGGGTGGGTTGTACCCTATCGTGTGAAAGTTTGGGCGGCACAACGGAGGGTTGCACCTTGACGACAAGCTCAGCTTGCACCGGTAGGAGGTTACGAGCTCTCTTTTGAACCTAGGAAGCCTCACTACATATACTCTACCTTATTTATGTGACGGACCCCCCCCCCCTGTTTACTAAGTGAGTAAGTGGGCTGTCACGGAAATGCCATCCCTTAGAGAAAATGGTTGTCCTAACCTAATCCTAAACCTAACCCTAGGGGGGGGTTTAGGACGTGGGTTAGGGCAACCCTAGGGGTGTCCCTAACCCTTATTTGACAAGCTATAATTTGAGAAGAACCCTAACTGGAATGTCAAAACAAGGGAGGGTTCTTTAATGGAAGTGCTAGCTTCGCCTAGAGTTTCTTACAAAATACCTAACGACCCCGGTCGGACCATCACTAGATACCAAAGTGCACTACGGGCTTGTTTCTTCTACATCTAGGGTTCATCACATAATCCAGTAGGTAAACAACAGTCAAACCCCAAAGTAAAGGGTCGAGTCATAGTAAAAACTATGACACACTCCCCGCCTTTGAAAATGTCAACGTCCTCGTTGACGTCTAACTCCAAGACTAGACTAGGTTAAAAATTAACTGAAAACTAACGCTAATCACTCTATGCGGAGTCAGCAAAAAGTTCACAAGTTTTATTACCCCCCTTGCATTACGCGAAGCCAAATACTTCAGAACCGTCGTTCACTGAGTGAGAACTCAGCTGCCGGAGGTACCACCTGCGACAAGAAGTCATTTGGAGACCTTTTGCACGTCTGCAAAGTCTGTCACCCGACACAGACAACAAGTTAGTTAATTTCTTTTAGTTAACTAGAATTTATATCGGAGGCCTCTAGTTAATGTTGTCTGTCGGCCCCTAGGTTAAGAAGAAATAACTTTATTCCTTAATTAGTTTGAGACCTTGCCTCAAACTCATTCACCAACTCCATCGCGTTTTGTAGATTCTCCAATGGTTCCCATGTCGATTCGCACGCTGGATAGCCTTTCCATTTGACGAGATACTCAAACTTACGTTTTCGCGGTCCATAAACCTTCCTTTTGCCCAATATGGATTCGACTTCGTACTCCGTACCTTCATGAACCAGCTCAGGGGGCGGACGTAAGTTTTCATATCTTTGCGGATGTTTCTCATCTTTGTGGAATGGCTCGAGCAAATTGACATGAAACACATTGTGTATTGTTCCCAACTCTGGAGGAAGATCCAACTCATAAGCCACTTTCCCTACTTGCTTCACCACCTTGTATGGACCTATGTAGTGCGATAGAAACTTCCTCGAAAGAGTCGTTGGAACCTTCAGGTTTTTGGTACTCAACAATACCATATCCCCAACCTGATACTCTACATCCCGCCGATGCTTATCGTACTGCTGACGATACCTTTCCTGTGCTGCAGCCATCGCTTGACGAGCAGCTTCCCATGTTCGATACAATTGTCCCGTGAACTCTGCTACAGATGGAACTCGATTGCTATCGTCTTTCGGTAACACCATACTCTGAGGAATACCACCCTTATTCCCAGTTAACACTTCCATCGGGCTACATCCGATTGCAGTGTGTGTCGAGTTATTGTAACATATCTCAGCCATATCAAGTGTTCAGCCCAATCAAGTTGATCACCTTGAACATAGCATCTGAGATAGTCCTCGACTTGTCGGTTCACCCTCTCCGTTTGACCATCGTTTGGATGGTAAGCTGTACTAAACTTCAGCATCGTACCAAACTGCTTAAACAATGTCCCCAAAACTTCCCGTAAACCGAGGATCCCGATCTGAGATCATGGTTTCCGGTAGTCCGCGCACTCTTATGACTTCGTGGAAGAACAACTTCGCTGCTTGAATTGCATTCACTGTCTCTACAGTTGGAATGAAATGAGCAACCTTTGAAAACCGATCGACTACCACCATGAGCGCATTAAAACCACAAGATTTTGGCAATCCCATGATAAAGTCCAAAGTAACACTTTGAAATGGCCGCTCTGGAATCGGTATATACTGCAACTTCCCAGCTCGTTTTTGCGATCGGCTCTTTACTTGTTGACATGTGGGGCATGTCTTGACATACTTGGCAACATCATCTATCATACCCGGCCAATAGAATCCCTGTTTCAACAAAGCCAACGTCTTATGCCTTCCACCATGTCCTGCCAAAGGAACGTCGTGATGCTCTCTTAACAGCCTCTCCCTCCATGTCCCTTCTGGAACATAGAGTCTCTTTTCTTTATAATAAAGAACTCCATCTCGTACTGCAAAATGCGCCTGTTTGAGTGCATCCATTCGACTTTCTATTCCTGCTGGAATATTACCATCTCTTCGTAACTGATGAACTTGTTTCCTCTTTGCCACCAGGCTCAAAGCCTCCTTAGCAAACTTGTCCTGAGGATACGCCGTCACAAATTCATCCACCAAAGTTGACACGGGTGCTGACATAATCGAAGATGACCCTTTCCTACTGAGTGCATCAGCTACCACATTGTCCTTTCCCGCTTTATTTGATTTCAGGCTGAAATCGTGCCAACTTCTGCTGCCATCTAGCATACTTCGGCGATAGCTTCGGCTGCGTTTCAAAATACCTTAGAGTTACACTATCTGTCCAAACCACAGTGCCATGACTTGGAAGATAATGACGCCAATACTCCAAGGAAGCAACAATAGCATACATCTCCTTTTCGTGAGTAGGCCATCGAGTTTGCGCGGCATCTAACTTCTTCGAGAAAAAGGACACTGGATGTCCTTTCTGTTGCAATACACCACCAATTGCAAAGTCGGAAGCGTCACATTCTACTTCAAAGGGATCTTCAAAGATGGGCAACTGCAAAACTGGCTCAGAAGAGATAGCCTCTTTGAGTTTGACGAACGCACGTTGGCACTCTGGAGTCCAATGCCATGGAATGTTTTTCGTAAGATCTGTCAATGGGGCCGCTATTTCCGAGTAACCCTTTATGAATCTTCGGTAATACCCTGTCAGACCAAGAAATGATCTAACTTCATGCACATCTTTTAAAGTCATCCACTCAGTAATAGCTTGAATTTTCTTTGGGTCCATGGCAACCTCCCCACCTGAGATCAAGTGTCCCAAGAAATCTATCTTGGTTTGACCAAATGCGCACTTGCTTTCTTTAGCATACAACTGGTTCTCTCTCAACCTCTGAAACACTTTTTCTAAGTGTTCCACATGTTCCTCAATTGTCGAACTGAAAATCAGAATGTCATCAATATACACCACTACGAACTCGTCTAGATAGTCTCTAAACACATCATCCATCATTGTGCAAAAAGTTGCTGGAGCATTGCACAACCCGAATGGAAGACTAGAAACTCAAATGATCCATAACGCGTTCGAAAAGCGGTCTTCTCAATGTCATTCTCTGCTACCCGAATCTGATGGTACCCCGATCTCAAGTCTATTCTTGAAAAATACTTTGCTTTCGATAGCCTATCAAATAAGTCGTCCACTCGTGGAAGAGGATACTTTTTTGATAGTTATCGCGTTCACGCTCGATAGTCCACACACATTCGCATCGTACCATCCTTTTTCATTACGAACAAGATAGGTGCACCATACGTGATCGACTAGGTCGAATGTGTCCTCGACCAATCAATTCTGTCAGCTGTCTCTTCAATTCTACTAACTCTTGAGGATTCAACCGATATGGGGCTCTTGCCGGTGGAGACGAACCTGGCAAAATCTCTATCCTGTGGTCCACAACTCGACGTGGAGGTAACTCGGGCGGCAAGTCTTCTGGCAACACATCCTTAAACATGTTCAAGACTTCCAAAATAGGTTAGGAACAGATTCTTGACCATCTCCTATTTTGACTTCACCAGTATCCAAAACCATTGCAAGAAACACACGTTCCCGATGTCTAACTGCCTTACGCAACTGAGTTAAGGTAAGGAACATAGGATTCCAATCCTTATCAGTTAGCGTTTCCATTTTGAGCGTGGTCTTTCTAATGTCCTTCTTTATCTGCTGCAAGCGTGATTCGATTATCTCCAGAACCCCTCATTTCGATTACATGTTTATGGAACCATTCCATACCCAAAACAAAGTCAAACCCCGTCATATTCAAGACAACTAAGTCTAGCTTAGCCTTCCAATCTTTGATTTGGACAGGAACTGCCCTTGCTATATTATTAGTATTTTGAGAACCTTTGCCAAAATTGATCTTTATTTCACACATCTTTATTACATCCAAATTCAATCGACGAGCTAGACTAGTCGATATGAAGTTGTATGTTGCTCCAGTATCGATCATCATTCGGACTCGGTCCCCTCGTATCCTTCCTGTCAAATATAGCAAAGGGTCAGTTTTGTCTTGAATAGCGAATAAGGCAGGTTGTGTCTGGCACAACATTACCTCTTCTGACTCATCTTCCGGATCTTCAAGCGTTTCTGGTTCAGCAACTTCCTCTTCTACCATCGCCTTGAAATGTCCTGATTGTTGTGAGGGTGCCTGACACTCTTTAGCAAAATGACCAGGCTTGTTACAATTATAACATTTCACAACCCCGCCTGCGGAACGCGGGGGAGCAGACTTTGGAGCCGATCCTTTGGCCTGCTGAGGAGGTGGTAACGCCAATGGTTTCCGAAATCCGGTGGGTCTTGATGTGTCCGAAAACTTGGAACTGCCGACAAAGGGACTTGCACTTCGAATTGATGGCGATTGATCTGGTCGCCTATCAAACCTTCTGAACCCAGACTTTGGAGGAAACTCCTTGGTTTAGGTTTTGCTTCCTCCCCTTTGTACAAGTCTTCTAACGACATGCCATAAGCAACCTTTTGAGCTGCCTCTTGACATTCCCGATAGCTTGTTGGCTTGTACCTTAAGATTTCTCTTCGCGTCTTCTCATTCAAGCTAGCCATGAAGCAACTTCGAGCTTCATCATCGCTCATATTTGGCACCAATCGCCGTACACTTTCGAATCGATAAACGTGGTCCATAGGACTTCCCCGAACTCCCTGTTGACAAAGTGCCAGGTCAGCACGCAATCGCAAACCGAGATCATCCGGCATATACTGCTTTTTGATCTCCTTTTTCATGTGCTTCCAGCTGTTTCGGTATCCACGTTCACCTTCAACAATTCGCCACCAAGTCTTAGCTTCTTCTTTAAGAAACTGCTTGGCACATGCAACCTTTTCTGTCTTTCTCACGGAAGCAGCCTCGAAATAGCTTTCCATATCATACAACCAGTCATCCAAAACCTTGTAATCCTTTGAACCCATGAAATTCGAAGGCTTTACCGGTTTGAATTTACTGGGACCTCCACCACCTACTTCCGTCGAAGAATCTGATTCAGAGGAACCTGACTCTGAGTCATGCTTCTTCTTCTTTTTCCGTGTGTCTGGTTGCGGAACATCTGGCACTGCGTATTCGTTGGAATCCGAACGGCAACATTATCGATTCGGTCGTTTCAACCCAAACATCCCCTCGAAGTTCGTTTAGGGCATCCATCATTATTTCTCGCCAACCAGGTCGTTGCCTAACCTAGGGGGTCGACCTGGATCAGCCTCATCCATCTCCTCATTTTGAGCCTCTGCGACAGCCCTCTCTGCCTCAGGCTCTGGTTGCTTTCTTGCTCATCGTATTGAACCCTAGTTTTCAACACAAGTTGGAAACACCCTGCACAAGTTGTACACCACACACACACATCAGCTTAAACCAGCATGAGACTTTCGGTCATACCTAGAATCTCACGCCAACTCACTGAGCAAGTGTTCTCCGAAGTTTTCACAACTCACAAGATCAAACTCTCTGCGCAGAATAAAGACATGTCAACCGAAAGCAATAGAGTATATCAAGAATTTAGAGTTATCTAAACATTGAAACCCTACGACTTAAGGCAGTCCTACTAACGCAGAGAACTCGCTCTGATACCAATTTTCAGAGTTTTTACTTGGTGCCACAAAGGCGGCTTGCCAGGGTGCCAACCCTGGAATCCCCTCTCTGGAAACCCCACGGAATCTAGTAAAATAACCCATATTAGGAACCCAAGCCTTAGGAACTCAAACCCCTAACTGACTAAGTCCACGAATGAGACTCACCTTGTGAATCAGGATACAACGAACTAGCCGAGCCTTAGGTGTTGTTCTAGTGTGGCATGGTTGAGGCGGCGGAGGCAAGGCCTCAACCACTAGTTTTGCGGAACATGAACTCGGGCAATGCCTTGGAGCTTGCGAGCAGGTTTTCGAACCAAGGAATCTGACTAACCCCTTAGAGTGACGTGCCCCTATCTCAAAGGCAAGATCCTGCCAACGATAAGGATAGTCTAACCCTAGGTGGGTTGTACCCCTGTCGTGTGGAGTTTGGGCAGCACAACAGAGGGTTGCACCTTGACGACACAAGCTTAGCTTGCACCGGTAGCAGGAGTTAAACGAGCTCTCTTTTGAACCTAGGAAGCCTCACTACATATACTCTACCTTAACGAAGCCCTCTTTTGAACCTAGGAAGCCTCACTACATATACTTTACCTTAAGCCTCACTACATATACTTTACCTTATTTATGTGACGGACCCCCCCCTGTTTACCTAAGTGAGTAAGTGGGGTTTAGGTTTAGGGTTTAGGGTCACTTACACTATAACTTACCTTATTTATGTGACGGACCCCCCCCCTGTTTACCTAAGTGAGTAAGTGGGCTGGTTTAGGGTTTAGGGTTTAGGGTCACTACATATACTCTACCTTATTTATGTGACGGACCCCCCCCTGTTTACCTAAGTGAGTAAGTGGGCTGGTTTAGGGTTTAGGGTTTTGTGAAGC
>PUQB01000065.1:97049-262049 GCA_003024785.1 Selaginella tamariscina
ACTATGACAATGGGCTTGTCACTGAGGGCTGGATACTTTAGCAAACATACATGCTTGTGCTTGCACTAGGGTGCTAAGCCTTGGGCATCCGCTCAAAGGAGGTTAGGTCTCATAACTAGGTGTGCTTAGCACACTTGGCTAGGGAGTGTTCTCCTTGAAATTCAAGGGTTGAACAACCTAAACATGTTAACATGAGCCCTTTCGTGAGGCACTCGCAAGGTCATGTGCTTAGGGTTATCCCAACCTAGCTTTAGGGAGTTTGCTTAGCAAAACACTCGTGTCCGCCTACGGCGCACACTCGTGTCCTCACTAAGTACTAGCCCTAGGTCTAGGGTTAACTTGGCCACTCAACCCTTAGGGTTAGTCGTGGTTCAGGGTACCCCTTGTCGCCCTAAAGGGGTTGTACTCCCGGATGAGGTGATTCCTCAAGGGGTAAGTGACGATGCCTTAGCTCTGTCCAGGGGATGTGTGGAACACACGTCTCCTTGATGGGGTTAGGGCATGAGCCTGTCTAGTCTTCTAAGGCAAGACCCTAAGTCACTAGGTTATCCCTCAAGGGTTCTGGGGCAGACATTCTAGGGAACTTAGGCTAAACCCTAAGTCTCCTGTCCACTTGGGCATTAGAGTCTAACCCTAGGGTCGTTGGGGTTGTTCTGTGAAACTTAGCGTTGCTCACACAGGATGATGACGCCAAATGGTCACTTGGCACCACATGTTACCACGTGTTGGCCCTTTGGGTTAAAACTCTAACATTTTACTTTGGAGGTTGATTGTTGTTACCTATTGTACTAGTTATAAGCCCTAAGTGTAGAAGAAATAGGCTTGCTTAATGCACTTGGGTATCTAGTGATGTTTGGCTGAGTGTCATTAGGTATTTACAAGAAACTCTAAGCAAAGCTAGCACTTCCATCTAAAACTCTTACCCTAGTTTTCCGTGTCTTGGTTAAGTTTTAGGTTGTTTCGGTGAGTTCAACATGTTACCCTTAGAGTTGACCTAACCCTAGAGTTGCCCTAACCCCAATGCTCTAAACCCCTTAGGTTAGGGTTTAGGGGTTAATGGGTCATTAATTAACTCACTAAGTATATTCCCTCTAGGAATGAGATTCCGTGCCAGCCCACTTATGTAAACAGGAAAACAACCAGGGGGGGGGGGCTTTATCACATAAATAAGGTAGAGTATGTAGGAGTGAGGGTTCATGGGTTCATGACTGAGCTCGTTACTCTTCTCTGGTGCAGCTCTAGCTTGTGTCGTCAAGGCACAACCCTCTATTGTGCCGCCCTAACTTTCAAATGACAGGGGTGGCGAATCCATATTTGGGAGGTCTTGTCAGAATGCATGTTCCAAGAGGCAAAGGTTGAGTCTTGTCTCCAGCCTCCTCCTCCATGTCAAGCTAGGTGTAGCACTCACGGCCAAGAAAGGCACATCCGTGTCCTTGTCCAACTGTGGGTGTGGGATCTAGTTTGATAGGTTCACGTTACCTAGTTCCTAGGGTTCACTGAGGGGTTCTAGAGTTGGCATTTAGGAGTCACATTTGTGGCACTTGGTGTAACTCTTGAATCTAAGGGCTATGGCATGATAGCCCACATCGTGGAAGGTAGTGTCACATGAAGATGTGACACTGGGCTAGACGTCACGTGATACAATGCCCGAGGCATGCCCTTTGGGGTTGTGTCTTGGGTTTGTCACCAAGGAATTGGATACTCTAGCAAACATGCATGCTTGTGCTTGCACTAAGGTGCTAAGCCTTGGGCATTTGCTCAAGGGAGGTTAGGTCTCGTAACTAGGCACATTTGGCTAGGGGAGTGTTCTCCTTGGAATCCAAGGGTTGAACAACTTAAGCTTGTTAGCAAGAGCCCCTTCGTGAGGCACTTGCATAGGGAGTTTGCTTAGTAGAACACTTTTGTCTGCCTACGGCGCACGCTCGTGTCCTCACTAAGTACTAGCCCTAGGTCTAGGGTATGACTTAGCCACTCAAAACCCTTAGGGGTTAGCTGTGGTTCAGGTACCCCTTGTTGCCCTAAAGGGGTTGTACTCCTAGATGAGGGTGATTCCTCAAGGGTAAATGATGATGCCTTAGCTCTGTTACAGGGGTATGTCTAAGGCACATCTCCTTGATGAGGTTAGGGCATGAGCCTATCTAGGTCTACTGGGACAAGATCTTAAAAGTCTACTCAGGTTATCCTTTAGGGTTCAGGGGATGGTCATTCTAGGGGACTTGGGGTAAGACTTTAAATTTTCTGCCTAATTGGGCCTTTGAGTCAGACTCTTTGCCACGTGTTAGCCCTTCGGGTTAAAAACTCTGACAGCGAATCCGTGCCTGAGAAGTCTTGTCGGATTGCATGTTCCAAGGGTCAGATTTTGAGGCATGTCCAGCCTCTTCCTCCACGTCAAGTTAAGTGTAACACAATTAAGTAAGGCATATCCATGTCTTTGTTCAATTGGCATTTAAGAGCCATGTTTGTGGCATTTGGTTTAACTCTTGAATCTAAGGGCTATGGCATAATAACCCACATCATGGAAGACAATGTCACATGAAGATGTGACACTAGGCTAGATGGCACATGGTGAGATATTTTCTAGGGGGTTGTTTCATGGGCTCAACACTAAGAGGTTGGATACTCTAGCAAACATGGCATGCTTGTGCTCACATTAGAGTGTTAAACCTTGGGTATTGACTCAAGTGGGGTTAGGTCTCGTAATTGGGTGTGCTAATGGCACACTTGGCTAGGGGTTGTACTCCTTGGGATATAAGGTTGTACAACCTAAGCTCATTAGCAAGAGCCTCTCGTGAGGCACTCACGAGGTCATGCACTTAGGGTTATGCAAACCTAGTCTTAGGAAGTTTACTTAATAGAACGCTCGTGTTTGCCTATGGTGCACACTCATGTCCTCATTAAGTACTAATCCTAGGTCTAAGATATGACTTAGCCACTCAAACCCTTAAGGGGTTAATCATGATTTAAGTGCCATAAAGGGATTGTACTCCCGAATGAGGGTGATTCCTCAAGGGGTAAGTCAAGGGTATGTGCAAGGCATGCCTCCTTAAAAGGGTTAGGGCATGAGGCTGACTAGGTCTTTTGAGGTAGGATCTTAAAGTCTACTCGAATTATCCTTTAAGGTTCAGGGGATATTCATTCTAAGGGACTTAGGGTAGGATCCTAAGTCTTGTGCCTATTTGGGCATCTGAGTCAGTCTCTAGAGGTTACCTGAAAGACTTAGCATTGCTCATATGGAGTGTTGATGTTGAATGACCACTTAATAGCCACGTGTTACCACATGTTGGCCCTTTGGGTAAAAACTCTTAGGACTGCCTAAAGTGTGAGGTGTTCAGAGTTTAATTAGTTCTAAGTTCTTAAAGTATATATCACTTTTGATTAACACGTCTATATTTATGCGAAGAGTTGGTCTTGAGATCTATAACTCTTTAAACAACACCTACTTGATAAGCGAGTGTGAGTTATGGATTCTAATGTCAAGGGTAGCACTCAAAAGGCAACTTTCAAGTTACATGCTAGGTTACTTTACCATATAATTGCCTAGGTTATTTTATCTTACAATTGTTTAGATTACTTTACCTTAAGTTTGCATTGGCTAATTTACTAAACACTTGGCAAGTTAGTTTGTTCTAGCTTACAAATTAAGTCTTATGAAATGGATCATGCGATATGTTAAGTTTGCACATTATTTTTTTTAAATTCTTTTTCTTTAAGGTGATGAAATTGGAATAACACATTATTGAAAACGTGATAATGTTTATTAATTCTGGCTCATGTTAAGATTCAATATCGAATTCGGTAATACGGAAAAAGGCTTATGTTCAAATTTGTGTCTTTGACTTCAAAAAAAGGGCATATTCAAACATAAGAATGAAACACTACATTATGATGGAAAGTATGGAAAACCAAATCAAATACGTAGTTGATAAACTAGAGAACTTTAACTGATGTTCTTATTAATCAAGGAATCATTTTTGTTTAAGAGCTTATCCCCATAGTGCAAACAATGTTACATATTTTCAACTTAAAGAGTTAAGAATGAAAATGCACAAGTGTGCGTTGAATGCCTTCATTATGTAAGTCCTCTACTCAATAAACTAAAAATGTAAACGGTTTTGTAAAATGGGTTTAAACATACACTTGAGTTAAAGAATGAAAATGCACAAGTGTGTGCTGAATGCCTTCATTATGTAAGTCCTCTACTCAATAAACTAAAAATGTAAATGGTTTTACAAAATGGGTTTTAAACATACACACTTTTCATAGGTACAAAACCAACAGCCATTTTGGAGGTTTAAGTACATGTACTTCCTTATAAAGTTGATATTTATGGGATTTAAACGTTGGTGTCAGTTTTCAATATCACCTTTATCTTGAAATTGAATAAGGTTATTCAAAAAGTTGATTTTTAGACTCTGCATCATGGTCACAAATGTGAGCACTTAAAAAAATTACAAAAGTATGACTTTATTTAACTCAAGGTTTGATAGTGTTTCTTAAGTTTGTTGTCTCAAGAATTGATGGTGTTCCTTGAGTTTCACATATTTATGAAAGTGTGATGTGGAGTTGTTAAGATAGTTCAAGAAGATAGTCTCCCTTCTCAATAATTATGATCTAAAGTCCCTAGCGTATGATTCGATATTTTGGTTCAAGAATATGAGGTTTCTTATCACCTCATATATTGAAAAATTTATACTTTAAACTTTGAAAGTATTTGTAACAGTTTTTTTAAGATTAGTTATAAATAACTTAACAAAGTATTGTATAATATCTATTAAATATTCAAATTGGAGTACTCAATATTAAGACTTGATTATGATCACATGGAATGGTTATAATCAAGAGATAGAAAGATTCACAGGGGGAACTTGAGTTTAACACTTTAGTAAGGTAGTATTTTAGTATTGTAGCTTGAAACATGATCTTCAAGTTGAGAATTGAGAAAGAATTCTCAATACATTATTTGAGGAGCAATATAATACTTTGTGGGATTGCTAGGTGTCTAGAATGAGTGCCATATCTTAGTTCGATATACTGAATAGATACCTTACTTATATTTACGGAGTTTAATTGAATTATGAAATATAATTAAAACATGAAATTGGTATGACACTCACTGTTATGATGATATCTTATTAAATTAGTTAAATGAACCAAACATTGATTCATGTTTCTTTTTAGTTCTTGAACGGCACCTCAAAATATTAAAAGTAACATTATGTTCCATCTTTAAAACTAAAGTTCAATTCGTATCAACTAAGTGTATGTCCATATTACAGTTCTTGCATTTTAATAAATTGACACGATTGTAAAGTCATATATAATGTAACAACTTGTCGGTAAAGTTGGATTTGAGCGTTAGACAATCATTATCAATTTGAAAGTATCAATATCAAAATCACAATTGTTTATATATTAAGCATTAGTTTAAAAGGTGTTTGTTGAAACACTAATTGCTGAACCTTTGATTTTTTTGAATTTGAACATCTAGTTTTGGATTCAAATTTGAATATGAACCATCAATTCTTTATTCTAGAATATTCTAAGGAAATATTTTAGTGTTGGCAGATACTAACATCAACATCACCTTGGTATATTTTGGTGGTTCATAACACTATGGAGATTCGAAGAAGGAAAGAGATTAAGATAACACTCAACAATGATGGTAACACACATCAATAATAGGTGTGTTAGAGTTTTTACCCGAATGGCCAACATGTGGCTACCCAGTGGCCATTCAGCGTTAACACTCTGTGTGAGCACACTAAGTCTTCTAAGACAACTTCTAAAGCCTAACTTAGATGCCCAAATAGGCACAAGACATAGGGTCCTACCCTAAGTCCATTATCCCTCGACAATAAAAGATAATCCGAGTAAGCTTTAAAATCCTACCCCGAAAGATCTAGTCATGCTCATGCCCTAACCCACTAAGAAGGCATGCTTGCACATACCCATGTGATAGAGCCAAGGCATCATGACTTACCCCTTAAGAAATTTAGTTGTTGAGGACTCCACAAGCCAGTTGTGGGGTGACTTATGTAGCCTCAATGGTCACAAAGATGCTGTTGACAGCTCTCAATCCTAGGGGTCCACACCGGTGGGTCAACCTTTACCTCAAGAGATGCTAGAATGTGTGATGATGGGTAGGGGTTCCCCTTAGTGTAGTGTTGTTGCCTACTTGGTGTGATACCGTTGGACCAGAAGAAGGGCAAGAGGAGGACGATTGGGAGATGTAGTAAATAGAAGAAATCTAGATATATACATTGCATGTCTAAATACAAAATGGCCCCTTCCGTAGAGAAGGTGGAGCAAGATACAAAGAAGAAGATGGATTAGAAGAACCCTGACCCACTACTAACCTTCCTGCTATATAGTGGGTTGACTGGTGGTAGAACCTAGGTCTAGGTGGCACTCCCCTACGGGTTTGCCGCCCTTTGACTGAGTCTTGCCCTATAGTATTTATGTGCCTCCCTCACGTGTGTTGTCCCAAGTACCTTGGTAATTTATCCAGACGGTCAGATCTAGGCCTCTGTAAGCACCACCTAACATTCATCATCGTCGTTCAGTACCTACTTTACCTTCCCCGTTTGGCCCCGCTGCTTGTTCACAACTGGCAGTTTGACGATGGTTAAACCACCGTCAACCAAAATCACCCTCATTCGAGAGTACAACCCCTTTAGGGCGTCAAGGGATACCTTGAACCATGACTAACCCCTAAGGGTTTGAGTGGCTAAGTCATATCCTAGACCTAGGGTTAGTACTTAATGAAAACATGAGTGTGCACTATAGGCGAACATGAGCGTTTTTGTTAAGTAAACGTCCTAAGACTAGGTTTGCACAACCCTAAGTGCATGACCTCATGAGTGCCTCACAAGAGGGCTCTTGCTAATGAGTTAAGTTGTTCAGCTTTAGATCCCAAGAAGTACAACCCTTAGCCAAGTGTGCCTTAGCATACCCCAAGGCTTAACACCTTAATGTGAGCACAAGCATGCATGTTTGCCAGAGTATCCAACCCTTAGTGTTGAGCCCATGAGACAACCCCCTAGGACATATCTTAGGAGCTGTACCATGTGCCATCTAGCTTAGTGTCACATCTTTATGTGACATTGTTTTCCACGATGTGGTTATCATGCCATAGCCCTTTAGATTTAAGAGTTACATCAAGTGTCACAAAATGGCTCTTAAATGCCAACTTTAGAACCCTTATGTGAACTTCAAGAACTTGGTAAAGAAAACTTGTCAACTAAGATTCCAGTTGCCCACAATTAGACAAGGACATGGGATGTTGCCTTGCTTAATTATGAGTGTTACACTTAACTTAACGTGGAGGAGGAGGCTAAAGACATGCCTCAACCTCTGACCCTTGGAACGTGCAGTCCGACAAGACTTCTCAGGCAGGATTTGTCAACTTAAGAGTATGCTACCCCAAAGGTGGGACGTACCCCTATATTTGGAAGTTCAG
Source organism: Selaginella tamariscina (assembly GCA_003024785.1). Lineage (NCBI taxonomy): Eukaryota > Viridiplantae > Streptophyta > Lycopodiopsida > Selaginellales > Selaginellaceae > Selaginella > Selaginella tamariscina. The sequence continues at coordinate 104,509 of PUQB01000065.1, forward strand.
GCATCACAATAAAGGGTTGTGCCTTAATGACACAAGCTATATCTTGCACTGATAAAAGAATAACGAGCTCAGTCATGAACCTAGAAACTTTCACGACATATCCTACTTAATATATGTAATAAGAGACCCCCCCCCCTAATTATTTTCCTATTTTGTAAAGTGGGCTAGCACTGAATCTTATTCCCAATGAGAATACTTAGTGAGTTTTAACTTAACAACCCATCAACCTCTAAACCCTAACCTAAAGAGTTTAGGACGTGGGGTTAGGTCAACCCTAGGGGTGTTTCCACTCATATTCAACATGCTAAACTCATCAAAAACTAACCAATAACCCAACTAAAACATGGAAAATGAGGGTAAAAGTTTTCTAGAAAGTAAATGTTACCTTTGCCTAGAGTTTTTCGAGGTATCTAGTAACAGTCAGTCAAACTACCCTTAAATAACTAAGTGTACTAAGCAAGGCTTGTTAGAGTTTTTACCTGAAGAACCAACACATGGCAACACGTGACTATAAAGTGGCCATTTAGTGTCAAAACCTTGTGTGAGCAACGCTAAGTCTTCCAAAATGACTCTAAGAGTCTAACTCAGATGCCTTAATATGGTAAGTGACACCCGAACCCTAAAGGATAACTCGAGTAGACTTTAAAATCATGTCCCAATAGACCTAAATAGACTCATACCCTAACCTCATCAAGGAGACATGTCTCACACATACCCCCGTGACATCATCACTTACCCCTTGAGGAATCACTCTTATCCGAGGGTACAACCCCTATAGGGCGATAAGGAGTACCCTAAACCATGACTAACCCCTAGACTTAGGACTAGTACTTAATAAGGAAAGTGACGAGTGTGCGCCGTAGGCAAACCTGAGTGTTCTGCTAAGCAAACTCCCTAAGGTTAGGTTTGGATAACTTTAAATACACGTCCTTGTAAATGCCTCATGAATGAACTCTTGCTAACAAGCTTAGGTTATTCAACCCTTGGATCCCAAGGAGAAGACCCCCTCCTTAGCCAAGTGTGCCAATAACACATCCAAGTTAGGAGACCTAACCTTCCATGAGCGAATGCCCAAGGCTTAACACCCTAATGTGAACACAAGCATGTATGCTTGCTAAAGTATCCAACCCCTTGGTATTGAGTTCATGAGATAACCCCAAAGGGCATGCCTCGGGCATTATAACATGTGTCATCTAGCCTAGTGTCACATCTCCATGTGACATTGTTTCCCAAGATGTGAGTTATTATGCCATAACTCCTTAGATTCAAGAGTTGCACCAGGTGTCATGAATGTGGCTCTCCAATGCCAACTCTAGAACCCCTTTGTGATCCCTCAGGAACTCGGTAAGGAAAATATGTCAGCTAAGATCCACCCCTATAATTGAACAAGGACATAAATGTGCCCTACTTAATTGTGAGTACTACTCTTAGCTTGATGTGGAGGAAGCTAAAGACAAGCCTCAACCTTTAACCCTTGAAATGTGCAGTTCGATAAGACCTCCCAAGCATGGATTTGCCAACGTTAAGGGTAGGTTACCTTGGAAGGTGAGATGTACCCCTATTATTTGGAAGTTGAGGCGGCACAACAAAGGTTTATGCCTTGACAACAAAGTTAAAGCTTACACCAATATAAGAACGAGCTCTTCATGAACCTAAGAACTCTCGTACTACATACTATACCTTATTTATGTCCCCCCCCTATATGTGTAAGTGGGATGGCACGAAATCCCAACCCCTTAGTTACTAAACCCTACCCAAGGGGGTGGGGGGTTAGGGCAACTCTAGGGGTGTTCTTAACCCTATTTAACATGTCGAACTCATTTGCATTAACTGATAAACCTAACTCGAACGTCAAATCGGGAGTGAGTTTTTTAAAAGGTAAGTTTTAGCTTCGCCTAGAGTTTCTTACAAATACTTAATGACATCAGCTAGACTATCACTAAATACCCAAGTGCACTAACAGGCATGTTTCCTACTACGTTTAGAATCTATCAACATATTACAGTAAGTAACAATAGTCAACCTTTAAATTAAAGGGTCAAGTCATAGTAAAACTATGACATGGCTGTTTTTTAATACATCTAAGGCTTGTCAACATAATTTAATAGGTAACAATAATTAACTCTAAAGTAAAAGTAAATGTCATAGTAAAAACTATAACACTCTCTGCCTTTGAAAATGTCAACGTCCTCATTGACAAATAACACTAACTCCAAAACTAGATAATGTTAGAAAAAATTAATTAGAACTAACATATCACTCTATGCGGAGTTAGCAAAAATTTCACATAATTTTTATTATTCCCCTTGCATTACGTGAAGCTAAGTATTTTATAACCATTATTCACTAAGTCGTAAACTCAGCTGCCAGAGGCACCACTTGTGACATGAAGTCACCTTGAGACCTTTGTATGTTTACAAAGTCTATCACCTGACGTAAACAACATAATGGTTAATTTTTTTACTTAACTAAAATTTATATTAAAGGCTTCTAATTAATGTTGACTGTCAACCCCTAAGTTAATAAGAAATAAAGCCTTGGTTTATTCTTTAATTTTTAAAAACACTTGACAACTCTGTCATCAAGTGCATAAAAAACAATTTGAGTCCATCTCAAATGCTTAACTCAATACTTTCACGTTTTTTTTTAATTTTTTAATGATTCCACATCTCCACATGTTACAATATTATTTCTGCATCTCTCAGTGTTTCTCATTCCCCTTTGCATAAGGGTTTGTTACTATACCTATCCCCTATTAGTGTATAGCTCCGCTAAACTAGGTATGAGATGTTTATCGAAATCAATCTCTTTTCCAATATGAGAGTACTATTTTTGAAATCTTATTCCTTGTAAACATGTCAATATAGCCAAAGGCGATCAGAGAGGCACATAGTTATACACATGTATACAACAAGGTCATACTAACCTAAAATTAGCCCATTCACTTGATGTATTATTCATTCCCATGGGAATCAAATTCAGATTAAATCTGCAACCAAGTGTCATAACATTACCATTCGACTTTCACAATCGACTTTGTACTCTTTTAAAATACTGATTAGTTCACAGAGTAAATATAAGTTAACATAGTTTTTTAACAAACCAATGTGAAAACTAAGAAACTCAACTTATATCTAGTGCCTCAATTGACAATCTCTAGATATCACATGTCTCAACTGACCTGTTCGTATTTTATTCATTCCCTAAAAAGCACAGTAATTAGGTTCATTCAATAGTTCTTAACTCTTTATCTCACTAAATTTTAAAACTTAGTTCCCATGAGTCTCCATGAACTCGTAATATTGCACACCTCGGTAACATTACATTCATTTTCAACTCTCAAACTAATTATGTAAACATTTCCCCCAAAATTATAATGAAATATAACTTCTTCACTAAATTTATATAAGTGGTCCAAGGACGCCAGGTTTTAATATATAAAGGAGGTTAGGGTTAGGGTTTTTACATTCCAGTTCAACACTAGTTATTATTGGCCAATCTATTCTAATACTAAACAATTAGTATACCTTCTTCTTTTTCTTTTTTATTAAAAGATTGTGTTTGTTATCTGTTATAAGCTTTGGCATACATGGCCTATGGATCTAAGATTCTTAAATAACAACATGACTTACCATGAGTTTTATTCTATACAACATGCTTGTAACCATAACAAAACCCTAACTTGGTGTAGAACTACCCCATTGCAGCAAATGTGAAAGCATCTTTACAATAATAACACTCTTGCATGTGAAGACATCTTTATAATAATAACAACACTTTTGCATGTGAAGACATCTTTACAATAATAACAACACTCTTGCATGTGAATACACCAGTCTAGCCATGAGTGTGCAAAGTATGGTATAAAGTTGCACAGCTAAGTCCTAATTGCCTTGCAATGTCCTTCACCTTATCATATTATATATTACAATAAGCCACATAGTTAAAGAATCTTTTACGAATAAAACCCAAAAAATCATGCACAACCATAATTATTAATATCATTTTGTTAGCAAAAATAAATAAGAATCATAATATTTATAAAGTAAAGGTGCAAAGGGCATTCTTCTTTCCCAATTTCTATATAACAATTAATTAATTTGTAAACAATAAAAATATAACATCTTATCACATAGCATCTTTTTAATTTAACATAAAATAAATGAAAACCCCTTTCAATCTATGAACCAACAAGTACTTGCAAATAACAAGATATTATATACAAAGCCAATGCAACACATAATAAAAATAAAAAACTTAGATTTTATATTATAATCCTGGAAAATATTTTTTTTAACTCCATACAGATTTTTGACATGTTCTCTAATGCTCACTTTGTTAATCAAAATGGCTTAAGAAGTGAAATAATTATTCAATTCGTGAGCAAGTTGGTCATAAAGTATTCACTTTATTACTTGACATGGTCATAAAATGATACGACATTTCACTTCATGAAGCACAAAATAAGATAGTTCTTTACTATGTAAATTAACTGGGTCACGAAGTGAACAATCCAATAAGGGACATGTATGCATGTATGAATATTTTGCATTACATGATGTAAATGCATTCATACATCAAGTCTATTCATGAGTGCCATGCATGCATATATCATACCATGCAACATAACGTTGCATTTAAAATGATAATTTCACACTTCTTTAAAAATGCCATTATACATCAAATTCACAGTGAAACGTTTTGCTTTTCATATTTGGAAATTAGGAAAGTTCAAATATGCATTATCAAATACTTTATATAAACACTAAATACAATCTATATTTATGTGAACGTTTTCATACTTACATATATTGTACAACGTTTCTTACTACCTCCTACATATAAATTTCGCATGCACATACGTATATATACCAAATTTTATAATAATAGTACTGTGTAGGTAAAAGTTATAATAAACCTGTGCCTGTCGTTAGGTAAATCCCCAAGCATATATACCGGACTATGGTTAAATAGCATGAGGCTCCGATATTGGGAAATAATTGATAATATTACGTTTTACACTGTACACATGTATATTAGCTTATACCCATTTAAATTTGGATATTTATGTCTATATATATGGCTTGTAAGAAGGATGTATATATATAATTATACATATGTTTACATTAGGTTTCAAACGACCACTAAGTTTCATGACTATAGTTCTCTCTATATGTATATATATGAAAGACGTTGTGCATGTCTGAGTATATATTTTATGAATATAAATATGTGTGTGTGTGTGTGTGTGTGTGTCGCGGTACCTATCAGATGCCTATATTCTATATTAACGCACACACACACTCTCTCTCTCTCTCACACACACACATTTTGTCCTAACCTGAATTCTATTTTGAACCATCATTTATTTTCAAACATTAATTATGAGTACTTAATAACAATTATTAAATCTTAATAACTAATATTCTTTTATATTTGGTTCCTTTCTCACACTCAACAACGCATACTTGTGCACAAAATCAACCTCAATATGTTTTATAAAAAAAATTATAATGATTGTGGTAGTTTTGATGAACATTTTATGAACATATATATAACTTTGTGTTTAAAATAGAAGTCTAACGAATGTGGCTTTTCCACTCGTATTGCATAAATAAAGAAAACGTATGTTTCCATTTGCAGGAACTTAGTGAAAAATATTAATAAATATATATTACTATAATAATGTAGACATTGTAATATATTATCCCCCTTACTATTATTTCTCACTAAGTATTATTATTACTTTGTAATATATTATATAACTTATTATTATACTTTTAGTATATACACGTATGATAATGTAAAAATTATAAAATTATATATATAGTAGATCTCTTTTCTTTTATTTTATCATAATAATTAACAAGATAGCAAGCATGTAGTATACTAATATAAATCTCTTGTTTGTTAGTAATAAATAAGAAAAATAATTAAATAGATTAATCAGAAGTATTCAAATATCTATTTACTTCAGCACGTTACATGAGAAAATTTAAAGAATGATAAATTTGTATATAAATAATTTTACACTTTAATTGTATTCATGCAGCAAACACTTAAGACAGGTATTATAATGAAAATGTGAGACTTATAATTACATTATTGTTTAAGTTAAATTTACACAGCTGTTATGTTTTAATTCAATTTATTTATTTAAATGGCATTTAAATATGTCTCTCCTAACTTAATAAAAAAAATAATAAAATTATGTTCATTTCACATTTTGTTTTTTTATTGATTATACTAGTTCCTAACTATTAATCAACCTACAAAGGTCTTAATAAAAATTTAAAATTTTTTAATTAATTAAATGATGTAAATCTCATCCAATCTTCTGCTATATATTTTTTAAGATATCATTCTTAATGCAGTTATAACTAGTATCAACACTTTTATATGTCAAAATTAAACTTAAATTACGTTAAACCTAAAAATTAGATTTTTTACACAACTTAAGTAGACATTTTGGATTGGAAAATTAAATCTCTTTAAGTATGTTAAAAGTTATATGAATGAGTTATAAATCAAAACTTAACTTAAGTTCAAATTTTTGAGAATCTAGTATAAATTGAAATATTTAAGTATGAAGATTAATAAATTAACACAAAGAAAATATAAATAAAAAACATAATACATAGTAAGAAAAAATATAAACTATTAAATTAAAAGTAATTGGTAATAATTTTATAAGGTATATATATATCCTATTTAGGGTAGCTTTTTGTCCTTGTAGCAATGTCTTGGCAGATCAGGCTGGCACGGATCTCAAGGACCTTACAGAGGAGCCGTTAGATGGCATCGATTTCAAAGTCGACGAGAGCAACATGCAGCACATATGCCTGATTCTGTCCCCTGCGAGAGGCCCATACAAAGGTTTGAAACTCCATTTAAACGTAGAGATTCCCCGTGGATACCCTGCTTCTCCACCGGAGATCACAATTGACACGCTTGTCGATCACCCCAATGTTTTCAAAGGCTATCGTAATAGCAACTACATATGTTGCAGTATCCTCAAGGAGAACACCTTTGATGAAGGTGTACCCGTAGGCTACACTCCCTTATATAAGCTCAAGTACGTATTCCTTCAGCTCCTGAGCTTCTTTGCGAGTGACAACATTGAGCAGGTCCTTAACTACAAAATTGACCTTGAAAAGTATGTAAAGTATGTGGGTGACATTTCTCGTTCTATTGCGAATGTGAAGAATTTCTCATGTAAATCTTGTGGATTTAACATCAAGTTTTCAGCTGTGGAGGTTGCAGGAGAGGATAAGGTTGTCGAGGTTGCAGGAGAAGATAAGGTTGTTACAGGAGAAGACCCCACGTACCGTGCAGCGTTGCTCAGGCTTGTCTTTGAGAGACTGGACATGGGAAGCATACAAGAGATTGTGGACAGGCTTCCGGATGAGATACTCATGAGAGAGGAGTTTAAGGAGGTGAGAGAGGTTGTGGACAAGTACCTCTTGGAGAGGTCTTTGTTCTGTTTCTGGCTGCGGAAAGGGTTCAAGGAATGTGACACAGTACTAGGGCTCGGAGTCGGATCTTACTCGGGGATGGGCGGGAGGTGGAGGCCAGCGGTTACAGCAATGGACTTGCTCTCGTACGAAGCTTACAGTGTGTACAAGGTCAGGAAGGGAGGGAGAGGTGCTGAGTTTGAACATTTTTTGCCTGTCGTGTTGGACGAGGAACACTACGCAAGGGCAAAAGCCCTAATAAAGTCTTCGCTGTTGGAGCTCACTAGGAAAGAGGGCCGAGGTGTATGGGATAGCAACACTGTCTTGGAAACAATCCCGGTGTTGATGAACCAGATGGTGCTAATGCTTGTAGACTCTTGCAGTGAACATGAGGATGTACTGAGACCGTCGGGGATGAGGAGCTTCAAGATCGTGGAGTTGGGAAAAGCCTCGGAAAAGGCCTTGGGTACATATTGCCTTTTGTTTCACTTGTTCTTAAGACTGGTGAGAGAAGATCCTGAACTAGAGAGAAAAATAGAGCGCAAGGTGAAGGATTTCATTAGCGATATCGAGCTGAGGAGCAAGGAACATGTTCCAGACCTTGGAGAGTTTCTGACATACTTGCTCGTCTACAAGGGGTGGAATGGTCGAAGGTGTGCAGGATTTTCTGGGGCGAGTGTGACAAGGAAGGTCCTTTGGAACCTACCTTGAACCGGACGGCTTCCCTTCGGAGATGCGACTGAGACAGACGTTTGAGGAGTGCAAACCCAAGTTGAGGCTGCTCATGTTCCAGGTGAAGTTTTTCAGTCTGACTAGGTCTATAGAGAGGGAGCTGGACAAGTGGTATGGATTTCCGAGGAACACGGGCTCCATGCTGGAGACAATCAAGGAGATTTACCTGGTCAAGGACTGGGATGAATTTTACAAGGTGATTGGGATGCCTCTTCCCAATGCAGGGAGCTGGAAATGGGATGTGGTGCAACTGCTAAAGAGGGCTATCAAGTCCAGCGAGAGGAGAGGATACCACAAAGTCAGATACTCGATAAACGACCTCTACAAGATGAGAAAGAGACTCGAGCCGGCCTGTCCGCCTCCGGAGGGCTGGACTGAACAAGCATGTTCGGATCCCATACCCAAACTGAGTTTCTTCCCAGAAGATCAGAAACCACCTGTGCAACAGCATAGAGGTAGAGGTTTAGATGTTCAGGCTCTGGGTAGAGGCAGGGCATCTCCACTTGCCAATGTCAACACAAATAGAGGAAGGGCAGGCAACTTGATCCCGGGTAGAGGCAGGGCGAACGTGATCCCAGGTAGGGGCGCAGCCACTCATACACCCACACGTTCCACTTCAGGAAATGCGTCGAATGGAGGTGGAAGAAACAATATTTACAACTTGCTACTGGATGATTGAATAAATTCAAGAGTGCATGGTCAGGGTTAGACGTCAAGGCAATTCAATTGAACGACTTGACAATGACCTCTAACACTTAAACACATGCTAACCACTCTTAACACATGCTAAGCACAACTTGACAGTGGCCGCTCAATTGCCAGTTCAGTAATAAACATTCTTAATACAAAAAAGAATTGTTTACTATAATTATTTCCACTATTTAACTAGTCCACATTTACCAGAGATTTTTTATTCAGGTTCTATTGTGTTATGCTTATTAATGTAAGTCATTAATAAGCTTTAGTCCATAAGACCAGCCGTTTCAAATATATTAGTATATTTTAATTATATGAATTATATTTATTTGTAATTTTCAATTTAAAGAGAAATTGTATTTTTCTATTAAATTATATACTATTTTATTTATATATTTTAAAATTTATATTATATTAATTAATAGTGTATACATACATAAACACATGCTTTGTACACTTTTAATAAATATTAGTATATATATTAAGAATTTAATTTATTATGTTTATTTTACCTTAATCGATATTTATTTGTTCATTACTTTATTTATTTATTTATTCCATCCTAAAATATTTATAATATGTTAAATTATTAATATTTTAAAAATAATCATAAGTAATGTAAACTATAGACTATAGACTATATAAATATTTTTGTTTACACGTTATGAAAACATTAGTTTAAATTTATGAAAAACAACTTAAAAACTTAATTAGGGGCAAGTCATTTTTAATAAGCAAGTACATTTAAAGACGTTAAAAGTCCTTGAAATGAGTTTTGAGTAAGTATAATCAAAATATTTGCATATAAAAAATCTTTATATTCTGCAAGCTTAAATGGTTGATAAATAAAATATAATAAATACTATAGTCACTCAACTATAATAGCACCAAAGTTTAATATACTTTTCATACCCACATGAATAAAAGGAGGTCATAAATAAGAACTTTAATATACTTTTTAATTTATTCATAAATAAAAGAAGGTCAAAATCAAAAGAGATAAACCGAACTCTTGATAAAAGGAGGTCAGCTTTTAGCATTAAATTATATTTAAGCTATAGAATATAAAGATTTTTAAAATATATATATATAAATATTTATTTTAAAATCTCATTATTTAAAATTAGAGGGAGCAAACGGAACGGTGAGATCCTTTGCAACCTTAGGTCTAGAGTTCTTTTTTATACTTATATATATATTGTCTTTCCATACTTATCCATTAAGAATACGTACACGATGGGTTACAGTACATGTGTTTATTCTAGTGAGGTTACAATGGAATGGAAGGTTCAATGCTATGCAATTGCGTGAGGTGTTAACCTAGTGCATTTGGCGAGTGTAGCGCGATAAAAGCTGCTGCTCTTCAAGCTGCACACTGGCGATGGCATTCTCTCCGAGTTTGTAGGGAAATCTGCTGAAGAACTACGCTGCAAGTTGCAATAGGGCAGCAAGCACCCCAACGCAGACATGGTGAAGGAAGAGGTGAGGTCGACTCTAGGCTAAGGTGGTATCCTCATTTTATGAATCACAAGGACATCGACTCCCAATGACTCAGAGAAGCACTTTTGAGCACTCGGCATGCCAAGCAGCAGCGTAAAACAACTGGTTTCCAACAAGAGACCCAACAAGGGTTCGTTCCCGGGTGGGAGATGTGTGGGTAAAGCTCCACATTGCAGATTTGATAAGACACTCGTACTGTACACAATGGGCCAGTTGTTCCATGCTAATCTTCAAGTTTTGGTGAAGGGGGAGGTCAAGTTCGTAGATTTTGATTAGGTTGTCAAGGTAACTTAAACCTTTCAACAAGGCAAATGAGGGCATTTCACAAGCTACAGTTACCCAAGAATCCCCCAAAACCCCGCACTTACAAAGATGCACCGTTAAAGTGGTTCGAGGTACCTTCACGGGCTGCATACAAGAGCCCAAACTCATCGTCCGAGGAGGACGGAAACTACAAATTCCAAGGCAAGAAGGCACTGAAAAGGTACGAGTTGATGCGGAAGAACGCGGTAAAGCCTAACATCCCCTTGGTCCTGGCGGCACTCAAGGAGGCAAGAGACCTAGATACGCTCCTCCGCATGCACGGTGAGCTCGTCCGTGCCAAAGACGACCAGGACATCAGCGTGGCCAACACGCTCATCGAGGTGCTGGCCAAATGCGGGGGCATCGCCGAGTCGAGGAGATTGTTCGAGCAGATGAGAAACCGCGACATAGTGTCGTGGAACACGATGATGAGCAATTGTGTTCCAATGGGCAACCGTGGGAGTCCCTGGAGCTCTTTGGACGCGTACAGGAGGACGGTCTTCTCCCAAACAGGGTGACGTACGTCGTAGCACTTGGTGCTGTCACGCTTCTTGCCGAGAATGTGGAGGGCACACAGAGAGACGGTTACCTCAAGAGAGGGGAAGACATACACGCTCGTCTGAAGAAGTTCCATTACGACGCCGATGTGGCTGTTGCAAGTGCCCTGGTGAGCATGTACGCGAGGTGTGGTAGCATCAGCAGAGCGATTGAGATATTCGATCGGATGGAGCACCACGACGTGGCTTCCTGGGCTGCTGTCGTGCTGGGTTACGCGGAGAGTGGGTACCACGACCTGGCTCTCGAGTCGTTCTCGCGGATGAAGGAGGAAGGTTTCATACCAAATGCACAGGCTTTCGTGGGCGCCCTCACTGCATGTTTTGGACTTGATATCGGTAAGTCCTTGCACTCGGAGATCCAGAGGGTTAGAGTTAAGACGGATGTGAAACTTGATAACGCACTGGTAAACATGTATGCGAGATGTGGTAGCATGGTCGATGCCAGAAGGATCTTCGAGAAGATGCCGCACCGAGACGCTCTAACGTGGACAGGCGTGGTTACAGGATACGTGGAGTGTGACGAACCCGAACAAGCATTGCAGATGTTCGCTCGTATGAAAGAGGAAGGCGTGAAGCCTGGCTCTAGGGCTTACGCAGCTGCGTTTCGTGCGTGTGGGGAGTTGGCTGCAAAGGGAAAGTTACCACTCTCGAAGCCCCTGGTACTTAGACAGGCCTCTGCAATACATTCAGAGCTTGAACCGTCCTCGTTGTCGAATGTCTCTGTAATGAACGTGCTAATTGATGCGTACATCAAGTGTGGGAGCTTGCAGGACGCCGAGTGTGTCTTCAAGAGCTTGTTTACGAGGGACAAGGTCTCATGGGGTTTGATGATAATGGGATACATGGAGAATGGGCAGTACTATGATGCTCTAGGATTGTTCCGGCTAATGCAACAGGAAGGTTTTGAGCCGGACTGTGATGCGTTCGTAGCTGCTGTTACGGCTTGTATACGGCTCGTTTATTTGGATGGCGGGAAGAGAATATATCAACACATATGCGAAGCAGGACTTGACAATGACCCCTTAATTGCCAGTTTAGTAAAAAAAATTCAACATAATTAATATACATTTATTTTTATTATTTAAATAAAACACACACAAAAGAAAAAAAAAAACGTTCACTTGCTTATGTATATATGTATGCATTTAAGAGTTTTTAAGAAAAAGGTAGGGATTTCTGTGTGTATATGCATTTAAATTTACATTTTACTTTGTTATATTTAAGATTACTGATTATTTGTATATGCAGTTACTTTATATATTATACATATATGCATATGTGTATATGTTTTTAACTGTATATATATATATATGTGTGTGTGTGTGTGTGTGCTAATTTATTAAGATATCATGAATGTACTAAGTTTTGAATATCCTTATTAATTCATTTAAATTGAACTATAAGATACAGTACCCCTAACATTTGTATATATAGTATCCTTATCAAATTTCAGCACACTTTAAAACTTTAAATTAAAGTATAACATTATTTTTGGATATATTATTTATTTTATGGTTAAATCTTAAATGTTAAATTATTTAGAAAACTTCATATGATATTTCTAATAATGTTTAACATAATCAGATTTAAGAAAGTAATGAAATATTTTATTTATTTGTGTTGGAATTTGAAATGAAATAATACTTATATATATATTTTTTATTTACAGAAAATTGTAATAAAATGGAATAAAAATAAATAAATATATAAAAAATTGGAAGGAAATAAAATAGTGAAGAATTTGTAGATGCTATCATCTTTTAAATAACTATATTATATGTTAATATAATACTATGAATAGCAAATTAATTATATTTTTCTACTAAAGTGCATGAAGTTTTAAACTGAAGAGTGGGTATATTAAAATTCAAATTACTATTTTAAATTACATCCCGTCCCGTTCACTATAAATAACTGCAGGCAGGCCGTTTCGAAAATAAAGGCAAACCGGTATCTTTTTCAACGGTCAGATTGGGATCCTCGGTGACTGGAAGCTGCTTACCTAATCACCGCGTGTTACGAATCGCAAACTCCAAAACAGCCACGCGTCAACTTATTATGGACCCACATGCGGGCATGCAGACGAGGACATGTGGTTCCGATGAGCGGACCTACACGTGGCGCCTTTATAATGAATCCCTGACCCTGTTCACACTTTACCCCCTGGAAAATGTCCCGGTCCCCGGAAATTCAGTCCGTTTGAAGGTTTTCTGCTCGATTTCGCTCTTGTACATGGATTTATCATTTTTACTGTAGATTGCTGTTCTTTTTCTGCGGTTTACGGCTCTAAAGATCGATTTCTTCGAGGTATTGTATAGAAAACCTGAGTTTCGCCTTTGATTCTTAGTTTTCTCACTTTTCCACGAAAATCTGCGTTTTTTGTGCAGGCGCTGCGGATAATCTGCCCTCTAGATTGATCTCATTAAGGTATTTTACAGAAATCTCTGGTTTTTCTTTCCAAAAATCCTAGGCGCTGCGGATAATTTGAGCGATGCAAAATCTCAGTTTTAACGAATATCTGCAGCTTTTGGAAGCATTTTCCGGCAGTAGTTGTGATTCTTGCGGATTATATATCTAACAGATCCATCTCATTCAGGTATGTCATAGAAATGTGTAGTTTTTGTAGTTTTCTCAGTAAAGTTTGCAGCTTTTGTCGAAATGGGGAGGTCTATGGATCCGCTGGTACTCGGGCGTGTCATCGGAGATGTTCTTGACATGTTTGTTCCCGCTGTGGATATGACAGTCACCTACGGCAGCAAGCAGGTGAACAATGGATGCGAACTCAAGCCTTCTGCAACTCAAAACCGTCCCATTGTTCAAATCGGATCGCAGAAAGAAGACGGCTCTCTCTACACTTTGGTACGTTTTTCCTTGCAAAAGGTTCGGATTGTTATGCTTTTTTATTGATCAAATGCGTGAGTTCTCTTATCTCTCATGCTTCTTTGTGCAATTTGTTCAGATTTTTAATGTTGTTTTTCATTAGGTGATGATTGATCCCGATGCGCCCAGTCCAAGCGAGCCATCGATGAGAGAATGGGTTCACTGGTAAGTTGTGACGAAGTGATGTGCGAGACTAATGTGAAACTTATGTGAAACTAGGATCGTGTGCGATATTCCGGCTGGGTCAGATGCGAGCCAAGGTAAGTTTTGTGTTTGTGTGTGCGTGCGTGTGGAGAGAGAGATAGTATATCGTTGAAACACCCGTCGCACTTAAACAGGACGTAATGGAATGATTCTCGTCTATTTATTTATTTCATTGATTTCATAGTTTGCCCAATGGTCCAATGTTCAACATTATCTATTTTGAATGTTTCTTAGCACGTTGTGCTGTTGGATGCTTAACCAGATTGCTATATATTTTGATTGTTTTTGAGTGTGTATGATGTGCTGTTAGATATTAAGTGGTTTGCTTTATTCTCTTTTGTTGATATTTTGACGGAGGTTGTTCGCATCCATTATAGTACTGAATATGTCTTTGCGTGTATGTATGATTTGCTCTTTTTCACTTTTAAATTGTATGTTGATTATTTAACTGTTTTTAAGTTTTAACATTGTAAATTGTATATTGATTATTTTAACTGTTTTCAAGTTTTAACATTGTAAATTGTATATCGATTATTTTAACTGTTTTTAAGTTTTAACATTGTTAAACCCAGGGAGGGAGATTCTGCAGTACATAGGGCCAAAGCCACCAACTGGAATCCACAGATACGTATTCGTAGCGTTCAGGCAGATGGGACCCGTGTTAATGCTGCCACCCTTGATGAGGAATAATTTCAGTACGCGCTGGTTCTCACAGGAATATTTCCTCGGACTCCCTGTTGCTGCCGTCTACTACAATGCGCAAAAGGAGCCTGCCAGCCGAAGGAGGACTTGAACACTTTCTCATGTGCAACAAGGTACGAGGTCTTAAAGAAAATCACAAAAGCAAGTTTCCTTTCTTTATTTTCAGTTTCTTAATCTCACATTTGTGTTTAGTGTGAGAGCTTTTTTCCGTGCATATCTCGTTCTTGCACGGTTTAGTATCTATTTTTTAAGTAAATCTATATATATATTGTTTATAATATAATATATATGGGGGACTAGTTTTGCATAGGAAACCTATGCAATTTGATTCTGTGTGAAGATCTCAGACACAGAGAATCACTATGTACATACACCAAGTTGGGATTCATATTATGATGCACGGAAAAAAGATTACACCGTATTTTATTTTTTCATATATATATTGGTTCCCATACTTGGTTGGCAGAGACGATAGCTACATATTTAGTATTGATTTATTTAGTTTAACTAAGTTTAGAGTCCAACGTTAGTTTGCATGACGTAAACTTTCAAATTAATTATGTTTATAATATAATTAATCTGTGTTGAAGTACATATTAGTTAATTATGGTAATTTGATTGTCTTAATCAAGGGCATTGATATGTCGATTATGGCATCTAAGTTAATATTAAACTTCTCACTAATTATATAAAAAATTAACGAACGTATAACATTTGAGTTTCACATTGATTAAGTTACACAGTAGACAATATATGATTTGAAAATGACATTTGGTATACGTGTTGTGACATATCTTGTAGAATGTAATATTCATACCTTTGTATTTTCATGTCAATTGCATTACGTTGGTTTATATGTATATTTTAATAATTTTGACGTTGGTTATATATATATATATTGAGTTTTAATATAGTTACATCGTGAAACAATCATTTCATGGGGACCATTCTTTGCATTGGTGTCCCTTACACTGTTGTTTCCCTATAAACATATGACACCTAATAGCTAAGCATCTAAGATATTTATGTATTTATATATAAATGATGTTTTCTATATGAACATCTTAAGAGATCCTTGTGTGTGTGTGTTATGAGGTTTTACGAGTTGTTTATGATCTATATATTTTTTTTCACGCACATACATAAATATTAAAGTGGCCTCTCTCTCTCTCTCTCTCTCTCTCTATATATATATATATATAGACGCACACACACACACACATATATATATGAGCTTGTTGTGCGTGTGTTTGGGCTGTTGCCAGAGTTGACGTGCATACATGTATATTTAAGGATATATATATTTTTGCAGACATATATATATATATGTGTGTGTGTGTGTAGGAACTCTTTTTGTCGCATGTTGATATGCTTGAATATTTGACTTTTCTGTTTATAAATATATACATATATTGTATATTATATAGTACGTGTTACATTTCAAAAATATTCTATAGTCATTGTCGAACAAGAAAAGTATAAAATACAACAGCACTTATATATATATATATATATTGATGTATAGTTAAAAGGGTCCATTTTAAGCTAAAGTCCAGATAAATCATATTAAACCATATACAAGTCTAGCTTAAAATGAAATCAATATTTAAAAACACAATAGGAATGCAACTAGCACATGAACATATAATTATTTCTTATGTGCTAAGTTATTATTATTATGTTATATGAGTATATCCTTGTATTATTACAACAGAAGGAACTACTAAATGGGCTTGCTACAGTCATATCTCCTAAATTTTAAATAAAATATAAATAGTATAAATGTGTATTAAATTAAACCATACAACAATAAATTATAGAAACACACAATGTGAAAAATATATACATTTATAAAAATCATACCTTGTTCGTATCAATATTAATATATTAAGTATCTCTTTCTTCTTCCATGTTCTCACCTGTACAACAACTTGTAAGTGTGTGTGTTTATACATACACATGTGTACACAGGTATAATATATATTATATATATATAATATATATGGATATATATTTTTATGCAGAATTGTACACATTTACCAATTAACACATATGATGAATCTCTCTCTCTCTCTCACACACACACACACCGCACGCACGCACGCACGCACGCACCAATAGTCACCACAAGAGCAGGTACCATCACGAAATCTATGAAACCGATTACCATCGCGAACAGAGATTACCCTGTTAGTAATCTTAGAAATAAACTTGATATCTGAATGGCAGTTTATGCACATCTTTAAGTTCTTAATTACAAGTAAACCTGCATTTTAATGATAATATTAGAATTGAAATACATATCAATATATATATAGTTGACCATCAAACAAGTTAATAATTTATAACATATTATGATTTTAAAATATAATTGACTAATCAATCTTTAAATACATATTATATATTATCTTATATTATACCCGTTTCTGGAGGTGTACTCATTATACCAAAAGTAACAGCCAGTTTTTCATCGTGGTACCCACGTACATCATGCAAAGAAAAACCGCCTTCTTCACTCCATTCCCGAAGCTTGTCCCCAACTTTCCCAAGTTTCCCATTAAATCCCGCTCTAACTCCAAACTCATAAACAGTCCTGCAATAGTCTATTAATAAAGATATACTAATAATTAATTATATGTTAAAAAGACTTAATGAAGTTTAATTACCCATTAACTTCGATAAAACTCCTGCTCTGTTCTTTCTTTGTTGCTTGTTCCTCAGCTACTTTCTTTAAACATCTCACCATGTCAAGCCTCCCTAAACAACAATGTAAATTAAACTAGAGATTAATTATTTTAATTATATATAATACATTACCTATGCCAGTAAACATATTAAAAAGAAGCACAAAGGCTGCAGAATTATCCGGTTCCAGCTCCAGCACATGCTCTGCCGCTCTACATGCATGCGTGGTATGTTGTACGTGTGCATATGTATGTATATGTATGTATGTACCTCATGCCACGCTCCACGTCAGCATGCATGACACATCCTCCAAGAAGTGACATCCAAAGCACACAGTCTGAGTTGAAAGGCTTTCTACAAACAAAAGCTTCGGCATCCTCCACAAGCCCTACATAACATATACATCCCTACACTGCATCTCTCTCTCTCTCTCTCTCTCACACACACACACACACACACACACACACAAGTGATATGTATTAAATACGCATGTATATAATACATGTGTGTGTGTGTGTTATGCCTATGTATATATACCTGTGCGGCCAAGAAGGTCAACAAGGCAACCATAATGTTCCCTTGCTGGAACAAGGGCGTGGTCATATATCATAGCCCTAAAATAGTTAATTGCTTGTTCAAGTAGTCCTCCATGACTACATGTAAACAGCACGTTTAACAACGTCATCTCATTTGGCTGCATAAAACACATTATTAATACGTGTGTGTGTGTGTGTGGTGTGTGTGTGCATAAAGAGAGAGAGAGAGAGAGAGCGGTGTGTACAGTACAAATCTTCTAGTCTTCATGCAGATAAGATCAGTATTAGAAATATTGTACGCAAATACACGCACGCACGCGTGCATATGTATGTATGTGTTTACATACATACCTCAATCCCATGTAGGTGCATGTCATGGAGAAGCAAATCCATCAAGTTAACATTGCCAAAACAGGCGTTAATCATTGCATTCCACGTAATGGTGTTCTTAAACTCCATTAAGTTAAACACCTCCAAAGCTTGCTCTAAATCACCAGCCTTTCCGTACAAGTCTACCAGCGAGGTCCCAAGTACGACATCAAGTCCGTACCCTGTTCGGATCACCCGTTCGTATATTTCGCTCCCCTCCACAACAGCTCCAATGCTGCAAATGTGTGTGTGTATTGAGGTATATAATTATAAGTATAACTATGTACTATATATGTTGTGTGTGTGGTGTGTGTGTGTGTGTAAAGATTACCTGGAGCATGCATCAATAGCAGTAACAAAAGTAACAATATTTGGTTTCACACCTTCCAAGTCCATAGTTTTAAAGAAGTTTAAAGCGAGTTTACCATCATTATTGCGAGTATATGCCGAGAGCATCGTAGTCCAACCTATAACCGTGTTCACCTGTCGAATATTCTCGAACACAGCCAAAGCATCTCCTAAGCTCCCACATTCAGAATACCTGGTCGATAGTAGTATTACTATAAGTTTATATATATATATATAATATATATATATATATATATATATATATATTATTATGTTAATAAAACTTATAAACTCATACATGCTGAGAAGAGCACTTGCAACAGTGAGCTTCTTTTCATATCCTTTTGATATTAAGTCTTTGTGTATTTCCTTTCCCAACTCTAAATACCTGCATTACATAAACATACACATATCTAATAAGCATATATGTGTACATAAATATGTCTGCTGGAAATATCACTTGTGTGTGCGCGTGTGCGTGTGCGTGCGTGCGTGCGTGCGTGTGTGTGTGTGTGTGTGTGAGAGAGAGAGAGAGAGAGAGTATTATTATTGTTATTGTCTTACGAGCATGATTCAAGCACATTGATAAATGTGATTTCATCAGGTTCTACATCCATAGCCTTAAAAAGCTCAAGGGCCTCTTCAAAGAATCCCAATCGAGCATAACCAGCAATCATGACGTTCCATGTAACAACATTCTTTGAACTAAAAACAATAGAAAATAATCAGTAACTTAAAGATTACTTAAAAAAACTATAGGTTTTTATGAATATTATGAGTATGTATATATCATATTATAATATTAAATGATTTATTTCCTTACATCATCCTGTTGAAAACCCTCATTGCATCTTCTATACTTCCACATTTGGCGTACATATCCACCTGAGCAGTATTCACAATGACGTCAGCTTGAAGTTTGCTTAATATAAAACACATATGTGCAATCTTTGCGTCTTCATATACACCCCTTGCAGCACATGCTCTAAATAGCAATGCGTAAGTCACCTATATAATAATAAAAAACATTATAATTAACTAAACTTAAATAGTATATTAATTGTTAATAAAGCACCTGGTTTGGAGAAAGTCCAGACCGTTGGATCTGATTGAAAGTTTCGACAGCGTCCGTCGGATATCCTAGCCGTACATAAGCAGAAATCATCGCATTCCAGCACGGAATGTCCTTGTGCGGAGTTCGGTCAAACACAGTCTTCGCAAGGTCAACGTCAACGCAGCTGGCATACATGTCAATCAACCCCGTGGCCAATACAACATCGAGTACAAACTCAGTAGAAAAGCATATTCTCTCGCATATTCTCGCTGCTGATGTGGCATCCTCCAGCTTGGATATAGCCCCGACTAAAGCTGCGTAAGTGACTTGATTAGGCTTAACCCCGTAATTATCCATCTGTTTAAGCAGGTTTAACACACCTGCGTACTTCCCGTTCTCTGTATATGCCGAGATTAATATCGTCCAAGAATATACATTCGGATACTTTATAGTTTGGAATATACTTTCCACCTCTGCAAGCTTTCTGCATTTTCCATAAGCCTCCATTAGCAAGTTTAACACTAACCTGTCGGAGATTAACCTCTTGTTTAACGCAATGTGTTGGTGGAGTACACGTACTGCCTGTAGGTTATCACCACATTTCTTCAGTAAAGACACACATCCGTTTGCGTCTAAACTCCGTAGTAACTCCGACTCAAATACGGCAGGCGTATGTACGGGACCGTATTCGTATACAGGGTCCTCAACTACGGTTGTCCACATAAGCCACTCTCCGGCTTTGAGCGTACTGTCTACCCATTGTGTGTAGTTCTCCGGTATTTCCGTACATGTTGCAAAACACCTTGATGAGAGCTTAAAACACCTTGTTAATGACAGCTTAACCAGGCTGTTTACGGCTTTGAATGCCATACATTTGCCATGGAGGAAAATTATAAGATAGTTTATATGCTGCTGCTGCATAAGAATATCAGATTTATGTATAATAATATGTATGTGTATATAGCGAGAATAATGTCGATGCATATGTTATATTTATTATATAAAATTACGAATTTTTTATGAGTTAATTACCTGCTTAACTACTAATTCGAGCCTTCTCTGTTTCTCACTACAGTGTTCTCCTTCATGCTCACAGTGGGTCTGATAGCTGCAAAAGCTGTATGTAAGTTTACAAATCTCTCTCTCTCTCTCTCTCTCTCTCTCTCTCTCTCTCTCTATATATATATATATATATATATATATTGTATATATTGTATATAAAACTATCAAGTACTTGTATGTGTGCATACATATATATATGTGTGTAAATTTTGCTATTTATCTCTGCATTTGTTCCTTTATATGCCACACAAATACATTTTTTAAAAATAAATAAGAAAAGAAAGTAAATTTTATAGGGACTGACCGAAGATTATGGTGCGAATCGTGGAGCGCTTCACCTTCGAAGAACCCTATAACATGCTATAAACAAATATATCTGAGTATATTCTTCTTTTAGAATAGTTTAGAAATTTCGTGTTCAAGTTTAATTGATTTTATTGAATTTTGTTAACATTTTAATTAGCTATCATACAATTAGTGAATATGTATACCAAGAACACACACAACGATGCATAATGTGAGACATGGAACATGCTTTCTTCTGTTTAAAATAAGTTATTCCGATACTGCTTGTGTGTGTGTGTGTGTGTGTGACACATTCATATGATAATCTTGAAATAAATCGTATAAGGCAAACATCTAATAACAAGTTACATACATAACATAGGTGTAAATAGTCTTATTTAGTTATAGTTATATGTATTCATTACTTTGCTCGTATACATTGATGTATATGCATGAATATAAAATTATATAGAAAGAGATTAATTTCATACATTTTTATAAGAAAAGAATTGGATTAACAACGAGGGAAATCTACACGAATAAGAATATAAAAGTTGAGAAGCCTTTGTACACAACACGCCTGAGTTGATTCATTTCTTTTGCTTGAGTCTTTTGTTTTCCAGAGGAAACGTGAAAGATGCTTTTGCAAAGTTGCAGCTTAATTGGACTCAGTGTGTATATTTGTGTATGCGTGTGTGTATAGTTAAAACCAAAAGGTAGGATGGCTAGCGTATGAGGTGTTCTCCTATACTTTATGAATTTTACTCGGGACCTCAGTCTCCCCCTTACGATGTCCACCACATTGAATACACCCACCTCGTCACTTGAGCCTACACCAATGGAGGCCGATGCTACTCAACGTGGTCAGCTATTGGCAATCGAGCACGCAATGTTTGTTAGTGAGGTTTGGAAAAAAGACAGTCTCCAAGCAAAATAGATACTGCCTGTCTGTATAATAAAATTGCCTACTGGATAATAAAACTGAACTCTCTTTCCTTCCTTTACGTTCTATTCCGTCCACCCTTCACATCATCATTGTACAAGTCCAAACCCCTCAAGTAACATTTTAATGCAAGACACTAATAGACAATGAGAAGGTTTTCCTACGACCTATCCTGGTTCAAGGATTAGTTGAGGTGATTGACAGTCACCCCATCAGCTCTAAGAGTTTGAATTTTTGGATGTTTGTCCCTATGTAGTATCTCATTCAACACAAAAGGCTTTGATCATTCTTGGACTTCCTCAGTTTGTGCTGGTGAATTTGTAATTTGATTGGAGAACCTACACCATGTGAATGTCCACATGCCCCCACTTTTCACCTTGTCCACTGTGGGTGTCAGTATTTCACATATTACCTTACAAATTGCAAGGACGATGGGTGTTAAAATCCATCTTCCCCCTTTGCAATCGTCATTCATCCATTTACAATTAGTACGGTAATTGTCTTTCCTACATCCATGGTGGTACCTTCCTAATATGCTAATTTTACTGATGTTTTTGACAAAAGCGAGCTACAACATTGCCACTACACCGACCATACAATTGTCCAATCAATCTGTGGAAAGGAAATTGCCACTAACATGCCTAATTTATAGATTGTCGCTAAAGAAACTAGAAACACTCGTGTAGTACATCGAGGAAAACTTAGTAGTAGGGTTCATTTGGCACTCATGCTCTCCAGCCGGCACCCTCTTGTTCCTTGTATCCAATAAAGATGGTAGTCTATGCCTCGTTGTTGACTAGTGAGGTTTTAAAAAAATTATTATGCCCAATTGATATATTTGCTTTCACTTGTTTATGATATGTTGGAAGAACTATCCGAGGCACAACATTTCACGAAGATTGACTTGTGTGAGATGTACAACTTGGTCCAATCCAATAGGGTGATGAATGAAAGATGGCGTTCACATGTTTGGATTAATGAATGCACCGATTGTTTTTCAATATATAATTAATGATGACTTCCTTAACATGGTTGTTGTTATCTACTTCAATGACATCCTCATTTTCTTTAAAACGTAGGAGAAAACACTCAACACATGTAATAGGTTCTTTAGTGGCTTCGGAAGCATGGACTATCCATCGAATTAGAGAAATGTTCTTTTAACCATCCCATTATTGAGTTTGTTGGCTACCAGATCTCTACCTCAGGGATAGAAATAAATTTTGCAAAGTCTGTACTATTCTTAACTTTGGCTACCAGATCTCTACCTCAGGGATAGAAATAAATTTTGCAAAGTCTGTACTATTCTTAACTGGGAATGTTCAACATGTGTTTGAAATATAGTGCTTCAGTTTTCAGTAACTTCTACCGGCGTTTCATCAAATTTTTCAAGATCACATTACCTCTCACTAAACTAATGGCCAATGATGAGGTCAACATAACTTTTAAGATATTGAAGTATGCTTTCACCAGCACTCCTGTGCTTATGCATCCAGATCTTACCAAACCATACATCATAGAGACCAATGCACTTTTGGCAGCATGTTATCACAAGAGGATGCTAACCACATTGTTCACCCCTAGCATTCCACTCACATAAGTTCATAACTACCAAAATCAACTACAATGTTTATAATAAGGAGCTATTGATGATTATGGATTCATTTGAGAAATGGCATTGGTTTTTAAAAGGATTTCCACACCTCACCATGGTTTATAGTGATCACAAAAACCTTGTTCATAAAAGTACTTAACTACAAGCAAACACGCTAGGCACAATCACTTTCACGATTTCGATTTGTGATTTTACATCACCCTAGCCATCTAAGTAGCAAGGCCGATGCCCTGTCTCAATGGCTTCTATGCCTGGTGAGCATGTTTTCAATTAACAACAACATGTACTTTTGAATTTAGAATGGTTCCAGACCAATGCACTTTCCAAATATGTTACATTTTTGGAACTCAACTTTTGGATAGACTTGAAGCTACACATGTTTTAGAATGTCACATCACACATTTTGACCCATCACTCATTGGTCCTCTACGTTACCTATAGTCAAGAGCTCTAGTCCCCCGGGCTTTTGCGAGCCTCCACACCTAGAACTCTAAGCTCTCATAACTCTGGTCATCCAAACTCCAAGCTCCCATGGGCCTCTAAACCACCATCCCCAGACTTTCAACTATGCTAACTTTTGATTTCATAATGGGTTGTTATACCAACACATGCATCTCTATATTCTTAACGACGACCTTTAGCTATACATCCTTTAAAGTTGTCATGATACACCAACCACCAGACACTTTGGTATCCGCAAGACCTTGGAAATTGTTTAGTGCATTTTTTAATGGCCATGCATGTTAAAGAATTTATTCACACATGTGATTTATGTTGTAGTATATGAAGTTGCCATGACATTATCTATCAAGTCTACAACAGCATCTTTATGTGGCCACATGACCTTGGTTTTCTATTGTTATGGACTTTCTTATTAATCTCCTATCGTCACATAGGTTTGATACAATTTTGGTTGTGGTGAATAGATTTTTAAAGATGACACATTGTCTTTCTTATCACAAAACCATCACATACTTAGAAGTGGTCGATTTGGTGTATTGTGAGATTTTCTGATTGCACAATCTTTTGAATGAAATCATTAGTGACAAAGGTTTGCAAATTATCTTTGGTTTTTGGCAAAGATTCCTCACGTGCCTCCACATCAAGGGGAAGATGTCTATTGCTCATCATTTGCAAACATATGAACAGAGTGAACACACCATTCACACTCTAGAATAGTAGCTCTGATGTTTCATCTCTCATTTATAAGACAATTGGGTTGACCTTCTTTTCATTGTCAAATCTGCATACAACAATTCCCAACACTTTTTCACTGAACACTCTCCATTTCATATTAATTGGGACTCGTCCACATTGGTTGTACGAACATCCACTAGTTCTGACCATCAACCCTATTATGGAAGATCATCTTCAACAACTCCAGGCCATCCAAAACAATGTCACTCACCAATGACACACACCGGGAGTTCCATTGCCATGCCACCAACCGCTTCTGCATTGTTGCACCAATCTACCATCCTAGCAACCAAGTCTGGCTCCTTCGTTGCCATTGGTCATCCATCTAGCCCTTCGACAAACTTGACTATCAGCGTTTGGGTCCCTTTTTAGTGCTCCAACGGTTGTTCAAAATCACATATCTTTTTCAGCTATCGTCAACACTCTAACTAGAACCAATTTTTCATGTGTCACTATTCAAGCCATTATGGTTCGTGAGATTTGGCTAAAACTGTTTTACCACCATTGCAAGTTACTCCCATATGAGAATATGAATTTGAAGTTGCTGATGTTTTTAACTCTAAATATTATTGTAGCGAACTTCACTACTTCATCGACTAGGTTGGATATACTCCAAACAATACTTGAAACTAGCCTTAAATCTCATTCATGTTTAGGATTTGGTTGTTAGATATCACCATCACTATCCATCTAAGCTTGGTCCTCAATTGCACAAAGCTTGTGTGAAAGGATAATGTCATGATTCATTCCGAGCTCCCAAAACTCTGGGTTTTTTGAACTTTGGCCTTTTTAAACTTTGGTCTTTCAAACTTACTCAGGACCTTAGGCTCTTATAGACCTCCAAACCTTACTTACATCATTATTTTTATATTTGGGCAAGACAAGATAATTTGTACATAAACTAGGCTTCTGTTAATATTTAACAAAAGCAATTAACACCAATCGTCATTAGTTTGTCTTAATCAAAATTTTATGTCAATTTAATTTCTGAGTCTTATTTCTTTCTAAAATCTGGTTACTTTACTAGTGACATGACAATAGTAATGTCAAATGAAGGTGAAATTTTTTATTCCTAGATAATATACAAAATACATAAAGAGTTACATGATAATACAGTCCTGAACTATATAAGTAACACATTGAAATACATATTAAACTCCAAATAAATACTATAAAGTTAATACATTGAAATATAGATCAAAATATTTATAAACTTTACATCATATAAATGTTTGTAAGTTATAGTAATTTAGTATGAAATTACACATTTGAAATACACTTTTACAATACAGTTATGTTTACTTATATAAAGTTTCTAAATTTCCTTAATATCTTGAAACTATATAAAGTGTTTAAAACACACATTTAAAATACATATATTCGGAAAAGAATATCTGGTGTTCACTATAATATTTTATTATTATGTTAATAATATGAGTAATTTTACCCATATTTTTGTGAACATTATTGTGTGATTTGCTACTATGACACGATCCATACTAGCATTACGCATTCTTGTGTATTTGTGCAGCATTGTCCCAACTTAACCATCTTTACCCTAGATATGTGTGTGTAAATTTAGAAGTTTTGTGTGGATCGGTGTCCACTGAATTACTAATAATGTATTAGTGAGATTTTTAGCTTTAACATCCTGACCATTCGATCCGCTTTCTGAGTGGTAACTACGATCTTGACCATATTATAAAACATGTATACAGTTAGCTATAGCTTCAGAATGCTCTTAGATGTTTTAATCTGAAGACTAAACCATTCTCCACGTTGTTAGCATATTCCTAGATGTCTTCTAGCTAATGGGAGGTATGTTTGTGTGGGTTCATCAATTATATGGAACTAAAGAACTTATTTACCTCAAAACTCAATGAGTTTGTAAAAGACGGGATTCAATTATGTGTGAGTGTGCATGGGCGCATGAGTGTCTGCTCACACAGATATTTCTTCACTTAATTACAACTACAACTGAGCATGCCAAAACAGTATAAATATACACATATCTGTTATAGAGAGTATTTTTAGATATGCATGGTCATTGCATACTCTCTCTCTATATATAAATATACTGTTGGTTTGTAACTGCACAAACCATTTCTTATAAAAAGGGCATTCCCAACTATATTTACCCATGTTCTAGGGTACTTGGTAGAAGTTTAATAGTGGTTAATCTTTTTAAAAAATTTATAAATAACTCATCTAATAAAAAGCATATATTAAAAAGCTTTAATAAAAAATAATATTATTTTTATAAAAACATAATTGGTGTGTGGAATTGCCCAAGATGTCAAGAACGGGCATGATGTTTGAGCAACTCCAAATAGGATACACATTTGTATATGCTTGTGTATCTGCTGTATATACACCCACATTGCATACCATACTCCAGAGTGTGTTATATTTATTCACAGGGAAGTAATCTAAAGTAGAGTTTTCTCCGTATTGCAGAGGCAACATCATTTCAATAAGTTCCACGCTGAAATTTATCTTAAGATTGTAAATAAATTGATAATAGTAGGGGGTACTCTCCCATCATTTTTACTTCGCATAATCTGACTTGCAGATCTACAGTACATGGTGATGGAGATAGACAGAAAGCGTGCTAGATTAATTTCCTTCTTGCAACCCCTTTACTGATTATCAACTTCACCTGCTGTAGTGAGACCATCAAAGCTTTAGATAAATCCTACTTGGTAGGAGTAGATTTTCCATCACGATGTATACAGATTCTCAATGGTAAACTTCATCCATTAGAGTTACCACGATTCTTGACATTTGATCCTGGTGATTACTGGATTAGGCTGCTCTACAGTTGTGAAGGCTTGCTTTTGATTTATTTGAAATGGATGCGTTACAGGACGATCTCCTAGCAGTTGATAACCCATGCATTAACCAATGGAAGGTCTTGCCAAAATTCCTGAATATAGAACATGGTACTATATCTAGAGAGGATGATGCACTTGTGATGGATAGCAAGGGTTAAGAACGATGAGTGCAAATGTAGGCAGGTTGTTCCACGAGTACCTCTGCATATAAAACAACGAGCTTCCAGTTAAATGGGTGTGCCTGCACGATTGTAGAATTAAGCGTTTCCAATTGGTTAAGTGCGGAGCACCGATTGAGGATGTTTGAGGAGGTTAACGATGCGATCAGTAGTGATATGATTAGTTGATGTGCAACAAGGTTGGACCTTTAGTTCCATATACACACCCTCGCGGTTTTAAGCTAGCTATTTCTGTTAAAACGATGAACTTACGGTAGAATAGCAATGAACTCGTCTAGTGTTAAAATCTAATTGAGGGTTCTTAATGTTGTAGAATTTTAACACTTAATGATTAAATAAAAAACATGAGCATAATATTATAGTAAACTTTTTATGTTCGTCTTCTATATTTAGAAATTAATTGTGTTTATTGTTTAAAATGTTTTAGTTTTACCTAACAGATACTTTTCATTCTGATTACCTGCGTGCATGCACGCACGCACGCACGCGTGTTGCAACTTGCATCATATGCCTGATATAAAAATATTTGTTGCACGCGGCAACGATTGCTCTCACACACACATATAAATGTCTCATCATACTATATGATGCAAGATCTTAAGTTTGATGGCCAGTACAGGCAACTGGTTAGACAACTATGCAGGCGACTAATCTCACGTTTCATTGTCCAAAACCTCTTGCTTTCCCAATTACGTTGCATAAAGCGCTAAATGCAACACCATAGTGGACCGGAAACAGGAAAGCAGTGTCGGTTACATCACCTAGGAGTTATCCAAGGTTGAACAACAGACCACTGTAAACCATGGTTTCATCCAAAATAGCTCGTCTCCATCAAACCAAACAACGCACATTAATTTCTGACAGTATCTTGTTAACCACCTCTACACGTTCTTGTTAACCACCTCAAACGTCCTCAATCGGGCCTCTGGATCTGCAAAAAACCTCCCCACAGTAAACTACCAGGAAACATTAATTCTGCTGCAGTGGAACCCATTTAACACGAAGCTCGTCGTATATGCAGGGCTTCCCATTGAACCAGCTGTAGTAATCACCTCTCCACCGGTGAATCGGGTCTACATTATCAGTCACACAATACCACGAATCATTCTTAACATCATTGTACTCGTATAAGGGACCCTCCCAACCCATAGCAGTGATGACAAGTGTGTCATTCTCTCTGGATATAGTACCATGTCTTATAAACATGACTTTTGGCAAGAGCTTCCATTGGTTGATGCATGGGTTACCAACTGCAAGGCGACCGTATTCGTCTGTCCATTGCAAAAAAAATCAAAACCAATCCTTCATAGCTGTCAAGAAGCCTAATCTGGGTCAAGGATGGCGGTAACTGTAGTGGATGAATCCTGATGTTGAGCATTTGTATACATTGTTCTGAATTATTTACCCCCACCCAGTAGGATTTATCTAAAGCTTTGATGGCTTCTCTACAGCACTTTGCCCACATACGAGAGATTGCCTGAAACAAGAATCAAAGTATATTATAATAATCTATCATTTTCCGTGCCCACGTGTACATTCTTATTCAAGGAAAGAACCCTAATCTTCTTGTGAGAGACCTTCACGCGCGGCGGTTTGATCCTGTGGAGCCGTAAGGAGATCATGCGCAGTATTTAAACCCGTAGTCAAAAACTGTTACGAACTAATAATTAAATTAGATTAATAATAAATTTTTTATTATTAATCTAATTTAATTACTAATCCGTAACAGTTTTTAACTAAGGATCCTCTGATCAAGTCATGCTCGAGGAGTGCGGCGTCTGCTATGATACCCCAGGTGCGTCTTACACACTGAAGTGGACCTTCCACAACGAGTGGACTCATCTTTGTCTCCGTTTACCAGCAATTTCTGCATTTTCTCTATGTTGATGAGCTCGTAAAGCAAGAGTTTGCGCGGATGCATACGAATACAATGTTAAGAACGGTTCATGGTACTGTGTGACTGAAAAGGTCGACCAGAGTCTGTTGGTGGAGAGGTGATTACTGACGATGAGCTTTTTGTTCACTGGGTTCCACTGCAGCGTTGCAACATTAACGTTGTCAATTGGTTTGCCGTGGAGTCCAATGGGAGGTTTTTTATGTATGTACTTGCAAAGGACCGGCGATTGAGGACGTTTGAGGTGGTTAACAAGAACGTAGTAGAGGTGAACGTGGTAGAAGTGGTTAACAAGATACTGTCAAAAATTGATGTACTCTGGTCAATGTCTTGGATGGTTGGGAGTGGAGACAAGCTATTTTGGAAGAAAGGACTGGATAAAGTGGTATGTTATTCAACCTTGGATAACTCCTCCGTGACTATTGATGTAACCGACCGCGGGTTGGAGTCTCCGGTTCGCTATACTGATAACGCTGGTGTTGCATTTAGCCGCTTTTATGAAACGTAATTGGGAAAGCAAGAGGTTTTGGACAATCAAACGTGGAATTGCTCCCCTGTTTAGTTGTCTAGCCGGATGCGTGTGCTAGCCACCAAACGATTCGTATTGCTTTTCACTCCATCAAGGTTCATGTATATATGTGTGTGTGTGTGTGGGTGTGCTGTATTATATTTCGTTTCGGATAAATATGCTAACACGAAGCTCATCTTATATGCAGAGGTACTCGTGAATCAAACTGCCTACATCTGCACTATCACAATACCATGAATCGTTCTTAACATTATACTATTTGTACAAGGAACCCCTGCTATCCATCACATTCTCTCTGGATATAGTACCATGCTCTATATTCAGGAATTTTGACAAGACCTTCCAGGGTTATCAACTGCTAGGCGACCGTTCCTGTATCACATCCATTTCAAATAAATTAAAACCAAGCCTTCACAACTGTGTCAAGCAGCCTAATCCAGTAATCACCAAGATCAAATGTCAAGAATCGCGGTAACTCTAATGAATGAACTTTACCAGTCCTGAGGTTTAAGTGCTTATGTTGCACTTTAAAAGATTAGCAAAAATTAATTAGCTGTAATTTTGTTAAACAGTAACTAATTAGTAAGAAATAATCCAGTTGGGAGCTCACATGCCGATAAATGAGGATAAATGGTCCAATGAATGCTCTCAATTCCCTGCATAGACTTGAGGATCTATAAGTCGAAAAACAATTCATCGAATATTCCGAGCCTGGAACACGGAGTTTTAACTTACGTTTTGCATATGGGCAGAAATAAAGAAATTTCTAGATTGAATCACATAGTTGACCTCGACTCTGTTGCTCTTCTCCTGTCCACGATCTGCTGCAACTCCACAGCTGTGGCTGCTGCGACCGTGATAACTCCCCCACGTCCGTGCCCTGCTGTTCCTGACACAAAGATAGAGTAGAGATTAGAGAATGAGAAATAAAGTCTGTATAGGAAAAAAATAAGTGAGAAGTTTACCACTCAATCTATGCCACTGCATTACTCGAAAATCTCAGTTAAAAGTCTATACGATTAGGTGTTATTTTCATCATATTCCACGAATTGTTTTTCCGGCCTATAAACTTCGGAATATGTAATTTTCAAATACTTAAAATGAGACTTAACACTAATCATATAGTCAGCTACACTCGAGATACCAAAATGTTTCTTAAAAAAACTATTAAGTTGTATACATTGTGGTGGAAAATCTACCCCTAGCAAGCAGGATTTATCTAAAGCGATAATCAGTAAAAGGATTGCAACAAGGAATCTAGCACACTTTTAGGCTATCTCCATCACTATAGATTGTATACCTGCAAGTCAGATCGTGCAATGTAAAACAATGGGAGAGTACCCCATACTATTATCAATTCATTTACAATCTTGGTTGGAGCTTACTGAAATGATGCTGCCACGTAGAAAACTCTACTTTCATTTCAAAACCCTAATTAAGTGAAAATACTTCCCCATGAATAAACATAACACCGTCTGGTATGTGTGCCACTGCAATGTGGGTGTATAGAACCGGGAGCAAATACAGAAATTGCTGGTAAACGGTAACAAAGACGAGTCGCTCATGGTCACTGTTATTATCCGGTCCCTCCTTTCACATGTCGTGTGACGTGTTATTTAACTTTGTATAAAATTTAAATTTATAATCTAATTTAAATTAATAAAACATAAATTAAGGATTTAAAACTTAAATATAATGAAATATAAGTAATACATGTTTACTTATTGTTAACACATAATCAATTAAGCTAAATGCATAACACGTGGCGCACTTTCATTATCCCAAGAAGATTAGGGTTCTTCCCTTGAACAAGAATGTCCGACGGACACGTGGGCACGAAAAACAACAGAATATTATCAAATATACTTTGATTCTTGTAATAGAATCGCGTGCGTGTATAAGCGTAACCATGCGTGCGTGCACGCCTTGCATATATAATGCAGGAATTAGGGCTTTGAAGTAAGGGTTTCTTTATGTGTGAGACAGCATCATTTTGGTAAGCTTAATTAGAGGAAGATTGTAACTAAATTGATAATGTTTGTACTTATGTATATCTGATCTGACTAGATTTTAGACACTACATAAAGATTCTGCAATGGAGTGTCAAGATATGATACACTTGATAATCAGCAAAGGGATTACAAGAAGGGATCTAGCGCGCTTTCAGGCAATCTCTCGTACATGGGCAAAGTGCTGTAGAGAAGCTATCAAATCTTTAGATAAATCCTACTTGGTGGGGGTAAATGGTTCAAACCAATGTATAAAATGGTCAACCTCAGGACTGCTGAAGTTCATCCATTAAAGCTATCGCCATCCTTGACATCTTATCTTGGTGATTACTGGATTAGGCTGCTCGACAGCTGTGAAGGTTTGGTTTTGATTTTTTTTGCAAGGGAGATGACTTCGGTCGCCTTGCAGTTGGTAACCCATGCATCAACCAATGGAAGGTCTTGCCAAAAGTCATGTTTGTAAGACATGGTACTATATCCAGGGAGAATGACACACTTGTCATCACTGCTATGTGTCGCTGCGGTTCCTTGTACGAATACAATGTTAAGAACGATTCATGGTACTGTGTGACTGAAAAGGTACGCCAGACTGATTATTACTGTTGGTGGAGAGGTGATTACTACAGTTGGTTTGATGGAAACCCCTGCATATACGATGAGCTTCGGGTTAAATGGGTTCCACTGCAGAATTGTAGAATTAAGGTTTCCCGGTGGTTTACTGTGGAGTCAAATGGGAGATTTTATATATATGTAATTGCAGAGGACCAATTGAGGACGTTTGAGGTGGTTAATAAGAAGGTGGTGGAGGTGGTTAACGAGATACTGTCAGAAATGAATGTACGCTGGTTGTGTTGGATGGTTGGGAGTGGAGAGAAGCTATTTTGGAAGAGACCACTGACTAAAGTGATGGTCTGTTATTCAACCTTGGATAACTCCTCCGTGACTATTGATGTAACCCACACTGCTTTCCTGTTTCCGGTTCACTATACTGATGACGGTGGTGTTGCATTCAGCCGCTTTATACAACGTAATTGGGAAAGCAAGAGGTTTTGGACAATGAAACGTGAGATTGCTCGCCTGTTTAGTTGTCTAGCCACGTGCCTGTGCTAGCCACCAAATGATTCATATTAATGAAGAGGTGCTTTCACTCCACCAAAGTGTGTGTATATGTGTGTACATTTGTGTGGGTGTGCTGTATTATACTTCATTTCGTATAAATATGGTGTTTTATTTTGATTGATTCATATTACCATCGTTGTTGATGCTTAATATGTATATATATACATTTAAACTCTGACGGAGAGAGTGAGCACCAAGAGGGTTACGTGTGACATGTGTGGAGCTGTAATTTGTTTTTTTTAATATATATACACAGAATCTTGCATCATACAGGTGTGCGCGCGCGCGCAATCGTTGCCGTGTGCAACAAATATTTTAGAACTAGTTTAGTAAAAACTTTATATCCGGTATATGATGTGACACGCGGGTGCGTGTATGCACGTAGCTAATCAGAATGAAAGTAGTATCAGATGAACATAACAAAACGCAGTGAGAAATGTTTTTCTTTAATTTATTATAATAATAGAAGTCGTATATTTCAAAATTGAAATAGCTTAGCTTAATTAGGGTGTGTATATATGGAACTAAAGGTCAAAGCTTATTGCACATCAACCACATTCTTGTTAACCACCTCAATAGGTGATCATGCAGGCACACCCATTAACACGTAGCTCATCTTATATGTAGAGGTACACGTGAAACAAACTGCCTACATCTGTACTAAACACAATACCATGAATCGTCCCTAACATTGTATTCGTATAAGGAACCTTACTATCCATCACAAGAGTGTCAGTATCGTAATTTTGACAATACCTTCTATTGGTTAATGCATGCATTTATCACAAGAGTCCCGCACGTTGAAACTACATCAACTACCCATGTACGTGTATATTTCAACATAATATTTTTATGTATACTATATGTTTGAGTTGTGCTGGAGAGAATAATTGAAGAACTGCAGTCCAAGATGGGTGTCTTTTTAACTATATATTGTTGTTGTCATCCGTATTTTACATAACACTTATTTTATTAATCATGATTAATTTTAAAATAAATATCTTAAATATGTTTATAGCTTAGGGTGTATTTTATATATATTCCGGTAGATTTCAAGTAACATTTGCATTTCAGCATTTGAACTACATAATTCTATAGTTGTCTTTTCTTCTCATTGTAATAGTAATAACCTGCAACTCCATGGTTATTTCTTCTTTTTATTATAGTGGTCATATAAGTTATTCTTGTCATTTCTTATATCAATAAGTTACACTTATATTTTCTTTACATAAACTTTCACTTTACCAAATTTTATCTCTTGAACCTTTAGTGACATGTACCTCACCCACATCATTAATCAAGAGTTAAACATGAGGTAAATTAATTCTTTCTACTACCAATAATATGTTTAAAATCTTAGTGTTCTATTGTTCAATACCACATAATGTTTTTACTACATTACGTGTGATATATAATTGTAGTCCGTGGTATTAATTACCCCTTTAGTTCTATACCCTAATACTTTAAACATTCACAAAGCACTCATTTT
This sequence comes from Selaginella tamariscina, assembly GCA_003024785.1. Lineage (NCBI taxonomy): Eukaryota > Viridiplantae > Streptophyta > Lycopodiopsida > Selaginellales > Selaginellaceae > Selaginella > Selaginella tamariscina. The sequence goes on from PUQB01000065.1 coordinate 139,684, forward strand.
TTTGGTATCGTAACCTAGTTATGTTCTTAATCTAATTATTAGCTATGTATTACTTAAAGTTTGTTTAATATTTTAATTATTTAAGTTTAAAATTAATCTATATCAAATATTAAATTATATTTGAATAAAATTATATATATATAAACTATACAATATAAAATTAACAAATGTAAACTTTTAAACTATATAAAAATTATATATTAAATTATTTCAAATTATATTTTATATAGGTTTAAAATTTACCCTTTTTAGATGTCAAATGGTTTTTAAATCTACTATATTAAATTTATATTTAATATAAATTTAAATTGCATATAAATTATGTATAAATGAAGCTACACATAATTATATATTAAAACTATATTAAATCATATTTAAACTATGTATTTATGTAAATTTAATATTTACTACGTATATTTATATGTAATATTTAAATTATGTAATGTCAAATTTTTTAATGAGCACTGTACAGATATGTGGACATGTATATTACAATATATACGTTATATGTATACAAATAACACACATAGCGTGGTTTATGTAGACATGTTTTATACATGTGTACATATTGTTTTATACGTGTTAATGTACATATCCCGCCTACATTATATTATATATATATTCACATTCTTTATACATGTTATATAAGCCTTTTGGGTTTTAAACACATACTTCTCTCTCTAATTCACCAATTCAAATTATATTTTATATAGGTTTAAAATTTACCCTTTTTGGTTTTTAAATTTACTATATTAAATTTATATTTAATATAAATTTAAATTGCATATAAATTATGTATAAATGAAGCTATATTAAATCATATTTAAACTATGTAAATTTAATATTTACTAATGTAATATTTAAATTATGTAATGTCAAATTTTTTAATGAGCACTGTACAGATATGTGGACATGTATATTACAATATGTACGTATGCATATAACACACATAGCGTGGTTTATGTAGACATGTTTTATACATATGTACATATTGTTTTATACGTGTTAATGTACATATCCCGCCTACATTATATTATAATATATATATATTCACATTCTTTATACATGTTATATAAGCCTTTTGGGTTTTAACACATACTTCTCTCTCACACACAACCTGTGTGCACATGCATGTGCAACCATATGTAAATATGTGCATGTATGTATGCCTTTGCTCACATACACAAGAGGTCTATTCAAGTATATATATATATATATATATTCACAATATACTCTACAGGTATACAAGTGTATATATGGACATATGAATACACATTAAAGACTGTATATTGTTTCATATTCAAAACCATATATTGTTTAGTACGAATCCTTTTCATGTCATGCACATTATAAGATGTGTGCATGGCTGTGTCTTTACGTGTATGTACATACATGTCGTGATTTAAAAGAGTTTGTATGTCCTGTTAATTTTTGTGTAGCTCTACACATAATGATAGTTTTATAAATTTTATTTATAGATCATGCGACACTGAATTTTGTAACGAGCGGTGGTGTAAGAAGACAAAACGTAATAAATAAATGAAGTATGTATGAGTGTTGTGAATACGTTGATATTATGTGTTTGTGTATATGCATGTCTATTCTTTTTATGTATTGATTTTTGTGTTTTATTTATTAATTGAATTGTTTATGGTGAACACAAAGATAAATATGCAATTTAATATTATAGAAGCACATTGGTTTCTTATCGTGCTGAAGCTCTTCTAAACAGTTGGTATACATGTATTTTGTTTAATAAATGGTATATGTATTGTCTTAAAACAATAACCAGCACCATATACTTCTTATACATACATGTGTGTGTGCGTGTGCGTGTGTATATATGGTATACATATATAATTATATACTTTTATGTGTGTAGATATTTTGCTTTAAATACACACAGATATAAGTAAGTAATCCTATTTGTTAGTTAGACTTAAAATAATGATAGATCATAACTTAGGAATGGGTCCTTTAATAATTAATAATATTGTTATTAATTTTTATTAATGGTAGTAATGTTAAAAGCTATTAACTATTAGATATATTATGTTAAAAACATTACATATAAAGGCAAAAGTGATATATGTTATAAGAATATATTATTAAATATATTATAAGGATTGAATGTTAAACTTGATATAATTTATTATAAACAATTCTATATTTACATAAGGCTAAAGGATATATAAATAAATTGATTATATATGCTTTTATAAAAAATTTATATAATGGAAATGAATAATAATTCATAGGTAATTTAATGTTTTTAAAAAATTATTTATTATATCTTTTATAAAAAGAACAAGAAATGGAACACACCAGGTTTAAAATACTTTTTAACAAATAAGATATATTTTTGAATTATATATTTTTTTTACAAATGGAAAAAGTACGTATGAATCACTATTAAAGTAACTTTTGATTTAGAGTGTGTATATGTGTCTGAATGTTTTATTATGTGTGTTATTGGACGCATGTGTAGATGTGTGTTTGCATTTACATGTGTATGGGCATATACGCATGTCTATACATATGTTTTGATGTGTATGTGTAATTGTTTATTATGTGTGCATATGTATGTATTTATGGATGTTTTAGCATGTGTGTGTATACGTATATGTAAATGTTTTATTGTGTGTGTGTACAAATGTGTAAATGTTTTATTATGGGCACACATATATTAAATATATAAAGTATTTATGTTTTGTATATATTGTTTATATTTAATTATTTCATCACATCCGCTCCACCAATTTGCATTTTAACTAAAAATTTATGTTATTAATATATTGTAAATTTCTATTTTTTTAATATTTGAAATAATAATTATTATATAATCAAAAGATAAAAAATTATATATTTTTTAATATTTATTATTATTATTATTATAAAACATATTTAATGAAAAAATTTATTTATTATTATTATTATTATAAAACATATTTAATTGCAAAGAAGCTCCGGGTGCTATAAATGTGCAAGTTAGATATGCAGGGAGCTGCCCATTCAACATCAACGCTACCAATTATGTTCATTTAAAAATTAAAAGTTGAAGTTGGAACTGATAGTTTGAATGTGTTCTTGGATTTGATGTTGAAGGATTTATTCTCCTTGTTTATGGAAGGCGTGGAGGTGGAGTATGCTCTTGAGTTAACCACTATGCAAGTTTGTCGAAGAAGTTTCATCTAAGAGCATTGTTGCTGGTCGTTGCTACTTATCACTTAATGCAATGTGAGCTTTTAAAGCTCTCCAACGGTACATATAAAATGTTTTAAAGCACCTCGTTTGTGATTAAAAAAATTCATTCACCAAGCGAGAAAAATAGTTTTAGAAAATGCAAAAACTCAATGACACTTGATGCTAAGCATTGGAAGTATAGTAATATTTTACAAAATTTCATTTAGTCGGTGTCACAAGAAAATTTGGACCATCACCTTGGTAGCCTTGGTATACATGTAGTGGACTAGTCTTCTACTCATATTTATACGTCTCAATTTCACTTTATTATTTCTCTTTTTTATCTTTTCTTACATAGTTAAATTAGTCAATATTATTATGATAATGCATATAATTAGTGCTTACTTTGACTAAGCACCTCTTTTTGTCTTCTTTTATGCACTTCCGTATCACCTTCCTAAGTCAAAGTTAAGTCACCTTCTTTCATAACTCCTCACCATTCATAGGTCAAGTCAACCTTCTTCCATAACCCTCACCATTTATGGGTCAAACCCACCTTCTTTCATAACCTCCTACCATTATTCTTATGTAACCCCCATCTTACACCCATACCCTACCTACATGTATTCTTTATATTATTTTGGGTATATAAGGAACCAATGCTCAAGGTTTAAATATAAACATAAGGATATAAAGGAGAGTCTCTAGTTTCTTCTTTTCTTTTCTTACTTTTAAATAGGTGTGATACATTATTTTGTGTGTGCTCTTGTGATGAAATATAAAAATTAGTTAGTATATCTTTTGTGTCATGAATTTCATCTCATGTTTTCCCTTTCTTTTTTTTAATTTTTTTTCAGTGTGTGATCATTAGTAAGGACTACTACGATGCACTATCATTAAAGCCATTAAATCTCAACATATGAGTCCCCGAATGATTTTTCTTCGACATATTTTTTGCGTGAGCGTGGAATGCTAATTTGTGTTGTTTATGAATTTTCATGAACTTGAACGTCCTTTTGAGAAGGTTCTTTCAACTTCAAGGTCTCTTCAAAATCAAATATTTAAGTGTTGTTTTAAATATCCATATGGTTTGTTTTAAATAACAAATTGGTGGTCGTTCAAGCATGGGATTTTAAAGAAATCAAGTTTGGATACAACTTGCAATTGCAAATGTGTTTTTAAGGAGGCAAGGAATGAACGAGCATGGATCAAGATTTGGCACCCATGTGATAGTGGTGATATCGATGAGGCACATCATTTGTATATGATCTTCCATACATCATCCTCACATCAGTCGTGACAATATCTCGTTGGATTCATCCAAGCTTTGGGAATCTTGTGGAGTGTGGAGTTTGGTGAAGCAAGAGTATTGTGCGCGTTGTGAGAGGTTTGGTTTGCTTGTTAATGTGGCAAGTCAACTTTGATGGAGCATACAAGCCAAAGAAGCAAGTTGCGAGTGTAGGGGTCGTGCTAACTGATCCAGTAGGGAAGCGAATCAAAATTTCTGAGCCAACTTCTAGTGCTAATTCTTGTAATCAAGAGTATTTGCATTGATTCGAGGATTGAAGGAGGCAAGAAACAAGGAGCGAAAAACGTGGTTGCGATTGGTGACTCTAAGTTGGTGGTGAACCAAGTGCAAGGTCAGTGGAAAGTGAGAAAGCCTGAGTTGTTGGTGCTTTTGAGCGTGTTCAAGATCTCAAAAGGGGATTCGACACTTTTGAGATAAAGCACGTTCCTCGAAGAGAGAATCTAGAGGCTGACGAGCTTGCACAAGGGGCATTGCCTCGTCAAGTGACGTCTCTTCATCTACTTGTAATCAGGTGAAACCTTTGCCATTTTTACACTTGTAAAGATGTGTCTATTCCAGTATATCATGGTTGCAAAATGAGGAGATGGTATTTACGTTCATTTAAGCGAGCATGCATTTCGAATGGAAATAAAGTTCTACCACTTGGGCAAACTTCTACCATCCTTTTTGGAGGATGAAGCATTGAAGTGGTTTGAGCGTCAACTAGTGATGTTAAGGGTAATTGGGAGACGGTGAGTGAGGCTTTTTAAGGGAGTATGGAAAGCTAGAGACATTGGATGAGGTCATGAAACAATTGGATCAATTGAGGCAAAGTGAAGAGGCATTCAATGAGCATGTGTTGGAGGCATTCAATGAGCATGTGTTGGAGGCATTCAATGAGCATGTGTTGGAGCTCCAATGTAAGCTACGAAGCGGTTTGGGAGTGGAGGCTTCCAAAGGACTAGAGGATGCATCTAAGGAGTCCAAGCCGGTGGTCGAGATAGATGCGTCGGTGTTCAACAAGTTTGTTATTGGATTGAAGTCAGTATTATGCCAGAAGGTAAAGAACAAAGAGCTTAATAACTTGTAAGAAGTTATAAAGATTGCTATGAAAAAGGAGGCACTTCTCATGGATCCTAATGAAGCCTCAATCTCAACGGTAGCACCACAATGATGCGCTATCACTAAAGCCATCAAGTCCCGAACATATGAGTCCTGGATTGATTTTCCTTTGACATCGGCTGCTCCTTATACTGCAAGCGAGATTAGTACAACTATTCTCAACTTGAAGCAATAACGTGTCCCTCCCAAAAACGAAAATTTCAGAGGGATATGGGTGTGCGAGGGGAGAGCATGCTACTTTGACTTGCTGAAGTATATGGGTATGAATAAGTTTCCTGCAACTGCAATAGTCTCTGATGTATTGCTTGTTCTGGGAATATAGTGAACTTGCTGGAGTTGTCAAGCTTTGACATCATGCATTTGTTGTGCCCAAATGTTCTGAAATTATGCAACGAATACACATTTGGACAAATACTACAGGCATGCAAGAGTGAGTCCGAACTATTCGAAAGGCGTATGAACATCCTACTACAACATTGCATGAACTACATGAAGCGTGGTTGTCACCTTGACCATCCATTAAGTCGACTCAGGTTCTGGCGGGTTCAAGAGCACCAACATTTCGTGCAATTGTACCAAACCTATGCTATGGGTGGGCTTGTCGACAATGAGCATTTCATAATTTGCAACATGTTGACTGAGATTACTAGAGTTTTGTTCCATTGGAGCCAAACAAATGGGTGGACAAAAGACACATTGGAATGCATATGTGAATTGTGCAACACAGTTGAGGTCCTTTGGTTCCAGAAGTTTGGCCCACACCAATTTGTGCTACTGCATGCATTTGGCCGCAGGCACATTGTTGACAACATTTTCATGTTTGGTTCTTCAATGAACACATGGTGCTACAGCTATGAATCTGATTTCAAGGTTCTGAATGCCATTGACACAAACAACATTCAGTAGGAGATGACTTACACAAAAGCCTACCTAAGGTCCATACTCTTTATTTTAACAGCTGGTTTGTCTTTACTAATGTGGTGGTTAGAGCACGGCTTTCTTTACAACGATCAAAGAACATGTTGGAACGAGATCAATTGCTTCCACCCAACGGTTGACATTTACACTCAATTAGAATTTTGTGAAAACAGCATCTATGTCAATGTTGGACAAGGTACTCGCCCATGTCCATGCAATTTCTCCATAGCTCAAGTGCCAACTCTTCTAATTTCACCACAACTATGTCTAAACATGCCTTCTCATATGCTTCCATATCCCAAACAAGATTCATTTTCTCATATGAGAGAGCTAGTCGTCGTAGGGTTACTATGTGAGTTGAACACGCTGCACAACCCCAAAAGCAAGAACAAGGATCTATGAACGCATTCTGGAGACAATGGTGCTTGTCCACATGCAGAGTGGGCAATGAATCAACCAGTTATAGGTCGCAGCTGTAGCACGCCTTGTAGGAATTGGTTTTGAAACGTCCAATATATACAACCAACAACTCTATGGCCAGCACAAGCATTTTGTATTAAAGGCGCAATTTTTCAACTGCATAAGTACACTAGTGACATGGGACCCAAATAATCCAGCATGTTCATTTACAAACTTCAAAAATTTTTTTTACATCAAGCTATGTTGACGCAAGTGAAGTTTGTTATGCTCAGCTAAGGGAAATATTTTTCGTTGATTATAGTGGTCAAATATATGTGTTATTTTCAGCAGACTTTAGAAAGTAAGCATTTAAGTTATTATCAGATTTGAAATTCATTTTTTGGTTTCCTGTGCAGATACCACTGTGTTGATCGTCCGTTCTCGCCCTACTATTCACGAAGCTAGTGGAATGCATGTTTTAGCTCTAGGTCACTATCCATTTGACTCGACCTGCATTTTATTGTCAAAGACATTCTAAGGAGGTATGTATAGTACCACATATGGACCTAGGCATGGCAAACAAAGGCTTTGACATGCTATTGAAGTAATCGCAAGCTTGTTTCCAACATATTACAGACTGGGGCAATAGAAATCATGTGTGGATTGAAGCAAGTGATATTGTGGAGATATTAGAAAGGCAGGGCTCAAATTTGTGCATGTTCAATCAAGCAATGCTGACACTTGCACAATGAATGTGTAGTGGCTGATCCAGCAACATACTGCAGATGATGAGGAGCAGTTAGTACCATATGTTTTGCATAACAATATGATTGTGGCATCAATTACGAATTAGTTCCTGAAGTTGATATTGGACTCTACTTTACTATGAGGTTTTGTTATGGTTTTTTACTTAGTCACTATCTATTACAAAATATACCAAAGCACCTTCAGGTTGCTTGTGACCTCACTCTCCTCATCTAAGACCACCTCTACTAGCATGGGGTTTGTGTTGGCTATTTTGTAACAATCCAACGCCATCAACTTCAAGCAGCTTAACTATGAGGATCTTCCGCCTTGAGCAAAACACATCCAGCCTGTTTGCGTGTAGCTCTACCACATCATCAAGTTCAACAATAACAAATGCGTTCTTTACTACATGTTTGTCACAAAACACAAACTGTTCTACATGTGTCCACTTTTGCTTCGAATTAACTGAGTTTTGCCAACCTACAGCTGTAACTTCTCCACACAAGCACTATAGCTCTGTGTGATAGTTGAACCCTCAATCTGCACAACAGCTTTGCTCAAGGTGACAGTAAAAGAACTTGTTTAGAGACTCAAGCTTTCCCTCTCGTGAGGTCTTTACAGCATTTTAACCTCGCCTTTGCGAGGGTCTTAACGGCAAGATTGTAAATAAATTTAGATTTATTTAAAATCCCTCACCCTTGGGAAGGTAAGAATATGCTTTTTCTTATTGCATGTTTTAAATAAAGATTTTTAAATATATTAAAATAAATAGTTAAATTTTTTAATTTATTTATTTTATATAAAAAAAATTATATAAATGAAAAGCCTACAATTCTAATTATATTTATTTTATTTTAAAATAAAATTTATTAAATTTAAATTAATATCACAATATCACCCTCACAAGAATCAAAGTATATTATAATAATATTTTATTATTTTCTGCAATCGAACAAGAACGACTTTCTATTTTTTATATGTACTAGCATACTTGTCAACGATTGTTGTTAAATGTGTAATCATACTCAGTTTTTCAGAGTGTCGATCGGTGAGCCTTTGAGTGCGCATGATCTCCTTACAGCTCCACGGATCAAACCGCCGCGCGTGAAGATCAACAATTGTTCCGGCATCCTCTCACAAGAAGATTGAATAAGACTGTACTAGTGGGCACGGCGTCTGCTAAGATACCCAGGTGCGTCTTACACACTGAAGTGGACCGTCCACAACGAGTGGACTCATCTTTGTCTCCGTTTACCAGCAATTTCTGCATTTTCTCTATGTTGATGAGCTCGTAAAGCGAGAGTTTACGCGGATGCAATTCGAGGTCTGGACAAGCCCGTAAAACAGATTGAAGCAGGAAGTTCAAGGCAGAGAAATGATTACTAAGATCGGGGTTCTTCAAGGCGAGGAAATCCATGCGCAAGGGAGATGAGGATCTACCTGTTAATATAATATTTGTGTCTGGCCCAGGTGTGTGAGAGAGAGAGAGGACATAACATTGAGAGAGAGGAGAGGACAAACAAGATAATACCAGACAATATCTCTCTCTCAATGTTATGTCCGATTTCTTCCCTTGTGCAGCAGAAACCCCATCGCCCCCATATTTCCTCGCAATTTCTTTCTTCCCAGAAGGCTTGGAAGAACCCCTATTCTTGGTAATCCCTTTGTCCGCCTCGATCTTCCTGCTTCAATCTGCTTTACGGCGATTCGCATCCGCACGGCCCTGCGCACACCTCAGCGAAGCTGCCATGGCTAGCGGCCTTGTTCGAGGAGCATGACCTTATCAGAGTGTCGATTGGGGAGCCTTTGAGTGCGCGATCAAACCGCCGCACGTGAAGATCAACAATTGTTCTGTTCTTTCTCCCAACAAGATTAGGGTTCTTCCCTTGAACCGTGGGCACGAAAAATGATAGAATATTATCAAAATATACTTTGATTCTTGTAATAGAATCGCGTGCGTGTATAAGCGTAACCGTGCGTGTATGCCTTGCGCATATAATGCAGGAATTAGGGCTTTGAAGTAAGGGGATTCTTGAGCGTTTCTTTCTGTGTGAGACAGCATCATTTTGGTAAGCCTAATTAGAGGAAGATTGTAATATTTTGATAATGTTGTATATCTGATCTGACTAGATTTTAGACACTACATAAAGATTCTGCAATGGAGTGTCAAGATATGATACACTTGATAATTAGCAAAGGGGTTACAAGAAGGGATCTAGCGCGCTTTCAGGCAATCTCTCGTACATGGGCAAAGTGCTGTAGAGAAGCTATCAAATCTTTAGGTCAATCCTACTTGGTGGGAACATACGATTCACACCGATGTATACGAATGTTCAACCTCAGGACTGGTGAAGTTCATCCATTAAAGCTATCGCCATCCTTGACATCTTATCTTGGTAATTATGGATTAGGCTGCTCGACAGCTGTGAAGGCTTGGTTTTGATTGCTTTGCAACAGGAAAATTACTCCTGTCGCCTTGCAGTTGGTCATCAACCAATGGAAGCTCTTGCCAAAATTCATGTTTATAAGACATGGTACTATATCCAGAGAGAATGACACACTTGTCATCACTGCTATGTGTTGCAGCGGTCCCTTATACGAATACAATCTTAAGAACGATTCATGGTACCGTGTGACTGAAAACGTAGACCAGACTGAGTACTGTTGGTGGAGAGGTGATTACTATAGCTGGTTTTATGGGAACCCCTGCATATACTATGAGCTTTTTGTTCGCTGGGTTCCACTGCAGCGTTGCAACATTAACGTTGTCGAGTGGTTTACTGTGGAGTCCAATGGGAGGTTTTTTATGTATGTACTTGCAAGGGACCGGCGATTGAGGACGTTTGAGGTGGTTAACAAGAACGTGGTAGAGGTGACGGTGGTAGAAGTGGTTAACAAGATACTGTCAAAAATTGATGTATACTGGTCAATGTCTTGGATGGTTGGGAGTGGAGACAAGCTATTTGGAAGGAATAAGGACTGGATAATGTGGTATGCTATTCAACCTTGGATAACTCCTCGGTGACTATTGATGTAACCGACCGCGGGTTCCATTCTCCGGTTCGCTATACTGATGACGGTGGTGTTGCATTTAGCCGCTTTATGCAACGTAATTGGGAAAGCAAGACGTTTTGACAATGAAACGTGGGATTGCTAGCCTTTTTACTCCAGCAAAGTTCATTTATATGTCTGTGTTGTGTGTGTGGTGTGCTGTATTATACTTCCTTTCGTATTAATATGGTAACACGAAGCTCATCTTAAATGCAGAGGTACTCGTGAATCAAACTGCCTACATCTGCACTATCACAATACCATGAATCGTTCTTAACATTATACTATTCGTATAAGGAACCCCTGCTATCCATCACATTCTCTCTCCATGCTCTATATTCAGTGCTATCCATGGCATTCTCTCTGGATATAGTACCATGCTCTATATTCAGGAATTTTGGCAAGACCTTCCATTATGGGTTATCAATTGCTAGGCGACCGTTCCTGTATATCACATCCATTTCAAATAAATTAAAAAAAAACAAGCCTTAACAACTGTCGAGCAGTCTAATCCAATAATCACCAAGATCAAATGTTGGTAACTCTAATGAATGAACTTTACAAGTCCTGAGGTTGTATACATTGTGGTGGAATATCTACCCCTACCAAGCAGGATTTATCTAAAGCTTTAATAGCTTCTCTGAAACAGATGTGATAATCAGTAAAGGGGTTGCAATAAGGAATCTAGTACGCGTTTAGGCTATCTCCATCACTATGGATTGTAGACCTGCAAGTCAGATCATGCAAAGTAAAAAATGAAAGAGTACCTCATACCAGTGTTATGGAGAATAAATTTGCATGTTTCTGTAGATGTTGGTTAACGCGTTTGTAAAACAGTTCGAAACACGTGACATTGAAGAGATGTTAAATATGAGGAGTTTATCTAGTTTTTATTAGTTTATTTTATTTAGTTTAATTTTAAATATGTAATTTAAATATTTTAAAATCCCAACATTTTTATTTAAATACATTAAAATATTTATTTATTTTATTTTATTTTTGTGTTGTTACCAGAGCACACATTTGCAGGTTTCAAGAGCGTTCACAAATTGAGAAGTGTTCGTGAAAATCCGTTAGAATCAACTTTGATCAATTCATTTACAACCTTAGTCGTAGAGCTTATTGAAATGATGCTGCCTCTGCGTACGTAAGAAACTCCCCAATTAAGTGAAAATACTTCCGCATGAATAAACATATCACCGTCTGGTATGTGTGTGGGTGTATAGAACGGGGAGCAAATACAAATTGCTGGTAAACGGCAAAGATGAATCACTTTATGGTCCTTTTACATGTCACATTTAATGTGTGACATGTTATTTAACTTTTTATAAACTTTAAATTTATTTAGCATATAATTTAAGTTTAGATTAAATTACATAATAACTTTAATTATTAAAAAATAAATTAAGGATTTAAAACTTAAATTAATGTATAACACGTGGCACATTTCATTATCCTAAAATGGGGGCCAGCATGACCTTATCAGAGTGTCGATTGGTGAGCTTTTGAGTGCGCAGCTCCGCGTGAAGTATTTCAGCATCCTCTGGTTTTCCCTTTAAACAAGACGCACGGAAAATGATAGAATATTATCAAAATATACTTTGATTCGCGTGCGTGTATAAGCGTGCGTGCACGTGCGTGTGTGCCTTGCATATATAATGCAGGAATTAGGGCTTTGAAGTAAGGGGATTCTCGAGCGTTTCTGTGCGAGACATCATCATTTTGGTAAGCTTAACTAGAGGAAGATTGTAAATAAATTGAGTAATGTCATCTTGCTTTTGTACTTATGTATATCTGATCTGACTAGATTGAAGACACTACATAAGGATCCTTCAATGGAGTGTCAAGATATGATACACTTGATAATCAGCAAAGGGATTACAAGAAGGGATCTAGCGCGCTTTCAGGCAATCTCTCGTACATGGGCAAAGTGCTGTAGAGAAGCTATCAAATCTTTAGATAAATCCTACTTGGTGGGGGTAAATGGTTCAAACCAATGTATACAAATGGTCAACCTCAGGACTGCTGAAGTTCATCCATTAAAGCTATCGCCATCCTTGACATCTTATCTTGGTGATTACTGGATTAGGCTGCTCGACAGCTGTGAAGGTTTGGTTTTGATCTTTTTGCAAGGGAAAGATGACTTCGGTCGCCTTGCAGTTGGTAACCCATGCATCAACCAATGGAAGCTCTTGCCAAAAGTCATGTTTGTAAGACATGGTACTATATCCAGAGAGAATGACACACTTGTCATCACTGCTATGTGTCGCTGCGGTTCCTTGTACGAATACAATGTTAAGAACGATTCATGGTACTGTGTGACTGAAAAGGTACGCCAGACTGATTATTACTGTTGGTGGAGAGGTGATTACTACAGCTGGTTTGATGGAAACCCCTGCATATACGATGAGTTTCGGGTTAAATGGGTTCCACTGCAGAATTGCAGAATTAAGGTTTCCCGGTGGTTTACTGTGGAGTCAAATGGGAGATTTTATATATATGTAATTGCAGAGGACCAATTGAGGACGTTTAAGGTGGTTAACAAGAAGGTGGTGGAGGTGGTTAACGAGATACTGTCAGAAATGAATGTACGTTGGTTGTGTTGGATGGTTGGGAGTGGAGAGAAGCTATTTCAAAATTGAAATAGCTTAGCTTAATTAGGGTGTGTATATATGGAACTAAAGGTCAAAGCTTATTGCACATCAACCACATTCTTGTTAACCACCTCAATAGATGATCATGCAGGCACACCCATTAACACGTAGCTCATCTTATATGTAGAGGTACACGTGAAACAAACTGTCTACATCTGTACTAACACAATACCGTGGATCTTCCCTAACATTGTGTTCGTATAAGGAACCCTTACTATCCATCACAAGTGCGTCAGTATCGTAATTTTGACAATACCTTATTGGTTAATGCATGCATTTATCACAAGAGTTCCGCATGTTGAAACTACATCAACTACCCATGTACGTGTATATTTCAACATAATATTTTTATGTATACTATATGTTTGAGTTGTGCTGGAGAGAATAATTGAAGAACTGCAGTCCAAGATGGGTGTCTATATTGTTGTTGTCATCCATATTTTACATAAACTTATTTTATTAATCATGATTAATTTTAAAATAAATATCTTAAACATGTTTATAGCTTAGTGTGTATTTTATATATATTCCGGTAGTTATCAAATACATTTCAAGTAACAAATAAACATTTACAATACCTTATCTCATACATTTGCATTTCAGCATTTGAACTATATAATTCTATAGTTGTCTTTTCTTAGTAATAACCTGCAACTCCATGGTTATTTCTTCTTTTTATTATGGTGGTCATATAGGTTATTCTTGTCATTTCTTATTCAATAAGTTACACTTATATTTTCTTTACATAAACTTTCACTTTACCAAATTTTATCTCTTGAACCTTTAGTGACATCATTAATCAAGAGCTAAACATCAGTAATATGTTTAAAATCTTAGTGTTCTATTGTTCAATACGACATAATGTTTTTACTACATTACGTGTGATTTATAATTGTAGTCCGTAGTATTAATTACCCCTTTAGTTCTATACCCTAATACTTTAAACATTCACAAAGCACTCATCTAGTTATGATTTTTAATTTAATTATTAACTATGTATTACTTAAAGTTTGTTTAATATTTTAATTATTTAAGTTTAAAATTAATCTATATCAAAATATTAATTATATTTGAATAAAATATATATATATAATAACTATACAATATAAAATTAACAAATGTAAACTTTTAAACTATATAAAAATTATATATTAAATTATTTCAAATTATATTTTATATAGGTTTAAAATTTACCTTTTTAGATGTCAAATGGTTTTTAAATTTACTAATTAAATTTATATTTAATATAAATTTAAATTGCATATAAATTATGTATAAATGAAGCTACGCATAATTATATATTAAAACATATTAAATCATATTTAAACTATGTATTTATGTAAATTTAATATTTACTACGTATATTTATATGTAATATTTAAATTATGTAATGTCAATTTTTTTAATAAGCACTTGGAAATGCACAGATATGTGGACATGTATATTACAATATGTACGTATGCATATAACACACATAGCGTGGTTTATGTAGACATGTTTTATACATGTGTACATATTGTTTTATACGTGTTAATGTGCCTACATTATATTATATATATTCACATTCTTTATACATGTTATATAAGCCTTTTGGGTTTTAACACATACTTCTCTCTATATTCACAATATACTCTACAGGTATACAAGTGTATATATGGACATATGAATACACATTAAAGACTGTATATTGTTTCATATTCAAAACCATATATTGTTTCGTACGAATCCTTTTCATGTCATGCACATTATAAGATGTGTGCATGGCTGTGTCTTTACGTGTATGTACATACATGTCGTGATTTAAAAGAGTTTGTATGTCCTGCTAATTTTTGTGTAGCTCTACACATAATGATAGTTTTATAAATTTTATTTATAGATCATGCGACACTGAATTTTGTAACGAGCGGTGGTGTAAGAAGACAAAACGTAATAAATAAATGAAGTATGTATGAGTGTTGTGAATACGTTGATATTATATGTGTTTGTGTATATGCATGTCTATTCTTTTTATGTATTGATTTTTGTGTTTTATTTATTAATTGAATTGTTTATGGGTTTTTGTTTGAACACAAAGATAAATATGCAATTTTAATATTATAGAAGCTGGTTTCTTATCATGCTGAAGCTCTTCTAACAGTTGGTATACATGTATTTTGTTTAATAAATGGTATATGTATTGTCTTAAAACAATAACCAGCACCATATACTTCTTATACATACATGTGTGTGCGTGTGCGTGTGCGTGTGTATATATGGTATACATACATAATTATATACTTTTATGTGTGTAGATATTTTGCTTTAAATACACACACATATAAGTAGGTAGACTTAAAATAATGATAGATCATAATTAATAATATTGTTATTAATTTTTATTAGTGGTAGTAATGTTAAAAGCTATTAACTATTAGATATATTATGTTAAAACATTACATACGAAGGCAAAAGTGACATATGTTATAAGAATATACTACTAAATATATTATAACAATTGAATGTTAAACTTGATATAATTTATTATAAACAATTCTATATTTACATAAGGTTAAAGGATATATAAATAAATTGATTATATATGCTTTTATAAAAATTTATATAATGGAAATGAATAATAATTCATAGGTAATTTAATGTTTTTAAAAATTATTTATTTATTTTTTATAAAAGAACAAGAAATGGAACACACCAGGTTTAAAATACTTTTTAACAAATAAGATATTATTTTTGAATTATATATTTTTCTTACAAATGGAAAAAGTATATATGAATCACTATTAAAGTAACTTTTGATTTAGAGTGTGTATATGTGTCTGAATATTTGATTATGTGTGTTATTGGACGCATGTGTAAATGTGTGTTTGCATTTACATGTGTATGGGCATATACGCATGTCTATACATATGTTTTGATGTGTATGTGTAATTGTTTATTATGTGTGCATATGTATGTGTTTATGGATGTTTTAGCATGTGTGTGTATACGTATATGTAAATGTTTCATTGTGTGTGTGTACAAATGTGTAAATGTTTTATTATGGGCACACATATATTAAATATATAAAGTATTTTGTTTTGTATATATTGTTTAGATTTAATTATTTCATCACATCCGCTCCACCAATTTGCATTTTAACTAAAAATTCATGTTGTTAATATATTGTAAATTTCTATTTTTTTTAATATTTGAAATAATTATTATTATATAATCAAAAGATAAAAATTATATATATTTTTTATTATTATTATTATTATTATAAAACATATTTAATTACAAAGAAGCTCAGGGTGCTACAAATGTGCAAGTTTTCAATTTAGATTTGCAGGGAGTTGCCCATTCAACATCAACGCTACCAATTATGTGATTAAAAAATTAGAAGTTGAAGTTGGAACTGATGGTTTGGATGTGTTCTTGGATTTGATATTGAAGGAGTTATTTTCCTTGTTTATGGAAGGCGTGGAGGTAGAGTATGCTCTTGAGGCTGACCACTATGCAAGTTTGTTGAAGAAGTTTCATTTAAGAGCATTGTTGTTGGTTGTTGCTACTTATCACTTAATGCAATGTGAGCTTTTGAAGCTCTCCAACCGTACATATAAACTGTTTTAAAGCACCTCGTTTGTGATTAAAAAAATTCAATCACCATGTGGGAAAAATAGTTTTAGAAAATGCAAAAGCCCAATGACACTTGATGTTAAACATTAGAAGCATAGTGATATTTTACAAAATTTCATGTAGTCGGTGTCACATGAAAATTTGGACCATCATCTTGGTAACCTTGGTATGCATGTAGTAGACTAGTTTTTACTCATATTTATATGTCTCTATTTCATTATTTCCTTTTTTATCTTTTCTTACATGGTTAAACTAGTTAACATTATTATGCTAATGTATATAATTAGTGCTTGCTTTGATTAAGCACCTCTTTTTGTCTTCTTTTATGCACCTTCCTTATCACCTTCCAAGTTAAAGTTAAATCACCTTCTTCCATAACTCCCCACCATTTTATGCACCTTCCATATCACCTTTCAAGTCAAACCCATCTTCTTTCATAACCCCTTATCATTATTGTTATGTAACCCTTATCTTACACCCCTACCCTACCCTACCCTACCCTACCCTACCCTACATGCATTCTTTATATTTTTTGGGTATATAAGGAACCAATACTCAAGGATTTCAGATATAAACATAAGGATATAAAGGAGAGTCTAGTTTCTTCTTTTCTTTTCTTACTTTGTAAATAGGTGTGATAACATTATTTTATATGTGCTCTTATGATGAAATATAAAAATTAATTAGTATATCTTTTGTGTCATGAATTTCATCTCATGTTTTCCCTTTCTTTTCTTTTCTTTTTTTTCATGTGTGTGATCATTAGTAAAGACTACTACGATGCATTATCATTAAAGCCATTAAATCTCGAACATATGAGTCCCCAAATGATTTTCCTTGGACATATTTTTGGTGCGTTGAGCGTGAAATGTTAATGTGTGTTGTTTATGAATTTTCATGAACTTGAGCGTCCTTTTTGAATCAATTTCCAAGGTCTCTTCAAAATCAAATATTTAAGTGTTGTTTTAAGTATCCACATCACCGGAAAATGTAAAATAAACAAAACAAAAAAAACTATGTCTAATTTTATAAATACTAGGGTCAAAAATTTTTGACTAACATACTAGGGGAAGTACTAAGGGTCCAAGAACAAGGGTTGGTTTTTGGGTTTGTAACATGTATAAAATTATGTTATAATTCATTAAAATACAGTGAAAAAAATATTTTATTTACTTTTTTTTTTAGATTATGTTTTTATTTCACCATGGTATATGTAGTTTGATAATAAGTTATACTCTATAACTAAATTAAGAATAGTTTTCTACTTTGTAAATAGGATAAAAAGAAAAGATTTATTTAGTTTAATATATTATAATAAAATTTATTTTAGTTTTGAATTATATTAGGAACACACACCTATATATTATACTATACACACACATACATCCTCCATGCAAACTCGATAATTATGGCTTAACAAAAGATATTTCATTTTGAATTACATAATGTTTAACTTATGTGGTGTGTGTGTATGTGAGAGAGAGACAAAAGAGGAGAGATGCATTATAAATTCTGTGATTTATTAAAATGGTGTGCCTATGAATGTTTAATTTTATATATGTGCGTGTGTGTGTCTGTGGATGTGTATATAATGTGCCCATGTTGATTTTTTGTCTCTGAGTTTTATAATGTGGTTTAATGGTGTTTAATATTTTAATTGAAAATTTGTGACTATGTGCATAGACACTAGCATGTGTTGAAGGTAAACACGTGTGTGTATATATATACAAGCATGTGTGCATGCATAAATTCATCTCTCTTTGTCCCTCTATACACATATATATAAATAATGTCTGTAAGATGTATAGACTCACATATTTAAATTATAATAGATATAATAAATTTTATGAAACTCTTAGTATATATATACATTATACAGTTATTGTTCTTCGCTACTTATTTATAGAATATTATATAAAATATTACATGTAATATGTGTAAGCTAACCTAAACAGGGGATCCTAGAATATGCTTTAGGGTTCTTTCTGTGAAGCGGCGGAGCGTGCTCCGCAGATCTGGCGGCATGGGTTTAGCTCTCCAAGATATGGCGCTGTGCAATATCAACGGTGGCCACTCAATCTGGTGAGTGGATTCACTACAGATTTCTATGTATGTGTACAGATTTCTATGCAATGCCAACAAGGATAAGCTGTCCAATGGGTGGTCCGAGGTCCATGGACAGAAGACCCAATTTCGATCGTCCCAGTGGGGAGAAACCGACCCCTCCCCCACCTCCGCCTCCGGAGCCACTCACTGGAGTGGTCAAGTACAAGCTGTCCGAGTCCAGCGGATATAGGGCTTGGTTCATCGATGGACAAACAGATGCAGTCGTAAGTTTTTTGTTCTTCACACACACTGTATGTATGGACAATTCAGACAGTTATAATTCCTGTCTATACATATAAGCAAATTATCATCTAAGTCTATATATGCATTTATACACGCAGACACAGACAGACATACACGTTTATAAGTCTAAAAAATTAGAAAAAAAAGATAGGATGAATATGGTATCTAAGTGACATGCATATATACTTGTTTTTTCTGTTTTGCACATCTGTATGTAATACACAACAGCTTTTAGAGAGAGAGAGAGCATACGGACGTACACGTGCATGTGCACTTGTACACTTGTGTGTGTGTGTGTGGCTTTGTATCACTTTATTGTTGTTCTACATGCTATTGATTTGTCATATGCAGGTGGCTCCAGCAAATAAAAGATGCAATGCAGGCTATGGTGTTGATGGAAGTAAGTTTTTTATTTATTAAAGATTATGTAAGTCATCCTTGTAAATATTTGATTAATATTTTTGCAGCTATTCATCGTTTTGCCGGTCCTAGATTGATGTAGCTCCTCAAGGTATCAAATGTGAGGTTGGGCAAGCTGTAAACAATGTATGTTTGTTTATTGATTCATTAATTATTATTTATTATTATTATTATTACATATACACATACTTAATTTGAAAGTTTACGTTTCTATTTAGATTGTAGGTCTTATGTTTATTAATTTTACTTAATATATTTTTCTTTACAGAGGGTTTAATCTACAGGCCTCGCCTGTGATTCATGTGGTCGGCCCTGTTTACGGAGGAGTCCGAGAAGATGTTAACCAAAGCCTATGTGTAAGTATTGCATTTCTTATTTCATTATGTATTTATTCTTAAGTATGATACTTATATACACAAATGTACATGCTTGATACGTCTTACTTGATTGTTTATTTTGCTCACTGTTTGGATGATGTTTCACTCACAGGGCTGCTTTGAATCTGGCAACATCAGAAGGCATTAAGTACATTGCCTTCCCGGCATTGTCTTGCGAGCTTTATGGGTAAAGCTCGCAACTCTCTGTCTCTCCTCTCTCTCTCTCTCTCTCTCACACACACACACACATGTACAATGGCTTTCTTTTATCTAATATGTTTTGGTCAATTATCACACACACACACACAGGAGAAGAACACAAGACATGTAGCTTAAAAGAACAACAGTTTTCAGCCGAGTCCTATTATATATATTCCTATATAGCATACATACATGTATTCTAGATGTGTATGCATTCATATATATCAGGATTGACAATATAAGTATAGGCATGTTCAATAATATATATAGCATATCTATCTATCTAGGTATACACACACAGTATAACTGGTGAATCCTGTTTACATTAGTTTCTTTTTTGCAGAGGCCTCGTTGATGCAGAACCTCACGCATGAAGAAACGCTTCCGAAAGGTGGATTGGTGTGTGTGAGAGAGAATCACCAGAAATCAATAATGTTTATTATTTTTAATTTAATTAATGAAAGTTAAAGAGTTTTTATTAAGTACAATTAAAATCAATAAATAAATTTAAAATTAAATAAAATAAATTATATAGAAAACAAACAGAAATTATTACTGTATAAACAAGGTTAAAAACAAGGGTAAAAACAAAATAATATTACAAGGTATATTAACTATGTAAAAAAACAAACCAATATTCGACCCCTAGTATGTTAATTACTTTTTACAAAAACAAAGGCTTGTTTTCTAGAGATGTTTTTTACCTAAAAATGATAAATACTAGGGGTTTACATTTTCCGGTGCATGAGTTTGCTTTAAATAACAAGTTGGTGATCATTCAAGCATGAGATTTTTAAGAATTCAAGTTTGGATTACAACTTGCAATTGCGAATGTGTTTTTGAGGAGGTAAAAGGTGAACCGAGCATGGATCAAGATTTGGCACCCATGTGATAGTGGTGATATCGATGAGGCACATCATTTGTGTATAAATCTTTTATATATCGATCCTCACATTGCAGTCGTGACAATACCTCGTTGGATTTATCCAAGTCTTTGGGAATCTTGTGGAGTGTGGAGTTTGGTGAAGCAAGAGTATTGTGCGCGTTGTGAGAGGTTCGATTGTGCTTGTTAATGTGGCAAGTCAATTTTGATGGAGCATACAAGCCAAAGAAGCAAGTTGCGAGTGTAGGGGTCGTGCTAACTTATTCAGTAGGGAAGCGAATCAAAATTTTTTGAGCCAATTTTTAATGCTAATTCTTGCAATCAAGCAAAGTATTCTGCATTGATTCGAGGATTGAAGGATGCAAAGAAACAAGGAGCGAAGAACGTGGTTGTAGTTGGTGATGAATCAAGTGTAAGGTCAATGGAAAGTGAGAAAGCCTGAGTTGTTGGTGCTTTTTGAGCGTGTTCAAGATCTCAAAAGGAGATTCAACACTTTTAAGATAAAGCACGTTCCTCGAAGAGAGAATCTAGAGGCTGACGAGCTTGCACAAAAAGGGGCATTGCCTCATCAGAGTGACATCTCTTCATCCACTTGTAATCAGGTGAAACTTTTGCTATTTTTACACTTATAAAGATAGTGTCTATTCCAGTATATCATGGTTTGCAAAATGAAGAGATTGGTATTTACATTTATTTAAGCGAGTATGCATTTCGAATGGAGATAAAAGTTCTACCACTTAGGCAAAACTTCTACCATCCTTTTTGGAGGATGAAGCATTGAAGTGGTTTGAGCGTCAGACTAGTGATGTTAAGGGTAATTGGGAGACGGTGAGTGAGGGTTTTCTAAGAGAGTATGGAAAGCTAGAGACATTGGATGAGGTCATGAAGCAATTAAATCAATTGAGGCAAAGTAAAGAAGAGAGTGTGAAGGCATTCAATGAGCGTGTGTTGGAGCTCCAACGTAAACTACAAAGCAGTTTGGGAGTGGAGGCTTCCAAAGGACTGGAGGATGCATCTAAGGAGTCCAAGTCAGTTGTCAGGATAGATGTGTCGGTGTTCAACAAGTTTGTTATTGGATTGAAGTCGGTATTATGCCAGAAGGTAAAGAACAAAGAGCTTAATAACTTGCAGGAAGTTGTGAAGATTGCTATAAAAAAGGAGGCACTTCTCATGGATCCTAATGAAGCCTCAATCTCAACGGTAGCACCACAACAATGCGCTATCACTAAAGCCATCAAGTCCCGAACATATGAGTCCCCAATTGATTTTCCTTTGACATCGGTTGCTCCTCATACTGCAAGCGAAATTAGTACAACTATTCATCAACTTGAAGCAATAATGTGTCCCTCCCCAAAACAAAAATTTCAGAGGGATATGGGTGTGTGAGGGGAGAGCATGCTACTTTGACTTGCTGAAGTATATGGGTATGAATAAGTTTCCTGCAACTACAATAGTCTCTGATGTATTGTTTGTTTTGGGAACATAGTGAACTTGCTAGAGTTGTCAAGCTTTGACATCATGCATTTATTGTGCCCAAATGTCAGAGTTTTAACCCAAAGGGCCAACACGTGGCTGTCAGGTGGCCATTTGACGTCATCACCCTGTGTGAGCAACGTAAGTTTTCAGAACAACCCCAACGACCCCTAGGGTTAGACTCTAATGCCCAAGTGGACAGGAGACTTAGGGTTTAGCCTAAGTCTCCCTAGAATGTCTACCCCAGAACCCTTGAGGGATAACCCTAGTTGACTTAGGGTTTAGCCTAAGTCTCCCTAGAGTGTCTGCCCCCAAAACCCTTGAGGGATAACCCTAGTTGACTTAGGGTCTTGCCCTAGAAGACCTAGACAGGCTCATGCCCTAACCCCCATCAAGGAGACGTGTGTTCCACACATACCCCTGACAGAGCTAAGGCATCGTCACTTACCCCTTGAGGAATCACCCTCATCCGGGAGTACAACCCCTTTAGGGCGACAAGGGGTACCCTGAACCACGACTAACCCCTAAGGGTTTGAGTGGCCAAGTTATACCCTAGACCTAGGGCTAGTACTTAGTGAGGACACGAGTGTTTTGCTAAGCAAACTCCCTAAGGCTAGGTTTGGGATAACCCTAAGCACATGACCTTGCGAGTGCCTCACGAAAGGGCTCCTGCTAACATGTTAGGTTGTTCAACCCTTGAATTCCAAGGAGAACACTCCCCTAGCCAAGTGTGCCAAAGCACACCTAGTTATGAGACCTAACCTCCCTTGAGCGGATGCCCAAGGCTTAGCACCCTAGTGCAAGCACAAGCATGTCTGTTTGCTAAAGTATCCAACCCCTTGGCGACAAGCCCATGACATAACCCCAAAGGGCGTGCCTCAGGCGTTGTACCATGTGACGTTTAGCCCAGTGTCACATCTCCATGTGACACTGCCTTCCCATGTGGGCTATCATGCCATAGCCCTTAGATTCAAGAGTTGCACCAAGTGCCACAAACGTGGCTCCTAAATGCCAACTCTAGAACCCCTTAGTGAACCCTCAGGAACTGTAATGTGAACCTGTCAAACAAGATCCCACGCCCACAGTTGGACAAGGACACGGATGTGCCTTGCTTGGCCGTGAGTGCTACACCTAGCTTGACATGGAGGAGGAGGCTGGAGACAAGCCTCAACCTCTGCCTCTTGGAACGTGCATTCCACAAGACCTCCCAGGCATGGATTCGCCAACGTTAAGGGTAAGCTACCCCGAAGGTGGGACGTACCCCTGGCATCTGGAAGTTAGGGCGGCACAACAGAGGGTTGTGCCTTGACGACACAAGCTAGAGCTTGCACCGGGAGAAGAGTAACGAGCTCAGTCATGAACCCAGGAACCCTCACTCCTATATACTACCTTATTTATGTGACAGAGGCCCCCCCCCGTTTTCCTGTTTACATAAGTGGGCTAGCACTGAAATCTCATTCCCAGAGGGAACATACTTGGTGAGTTATCCATCGACCCCTAAACCCTAACCTGTCAAACCTGGGGGTATTTCTAAGCATATCCGACATGCCGAACTCACCGGAACTAGCCATTAATCCAACCGGGACACGGAAAACCAAGGTAAGAGTTTTCTAGATGGAAGTGCTAGCTTCGCCTAGAGTTTCTTGCAAATACCTAATGACACCCGGCCGGACCATCACTAGATATCCAAGTGCACTAAGCGGGCCTGTTTCTTCTACACCTAGGGCTTATCAACATAGTACAGTAGGTAACAACAGTCAACGTCCAAAGTAAAGAGAAGTCATAGTAAAAACTATGACATAAACCACGCTTTAGGTTGTTCAACCCTTGAATTCTAAGGAGAACACTCCCCTAGCCAAGTGTGCCAAAGCACACCTAGTTACGAGACCTAACCTCCCTTGAGCGGATGCCCAAGGCTTAGCACCCTAGTGCAAGCACAACATGTCTGTTTGCTAAAGTATCCAACCCCTTAGCGACAAGCCCATGACATAACCCCAAAGGCGTGCCTCGGGCGTTGTACCATGTGACGTTTAGCCCAGTGTCACATCTCCATGTGACACTGCCTTCCATGATGTGGGCTATCATGCCATAGCCCTTAGATTCAAGAGTTGCACCAAACCACAAACGTGGTTCCTAAATGCCAACTCTAGAACCCCTCAATGAACCCTCAGGAACCAGGTAACGTGAACCTGTCAAACAAGATCCCACGCCCACGTTGGACAAGGACACGATGTGCCTTGCTTGGCCGTGAGTGCTACACCTAGCTTGACGTGGAGGAGGAGGCTGGAGACAAGCCTCAACCTCTGCCTCTTGGAACGTGCATTCCGACAAGACCTCCCAGGCATGGATTCGCCAACGTTAAGGGTAAGCTACCCCGAAGGTGGGACGTACCCCTGGCATCTGGAAGTTAGGGCGGCACAACAGAGGGTTGTGCCTTGACACACAAGCAATAGCTTGCACCGGAGAAGAGTAACGAGCTCAGTCATGAACCCAGGAACCCTCACTCCTATATACTACCTTATTTATGTGACAGAGGCCCCCCCCCTGTTTTCCTGTTTACATAAGTGGGCTAGCACTGAAATCTCATTCCCAGAGGGAACATATTGGTGAGTTATCCATCGACCCCTAAACCCTAACCTGTCAAACCTGGGGTATTTCTAAGCATATCCGACACCGAACTCACCGGAACTAGCCATTAATCCAACCGGGACACGAAAACAGGGTAAGAGTTTTCTAGAAGGTAAGTGCTACCTTCGCTTAGAGTTTCTCGCATATCTAAGACAGCCGGCCGGACTACCCCTAAACACCTAAGTGCACTAAGCGGGCTGTTTCTCACTACATCTAGGGCTTGTCAACATAGTACAGTAGGTAACAACAGTCAACGTCCAAAGTAAAGAGGAGTCATAGTAAAAACTATGACACACTCCCCGCCTTTGAAAATGTCAACGTCCTCGTTGACGTCCAACTCCAAGACTAGATAATGTTAGAGAAAATAACCAAAACTAACATATCACTCTATGCGGAGTCAGCCAAAAGTTCACATAAGTTTTATTACCCCCTTGCATTACGCGAAACCAAGTACTTCAGAACCGTCGTTCACTAGTCGTAAACCTAGCTGCCGGAGGCACCACCTGCGACATGAAGTCACTTGGAGACCTTTTGCACGTCTGCAAAGTCTGTCACCCGACGCACACAACACAATGGTTAATTTCTTTACTTAACTAGAATTTATATTGGAGGCCTCTAGTTAGTGTTGTTGCCGGCCCCTTGGTTAACAAGAAATAAAGACTTGCTTTATTCCTTAATATTAAATGCTGTTGACGACCTCTGTCGTCTAACACACAACAAGCACTTCTCAAATGCTTGACCAAACACCTTCGCATTTCTTTTGATTTTCCAATGGTCCCACATCTCCACATGTTACGATATTATAGCTTACATCTCTGCATCCCTCGGTGCTTCTCATTACCCCTTTTCATAAGGGTCTGCTACTATACCTATCTCTCATTAGTATATAGCTACGCCAGACTAAGTATGAGACTTTTATCGGAATCAAGCTCTTTTCCGATATAAGAGTACAAGTCGTAAAACCCTGTTCTTTGTAAACATGTCAATCTGGCCAGAGGCGATCACAGAGGCGCATGGCTGTACACATGTATACAACAAGGTCTTACCAATCTACCAACTGCCATTCACTTGGTGTGTTATTAACATAAATTTATTCCCGATAGGAATCAAATTCAGTCAAATTCGCGACCAAGTGTGATAGCCTTACCATTCGTCCTTCACAACCATCTTTGTACTCTTTCATAACACCGACCAGTTCAGGGACCAGATAAGCTAACATACCTTTCTTACAAACTAATGTGGAAACCAGGAAATTCAACCCATCTCTAGTGCCTCAATCGACAACCTTTAATAACACGTCTCTTAATTGTCATCTCATTGTACTCATTCCCAAAAAGCACAACATACTAGGTGCCATTCAATAATTCCTAACTCCTTATCGTACTAAGTTCAAAATACGAATTTTAGAACTTAGTTTCCACGATAAGAGTCTCCCTGAACTTGTAATACTGCACGCCTCTATAATATTATATTGATTTCCAACTTTGAAATTGATTATGTAAATGTTTCTCAACACTATACCGAAGTATAGTATTTTCACTAATTCAAGCAATTAGTGTTTTGATAAACATCTTTTTAAACTAATCCTTATTCTATAAATAGTTTAATTTCGATATTGATACTCTTGAATGGATAATGATCGTTTTAACGTTCAAATCCTAAGTTTATCAACTAGTTGTTATACTAGCGGATATAAACTTACAATCATATCAATTATCAAAATGCTACAACTATAATATAGACATGGTCTTAGTTTACATGAACCAACTTCAGTTTTTAGATGGAACATATAATGTTATGACAGTATTCCGAGGAACTTGTTCAGAGACTAAGAGGAATCATGAACTAGTGTCTGGTTCATCTAATTGATTTAGTAAGATATCAACCTCCACATAAATGTTATCATAACACTGAAGTGTTATATCAACTTCATGTTTTAGTCATACCTTATAATTCAATAGATCTCCCCAAACATGAATAAAATTATCAGTTTTAAGATACATTATTCACTCTAGACACCTAGCAATCCAGAAAGTATCACATTGCCCCTCAAGCAATGTATTGAGAAATGTCTCATTTCTCAACTAACTTGAAAACACGTTTCAAGTTATAACACTAAGGTAGTGCCTTACCAAAGTGTCAGACTCAAATCCACTTGAGTCTTTATATTATATGATTACGGCCACCTCATGTGATCATAACCAAGTTTGATATTGAGCGCTCCAAACTCAATATTGAAGAGATATCATACCATACTTTGACAAGTCATTTATAACCAATCTTGAAAAGATTGTCACAAATTCTGCCAAAGTTTAGAATATAAATATCTCAACAGATGAGGTGATAGGAAACCTCATATTCTCGAACCGGATATTGGACGAACCTTGAACTACAATCATCAAGAAGGGACACCATCTTCTTGAGCTAATCCCCACACAATATCATACTTAAAGAATATTGAACCAACTCAAGGAACACCATCAAACCTTGAGATAGAACTAACAACTAACCCAAGGAATACAATCAAACCTTGAGTCAAGAATAGTTCTATTTTTCAATATTCCGAAAGATTGAAGATACATACTTTATTTGTTCTTTAAGTGCCCACATTTGCGACCATGATGCAGAGTCAAGAAACCGTCTTTTGAATAATCGTATTCGACTCTAAAATGAAATTGATATTGAAAATCAATATCAACTTCTAATTCTCATCGAACACCGACTCTCTGAGGAGGTACATGCACTTAAACCTCCAATGGAAATCCGACTATTACTAGCTCATTGGTAATTCTCAACATAAGTTATCAAACTTAGCAAGTTTCCTTACTTAGTCGATAAACAAAGTGAAGAATCCCAAATCATGCTCTTCTTAACCAAGGAATCACCCTTGTTCAAGAACTTCTCCCCACATTGCAAACAACGTTACAGTTTCAAGATTAAAGAGTTAACAATGAAAATGCACAAGTGTGCGCCGAACGCCTTCACTATGCAAGTCTTCATTACTCAGTAAACTAAAAATGTAAACGTATGTTTCCAACATTACTCTTTCTGATAGATCATGCCATCTATCCCAAAAGTTGCATTGATAGGGATGCAACATTAAATCCGTCTACTGCCAAAATATTATTCTATCCCATTCTTAAGATCCCACATGAGATAACTTCATAATCAAGTTAGCGATTAGCTAACTTGAATACAAAGTGCGCGCTACAACTAACTAAGGTTTCAAGTTGTACTTTGTTCAAATCAAGACTTGAACTTAGTAAACTATTTCACCTAATGTTACTTGCAGCTAGCGTCATCAAAGTATTACGTCATCGGACAATACTTTGATTACATTGGATCTTCGAACCAACTGTTAATATTCATCATATGTTAATATTACATATAGTTCATCACCATAGTCTGCTTCTAGAGTTACACTCTCGGAAACATGCACTATAATAAGAGCTTATTTTACACTTTATGTCAAAATGTAGTGTTCATCTTATGTTTGAATATGCCCCTTCTCCAAGTCAAAGACGCACTTTGAACATAAGTCTTTCCCCGTTTGAACACTACAGTTGGATCCATATTGAATCTTGACATAAGCCAAAACTCAAAGGACACTGTCTGTTCCAAATCATGTGTTATCCCAAATTCAAACACCTTAAAGAAAAAGAAAAATTTTCAATAATGTGTAATTAGCATATCACACCAAGACTTAGTTTGTAAGCCAGAACAACTACATGCCACGTCTTGTGGAAGTATATGGTAAAGTAACCTGGACAACCATAAGGTAAAAAACCTGGCATACAACTTGGAAGTTGCTTCCAAGTGCTACCTTCAACATTGTCCATAACCCACACCCACTTATGAAGTAGGTTACTCTGAAGAGTTATAGATCTCAGGACCAACTCTCCCGCAGAATTCAGACGTTAGCCGAAAGTGATAAGTACTTCAAAAATTTAGAACTAACTAAACCCTAAACACTACACTTTAGGTAGTCCTACTGACCGTAGAGAATAGGCTCCGATACCAATTGTCAGAGTTTTAACCCAAAGGGCCAACACGTGGCAACACGTGGCTGCCAGGTGGCCATTCGGCGTCATCACCCTGTGTGAGCAACGCTAAGTTTCCCAGAACAACCCCAACGACCCCTAGGGTTAGACTCTAATGCCCAAGTGGACAGGAGACTTAGGGTTTAGCCTAAGTCTCCCTAGAATGTCTGCCCCCAGAACCCTTGAGGGATAACCCTAGTTGACTTAGGGTTTAGCCTAAGTCTCCCTAGAGTGTCTGCCCCCAAAACCCTTGAGGGATAACCCTAGTTGACTTAGGGTCTTGCCCTAGAAGACCTAGACAGGCTCATGCCCTAACCCCCATCAAGGAGACGTGTGTTCCACACATACCCCTGGACAGAGCTAAGGCATCGTCACTTACCCCTTGAGGAATCACCCTCATCCGGGAGTACAACCCCTTTAGGGCGACAAGGGGTACCCTGAACCACGACTAACCCCTAAGGGTTTGAGTGGCCAAGTTATACCTAGACCTAGGGCTAGTACTTAGTGAGGACACGAGTGTGCGCCGTAGGCGGACACGAGTGTTCTGCTAAGCAAACTCCCTAAGGCTAGGTTTGGGATAACCCTAAGCACATGACCTTGCGAGTGCCTCACGAAAGGGCTCTGCTAACAGCTTAGGTTGTTCAACCCTTGAATTCCAAGGAGAACACTCCCCTAGCCAAGTGTGCCAAAGCACACCTAGTTATGAGACCTAACCTCCCTTGAGCGGATGCCCAAGGCTTAGCACCCTAGTGCAAGCACAAGCATGTCTGTTTGCTAGAGTATCCAACCCCTTGGCGACAAGCCCATGACATAACCCCAAAGGGCGTGCCTCGGCGTTGTACCATGTGACGTTTAGCCCAGTGTCACATCTCCATGTGACACTGCCTTCCATGATGTGGGCTATCATGCCATAGCCCTTAGATTCAAGAGTTGCACCAAGTACCACAAACGTGGTCCTAAATGCCAACTCTAGAACCCCTCAATGAACCCTCAGGAACTAGGTAACGTGAACCTGTCAAACAAATCCCACGCCCAAGTTGGACAAGGACACGATGTGCCTTGCTTGGCCGTGAGTGCTACACCAGCTTGACGTGGAGGAGGAGGCTGGAGACAAGCCTCAACCTCTGCCTTTGGAACGTGCATTCCGACAAGACCTCCCAGGCATGGATTCGCCAACGTTAAGGGTAAGCTACCCCGAAGGTGGGACGTACCCCTGGCATCTGGAAGTTAGGGCGGCACAACAGAGGGTTGTGCCTTAACGACACAAGCTAAGCTTGCACCGGGAGAAGAGTAACGAGCTCAGTCATGAACCCAGGAACCCTCACTCCTATATACTACTTATTTATGTGACAGAGGCCCCCCCCTGTTTTCCTGTTTACATAAGTGGGCTAGCACTGAAATCTCATTCCCAGAGGGAACATACTTGGTGAGTTATCCATCGACCCCTAAACCCTAACCTGTCAAACCTGGGGTATTTCTAAGCATATTTGACACGCCGAACTCACTGGAACTAACCATTAACCCAACTAGAACACGAAAAATAAGGGTAAGAATTTTCTAGAAGGTAAGTGCTACCTTCGCTTAAAGTTTCTCTCAATATCCAAGGACAGCCAGCCGGACTACCCCTAAACACCTAAGTGCACTAAGCGGGGCTGTTTCTCACTACATCTAGGGCTTATTAACATAGTACAGTAGGTAACAACAATTAACGTCCAAAGTAAAGAGGAGTCATAGTAAAAACTATGACACCAAATATTCTGAATTGTGCAACGAATACACATTTGGACAAATACTACAAGCATGCAAGAGTGAGTCCAAACTATTTGAAAGGCGTATGGACATCCTACTACAACATTGCATGAACTACATGAAGCGTGGTTGTCACCCTGACCATCCATTAAGTCGACTCAGGTTCTGGTAGGCTCAAGAGCACCAGCATTTCGTGCAATTGTACCAAACCTATGCTATGGATGGGCTTGTCGACAATGAGCATTTCATAATTTGCAACATGTTGATTGAGATTACTAGAGTTCTGTTTGATTGGAACCAAACAAATGGGTGGACAAAAGACACATTAGAATGGATATGTGAATTGTGCAACACAGTTGAGGTCCTTTGGTTCCAGAAGTTTGGCCTACACCAATTTGTGCTACTGCATGCATTTGGCCGCAGGCACATTGTTGACGACATTTTCATGTTTGGTTCTTCAATGAACACATGGTGCTACAGCTATGAATCCAATTTCAAGGTTTTGAATGCCATTGACACAAACAACATTCAGTAGGAGATGACTTACACAAAAGCCCACCTAAGGTCCATACTCTTTTTTTAACAGCTGGTTTGTCTTTACTAATGTGGTGGTTAGAGCAAGGCTTTCTTTACAACGATTGAAGAACATCTTGGAACAAGATCAACTGCTTCCACCCCAACGGTTGACATTTACACTCAATTAGATTTTTGTGAAAACAGCATCTGCGTCAATGTTGGACAAGGTACTCGTGAAGAACAACATAGTTGTGGTGAAATTAGAAGAGTTAGCACTTGAGCTATGGAGAAATTGCATGAACATGAGATCTATGAACTAGAGGAAACGCATTCTGGAGACAATGGTGCTTGTCCACATGCAGAGTGGGCAATGAATCAACCAATTATAGGTTGCAGCTATAGCATGCCTTGTAGGAATTGGTTTTGAAACGTCCAATATACAACCAACAATGCTTTGCATTTTGTATTAAAGGCGCAATTTTCAAGTGTGGAAGTACACTGGTGACATGGGACCCAAATAATCCAGGCATGTTCATTTATAAACTTCAAACTTTTTTTTAACATCAAGCTATGTTGACGCAGGTGAAGTTTGTTATGCTCAGCTAAGGGAAATATTTTCGTTGACTATAGCGGTCAAATATATGTGTTATTTTCAGTGGACTTTAGAAAGTAAGCATTTAAGTTTACTATCAGATTTGAAATTCATTTCTGGTTTCCATGTGCAGATACCACTGTGTTGATCGTCGTTCTCGCCCTACTATTCATGAAGCTAGTGGAATGCATGTTTTAGCTCCAGGTCGCTATCCATTTGACTCGACCTACATTTTATTAGTTGAAGACATTCTAAGGGAGGTATGTATAGTACCACATACGGACCTAGGCATGGCAAACAAAGGCTTCGACATTGCTATTGAAGTAATCACAAGCTCGTTTTCCAACATATCTACAGACTGGGGCCAAAAGAAATCGTGTGTGGATTGAAGTAGGTGATATTGTGGAGATACTTAGAAAGGCAGGGCTCAAATTTGTGCATGTTCAATCAAGCAATGCTGACACCCGCACAATGAATGTGTAGTGGCTAATCGAGCAACATACTGCAGACGATGAGGAGCAGTTAGTACCAGATGTTTTGCATAACAATTCGAAGCAAAAGTGGACACATGTAGAACAGTTTGTGTTTTGTGACAAATAGGTAGCAAAGAATGCATTTGTTACTGTTGAACTTGATGATGTGTTAGAGCTACATGCAAACAGGCTGGATGTGGTTTGCTCATTTGTGCGAAGGCAAAAGATCCTCAGAATTAAGCTGCTTGAAGTTGATGATGTTGGATTGTACAAAATAGCCAACACAAACTCCATGCTAGTAGGGTGGTCTTAGATTATTTGTAAGAGGAGAGTGCAGGTCACAAGCAACCCTAAAGGTGCTTTGCGTGACTAAGTAAAAAAACATAACAAAACCTCATAGCAAAGTAGAGTCCAATATCGACTTAAGGAACTGATTCGTAATTAATGCCACAATCGTATTTGTCTCTGCCGTCGAAGCCATATTAGTATTCAAAGCCATTTTAATTTCTCACAATATTCAGTTCAAAGCCACTTTGAGATCCAAATCCATTATGTAAAACGTCCTCTGATGCCAAAAACTGCTACACTTTGAGAAGCCATGGATTTTGGCTCGTTGTGTAGCCTAATTAGGTGTTCACTGAGATCAGATGTCAAGGATGGCGGTAGCTGTAGTGGATGAATCTTGACGTTGAGCTGTTCTGAATTATTTATCCCCACCTAGTAAGATTTATTTAAAGCTTCGATGGCTTCTCTACAGCACTTTGCCCACATATGAGAGATTGCCTACATAAAAGAGATTGCCTAAAAGTGTGCTAGATCCCTTCTTGTAACCCCTTTACAAATTATCAAGTTTATCATATCTTGACACTCCCATCGCAGAACCATTATCCATATGTAGTGTCTTCAATCTAGTTAGATCAGATATACTTAAGTACAAAAGCAAGATGACATTCCCCAATATTATCAATTTTTTTACAATCTTCCTCTAGTTGGATCTGTGTTGTATGAAGCTTACCGCGGTTCACATGTGCCCTCACCCTTGTGAAGTCACATGTAACATTTTACCTTTTGTGAGGTCTCTACAGCATTTTAACCTCGCCTTCGTGAGGTTCTTTAACGGCAAGATTGTAGATTTATTTAAAATCCCTCACCTTGCGAGGATAAGAATATGCCATTTCTTATTGCATGTTTTAAATAAAGATTTTTAAATATATTAAAATAAATAGTTAATTTTTTAAATTTATTTATTTTATATAAATGAAAAGCCTACAATTCTAATTTATATTTATTTTATTTTTAAAATAAATTTATTAAATTTAAATTAATATCACAATATAACCCAAAGTATATTATAATAATATTCTATCATTTTCCGCAATCGAGCAAGCATGACTTGATCAGAGTGTCGATCGGTGAGCCTTTGAGTGCGCATGATCTCCTTACAGCTCCACAGGATCAAACCGCCGCGCGTGAAGATCAACAATTGTTCCGGCATCCTCTCACAAGAAGATTGAATAAGACTGTACTAGTGGGCACGGCGTCTGCTACGATACCCCAGGTGCGTCTTACACACTGAAGTGGACCGTCCACAACGAGTGGACTCATCTTTGTCTCCGTTTACCAGCAATTTCTCTGCATTTTCTCTATGTTGATGAGCTCGTAAAGCGAGAGTTTACGCGGATGCAATTCGAGGTCTGGACAAGCCCATAAAACAGATTGAAGCAGGAAGTTCAAGGCAGAGAAAAATGATTACTACGATCGGGGTTCTTTCAAGGCGAGGAAATCCATGCGCAAGGGAGATGAGGATCTACCTGGTAATATAATTTGTGTCTGGCCCAGGTGTGTGTGAGAGAGAGAGAGGACATAACATTGAGAGAGAGAGAGGACATAACAAGACAATACCAGACAATATCTCTCTCTCAATGTTATGTCCGATTTCTTCCCTTGTGCAGCAGAAACCCCATCGCCCCCATATTTCGAGGATTTCCTCGCAATTTCTTTCTTCCCAGAATGCTTGGAAAACCCCTATTCTTGGTAATCCCTTTGTCCGCCTCGATCTTCCTGCTTCAATCTGCTTTACGGCGATTCGCATCCGCACGGCCCTGCGCACACCTCAGCGAAGCTGCCATAGCTAGCGGCCTTGTTCGAGGAGCATGACCTTATCAGAGTGTCGATTGGGGATCCTTTGAGTGCGCGATCAAACCGCCTCACGTGAAGATCAACAATTACACGTGGGCACGAAAAATGATAGAATATTATCAAAATATACTTTGATTCTTGTAATAGAATCGCGTGCGTGTATAAGCGTAACCGTGCGTGCGTGCACGTGCGCATATAATGCAGGAATTAGGGCTTTGAAGTAAGGGATTCTTGAGCGTTTCTTTCTGTGTGAGACAGCATCATTTTGGTAAGCCTAATTAGAGGAAGATTGTAAATAAATTGATAATGTTGTATATCTGATCTGACTAGATTTTAGACACTACATAAAGATTCTGCAATGGAGTGTCAAGATATGATACACTTGATAATCAGCAAAGGGGTTACAAGAAGGGATCTAGCGCGCTTTCAGGCAATCTCTCGTACATGGGCAAAGTGCTGTAGAGAAGCTATCAAATCTTTAGGTCAATCCTACTTGGTGGGAACATACGATTCACACCGATGTATACGAATGTTCAACCTCAGGACTGGTGAAGTTCATCCATTAAAGCTATCGCCATCCTTGACATCTTATCTTGGTAATTACTGGATTAGGCTGCTCGACAGCTGTGAAGGCTTGGTTTTGATTGCTTTGCAACAGGAAAATTACTCCTGTCGCCTTGCAGTTGGTAACCCATGCATCAACCAATGGAAGCTCTTGCCAAAATTCATGTTTATAAGACATGGTACTATATCCAGAGAGAATGACACACTTGTCATCACTGCTATGTGTTGCTGCGGTCCCCTTATACGAATACAATCTTAAGAACGATTCATGGTGTGACTGAAAACGTAGACCAGAGTACTGTTGGTGGAGAGGTGATTACTATAGCTGGTTTTATGGGAACCCCTGCATATACGATGAGCTTTTTGTTCGCTGGGTTCCACTGCAGCGTTGCATTAACGTTGTCCAGTGGTTTACTGTGGAGTCCAATGGGAGGTTTTTATGTATGTACTTGCAAGGGACCGGCGATTGAGGACGTTTGAGGTGGTTAACAAGAACGTGGTAGAGGTGAACGTGGTAGAAGTGGTTAACAAGATACTGTCAAAAATTGATGTATACGGGTCAATGTCTTGGATGGTTGGGAGTGGAGACAAGCTATTTTGGAAGGAAGAAGGACTGGATAACGTGGTATGCTATTCAACCTTGGATAACTCCTCGGTGACTATTGATGTAACCGACCGCGGGTTCCATTCTCCGTTCGCTATATACTGATGACGGTGGTGTTGCATTTAGCCGCTTTATGCAACGTAATTGGGAAAGCAAGACGTTTGGACAATGAAACGTGGGATGCTAGCCTTTTCACTCCAGCAAGTTCATGTATGTGTCTGTGTTGTGTATGTGGGTGTGCTGTATACTTCCTTTTGTAAAAATATGGTAACACGAAGCTCATCTTAAATGCAGAGGTACTCGTGAATCAAACTGCCTACATCTGCACTATCACAATACCATGAATCGTTCTTAACATTATACTATTCGTATAAGGAACCCCTGCTATCCATCACATTCTCTCTCCATGCTCTATATTCAGTGCTATCCATGGCATTCTTCTGGATATAGTACCATGCTCTATATTCAGGAATTTTGGCAAGACCTTCCATTATGGGTTATCAATCGCTAGGCGCCGTTCCTGTATATCATATCCATTTCAAATAAATAAAAATAAAAACAAGCCTTAACAACTGTCTACAGTCTAATCCAGTAATCACCAAGATCAAATGTTGATAACTCTAATGAATGAACTTTACAAGTCCTGAGGTTTACATTGTGGAATATCTACCCCTACCAAGCAGGATTTATCTAAAGCTTTAATAACAGATGTGATAATCAGTAAAGGGGTTGCAATAAGGAACTAGTACGCGTTTAGGCTATCTCCATCACTATGGATTGTAGACCTGCAAGTCAGATCATGCAAAGTAAAACAATGAAAGTACCTCATACCAGTGTTATGGGAGAATAAATTTGCATGTTTCTGTAGAGGTTGGTTAACGCGTTTGTAAAACACGTGACATTGAAGAGACGTTAATAAATGAGGAGTTTATCTAGTTTTTATTAGTTTATTTTATTTTATTTTATTTTATTTAATTTTAAATATGTAATTTAAATATTTTAAAATCCCAACATTTTGTCCTTTTACATGTCACATTTAATGTGTGACATGTTATTTAACTTTTTATAAACTTTAAATTTATTTAGCATATAATTTAAGTTTTAGATTAAATTACATAATAAATTTAAATATTAAAAAATAATTAAGGATTTAAACTTAAATTAATGTATAACTGGCACATTATTATCCAAAGACCTTATTGGGGGACCAGCATGACCTTTTTTCAGAGTGTCGATTGGTGAGCTTTTGAGTGCCCAGTTTTCCTTTAAACAAGAATGTCCGATGGACACGTGGGCACGGAAAATGATAGAATATTATCAAAATATACTTTGATTCGCGTGCATGTATAAGCGTGCGTACACGTGCGTGTGTGCCTTGCATATATAATGCAGGAATTAGGGCTTTGAAGTAAGGGGATTCTCGAGCGTTTCTGTGCGAGACATCATCGTTTTGGTAAGATTAACTAGAGGAAGATTGTAAATAAATTGAGTAATGTCATCTTGCTTTTGTACTTATGTATATCTGATCTGACTAGATTGAAGACACTACATAAGGATCCTGCAATGGAGTGTCAAGATATGATACACTTGATAATCAGCAAAGGGATTACAAGAAGGGATCTAGCGCGCTTTCAGGCAATCTCTCGTACATGGGCAAAGTGCTGTAGAGAAGCTATCAAATCTTTAGATAAATCCTATTTGGTGGGGGTAAATGGTTCACACCAATGTATACAAATGGTCAACCTCAGGACTGCTGAAGTTCATCCATTAAAGCTATCGCCATCCTTGACATCTTATCTTGGTGATTACTGGATTAGCTGCTCGACAGCTGTGAAGGTTTGGTTTTGATCTTTTTGCAAGGGAAAGATGACTTCGGTCGCCTTGCAGTTGGTAACCCATGCATCAACCAATGGAAGCTCTTGCCAAAATTCATGTTTGTAAGACATGGTACTATATCCAGAGAGAATGACACACTTGTCATCACTGCTATGTGTCGCTGCGGTTCCTTGTACGAATACAATGTTAAGAACGATTCATGGTACTGTGTGACTGAAAAGGTACGCCAGACTGATATTTACTGTTGGTGGAGAGGTGATTACTACAGCTGGTTTGATGGAAACCCCTGCATATACGATGAGCTTCGGGTTAAATGGGTTCCACTGCAGAATTGTAGAATTAAGGTTTCCCGGTGGTTTACTGTGGAGTCAAATGGGAGATTTTATATATATGTAATTGCAGAGGACCAATTGAGGACGTTTGAGGTGGTTAACAAGAAGGTGGTGGAGGTGGTTAACGAGATACTGTCAGAAATGAATGTACGTTGGTTGTGTTGGATGGTTGGGAGTGGAGAGAAGCTATTTTGGAAGAGACCACTGACTAAAGTGATGGTCTGTTATTCAACCTTGGATAACTCCTCCGTGACTATTGATGTAACCCACACTGCTTTCCTGTTTCCGGTTCACTATACTGACGACCGGTGGTGTTGCATTTATCCGCTTTATACAACGTAATTGGGAAAGCAAGAGGTTTTGGACAATGAAAGCGTGAGATTGCTCGCCTGTTTAGTTGTCTAGCCACGTGCCTGTGCTAGCCACCAAATGATTCATATTAATGAAGAGGTGCTTTCACTCCATCAAAGTGTGTGTATATGTGTGTACATTTGTGTGGGTGTGCTGTATTATACTTCATTTCGTATATAATATAGTGTTTTATTTTCATTGATTCATATTGCCATCGTTGTTGATGCTTAATATGTATATATATACATTTTAAACTCTGACGTAGAGAGTGAGCACCAAGAGGGTTACGTGTGACATGTGTGGAGCTGTAATTTGTTATATATATATATACACAGAATCTTGCATCATACAGTACGATGATATGTGTGTGCAATCGTTGCCGTGTGCAACAAATAGTTTAGAACTAGTTTAGTAAAAACTTTATATCCGGTATATGATGTGACACGCGGGTGCGTGTATGCACGTAGCTAATCAGAATGAAAGTAGTATCAGATGAACATAAAAAAAACTTTACTATACGCAGTGAGAAATGTTTTTCTTTAATTTATTATAATAATAGAAGTCGTATACTTAAAAATTGAAATAGCTTAGCCTAATTAGGGTGTATATATATGGAACTAAAGGTCAAAGCTTATTGCACATCAACTAATCAAGAATGTGGTAGAGATGCCATCTCTACCACATTCTTGTTAACCACCTCAATAGGTGATCATGCAGGCACACCCATTAACACGTAGCTCATCTTATATGTAGAGGTACACGTGAAACAAACTGCCTACATCTGTACTAACACAATACCATGAATAGTCCCTAACATTGTATTCGTTTAAGGAACCCTTACTATCCATCACAAGTGTGTCAGTATCGTAATTTTGACAATACCTTCTATTGGTTAATGCATGCATTTATCACAAGAGTCCCGCACTTGAAACTACATCAACTACCCATGTACGTGTATATTTCAACATAATATTTTTATGTATACTAAATGTTTGAGTTGTGCTGGAGAGAATAATTGAAGAACTGCAGTCCAAAATGGGTGTCTTTTTAACTATATATTGTTGTTGTCATCCGTATTTTACATAACAATTATTTTATTAATCATAATTAATTTTAAAATAAATATCTTAAATATGTTTATAGCTTAAGGTGTATTTTATATATATTCCAGTAGTCATCAAATGCATTTCAAGTAACAGATAAACATTTACAATACCTTATCTCGTACATTTGCATTTCAGCATTTGAACTACATAATTTTATAGTTGTCTTTTCTTCTCATTATAATAGTAATAACCTGCAACTCCATGGTTATTTCTTTTTTTTATTATAGTGGTCATATAGGTTATTCTTGTCATTTCTTATATCAATAAGTTACACTTATATTTTCTTTACATAAACTTTCAGCACTTTACCAAATTTTATCTCTTGAACCTTTAGTGACATGTACCTCACCCACATCATTAATCAAGAGCTAAACATGAGGTAAATTAATTACCAATAATATATTTAAAATCTTAGTGTTCTATTATCAATACAATGTTTTTACTACATTACGCGTGTGATATATAATTGTAGTCCCTGGTATTAATTACCCCTTTAGTTCTATACCCTAATACTTTAAAGCTCAACGACACTCGATGCTAATAATTGGAAGCATAGTGATATTTTACAAAATTCTATATAGTCGGTGTATAGGAAAATTTGGACCATCACCTTGATAGCCTTGGTATGCATGTAGTGAACTAGTCTTCTACTTGTATTTATACGTTTTATTTCACTTTATTATTTCCCTTTTTTATCTTTTATTACATGGTTAAATTAGTCAAAAATTATTATGCTAATGCATATAATTAATGCTTGCTTTGACTAAGCACTTCTTTTTGTCTTCTTTTATGCACTTCCTTATCACCTTTTCAAGTCAAAGTTAAGTCACCTTCTTCCATAACTCTTCACCATTCATGGGTCAAATCAACCTTCTTCCATAACCCTCACCATTTATGGGTCAAACCCACCTTCTTCCATAACCCCTACCATTATTCTTATGTAACCCCCATTTTACACCCTCTCTTACACCCATACCCTACCCTACATGTATTCTTTATATTATTTTGGGTATATAAAGAACCAATACTCAAGGGTTTTAGATATAAACATAAGGATATAAATTCTTTTCTTTTCTTACTTTTAAATAGGTGTGATAACATTATTTTGTGTGTGTTCTTATGATGAAATATAAAAATTAGCTAATATATCTTTTGTGTCATGAATTTCATCTCATGTTTTCCCTTTCTTTTTTTTTTAAATTTTTATTCAAGTGTGTGATCATTAGTAAGGACTAATACAATGCACTATCACTAAAGCCATTAAATCTCGAACATATGAGTCCCCGAATGATTTTCCTTCGACATATTTTTGACGCAGTGAGCATGGAATGCTAATGTGTGTTGTTTATGAATTGTAATGGTAAATCAAGTGTAATGTCAATGGAAAGTGAAAACTTAAGTTGTTGGTGCTTTTTGAGTGTGTTCAAGATCTCAAAAGGGGATTTGACACTTTTGAGATAAAGCACGTTCCTCGAAAAGAGAATCTAGAGATTGACGAGCTTACACAAAAAGGGCATTACCTCGTCAGAGTGACGTCTCTTCATTCACTTGTAATCAGTAAAACTTTTGTCATTTTTACACTTGTAAAGATAGTGTCTATTCCAGTATATCATGGTTTGCAAAATGAGGAAATTGATATTTACATTCATTTAAGCGAGCATGCATTTCGAATAGAGATAAAAGTTCTACCACTTGGGCAAAACTTCTACCATGTTTTTTGGAGGATGAAGCATTGAAGTGGTTTGAGCGTCAGACTAGTGATGTTAAGGCTAATTGGGAGACGGTGAGTGAGGCTTTTCTAAGAAAGTATGGAAAGCTAGAGACATTGGATGAGATCATGAAGCAATTGAATCAATTAAGGCAAAGTGAAAAAGAGAGTGTGAAGGCATTCAATGAGCGTGTGTTGGAGCTCCAATGTAAGCTACGAAGCGGTTTGGGAGTGGAGGCTTCCAAAGGACTGGAGGATGCATCTAAGAATCCAAGCCGGTTGTCGAGATAGATGCGTCGGTGTTCAACAAGTTTGTTATTGGATTGAAGTCGGTATTGTGCCAGAAGGTAAAGAACAAAGAGCTTAATAACTTGCAAGAAGTTGTAAAGATTGCTATGAAAAAGGAGGCACTTCTCATGGATCCTAATGAAGGCTCAATCTCAACGGTAGCACCACAATGATGCGCTATCACTAAACCATCAAGTCCCGAACATATGAGTCTGGATTGATTTTTCTTTGACATCGGCTGCTCCTCATACTGCAAGCGAGATTAGTGAAGCAATAACATGTCCCTCCCAAAAACGAAAATTTCAAGGGATATGGGTGTGCGAGGGAGAGCATGCTACTTTGACTTGCTGAAGTATATGGGTATGAATAAGTTTCCTACAACTGCAATAGTCTCTAATGTATTGTTTGTTCTGGGAACATAGTGAACTTGCTGGAGTTGTCAATCTTTAACATCATGCATTTGTTGTGCCCAAATGTTCTGAAATTGTGCAACGAATACACATTTGGACAAATACTACAGGTATGCAAGAGTGAGTCCGAACTATTCAAAAGGCGTATGGACATCCTATTGCAACATTGCATGAACTACATGAAGCGTGGTTGTCACCCTGACCATCCATTAAGTCGACTTAGGTTC
Source organism: Selaginella tamariscina (assembly GCA_003024785.1). Taxonomy (NCBI): domain Eukaryota; kingdom Viridiplantae; phylum Streptophyta; class Lycopodiopsida; order Selaginellales; family Selaginellaceae; genus Selaginella; species Selaginella tamariscina. The sequence continues at coordinate 181,924 of PUQB01000065.1, forward strand.
TGGCGGGCTCAAGAGCACCAACATTTCGTGCAATTGTACCAAACCTATGTTATGGATGGGCTTGTCGACAATGAGCATTTCATAATTTGCAACATGTTGACTGAGATTACTAGAGTTCTGTTCAATTGGAGCCAAACAAATGGGTGGACAAAAGACACATTGAAATGCATATGTGAATTGTGCAACACAGTTGAGGTCCTTTGGTTCCAAAAGTTTGCCCACACCAATTTGTGCTATTGCATCCATTTGGCCGCAGGCACATTGTTGACAACATTTTCATGTTTGGTTCTTCAATGAACACATGGTGCTACAACTATGAATTTGATTTCAAGGTTCTGATGCCATTGACACAAACAACATTAGTAGGAGATGACTTACACAAAAGCCCATCTAAGGTCCATACTCTTTATTTTAACAGCTGGTTTGTCTTTACTAATGTGGTGGTTAGAGCAAGGCTTTCTTTACAACGATCAAAGAACATGTTGGAACGAGATCAATTGCTTCCACCCCAACGGTTGACATTTACACTCAATTAGAATTTTGTGAAAACATCATCCGTCAATGTTGGACAAGGTACTGTGAAGAACAGCATAGTTGTGGTGAAATTAGAAGAGTTAGCACTTGAGCTATGGAGAAATTGCATGGACATGGGATCTATGAACTGGAGGAAATGCATTCTGGAGACAATGGTGCTTGTCCACATGTAGAGTGGGCAATGAATCAACCAGTTACAGGTCGCACTGTAGCACGCCTTGTAGGAATTGGTTTTGAAATGTCCAATATATACAACCAACAATGCTTTGCATTTTGTATTAAAGGCGCTGCAAAAGTACAATGGTGACATGGGACCCAAATAATCAGGCATGTTCATTTACAAACTTCAAACTTTTTTTTTACATCAAGCTATGTTGACGCAGGTGAAGTTTGTTATGCTCAGCTAAGGGAAATATTTTTCATTGACTATAACGGTCAAGTATATGTGTTATTTTCAGCAGACTTTAGAACATAAGCATTTAAGTTTACTATCAGATTTGAAATTCATTTCTGGTTTCCATGTGCAGATACCACTGTGTTGATCATCGTTCTCACCCTACTATTCACGAAGCTAGTAGAATGCATGTTTTAGCTCCAGGTCGCTATCCATTTGACTCGACCTACATTTTATTGGTCGAAGACATTCTAAGGGAGGTATATATAGTACCACATACGGACCTAGGCATGGCAAACAAAGGCTTCTACATTGCTATTGAAGTACTCGCAAGCTCGTTTTCCAACATATCTATAGACTAGGGCCAACAGAAATCGTGTGTGGATTGAAGCAGGTGATATTGTGGAGATACTTAGAAAGGCAGGGGTCAAAGTTGTGCATGTTCAATCAAGCAACGCTGACACCCGCACAATGAATGTGTAGTGGTTGATCCAGCAACATACTGCAAACGATGAGGAGCAGTTAGTACCAGATGTTTTGCATAACAATTCGAAACAAAAGTGGACACATGTAGAATAGTTTGTGTTTTGTGACAAACATGTAGTAGAGAACGCATTTGTTATTGTTGAACTTGATGATGTGGTAGAGCTACACAAACAGGCTGGATGTGGTTTGCTCTTTTGTGCGAAGGCGGAAGATCCTAGAGTTAAGCTGCTTGAAGTTGATACGTTGGATTGTACAAAATAGCCAACACAAACCCCATGTTAGTGGTCTTAGATTGTTTGCAAGAGGAGAGTGCAGGTCACAAGCAACCCTGAAGGTGCTTTGCTATATTTTGTAATAAAAAGTGACTTAAGTAAAAAAACCATAACAAAACCTCGTAGCAACCAATATCAACTTCAGAACTGATTTGCAATTAATGCCACAATCGTATATTTGTCTCTGCCGTCTAACCATATTAGTGTTCGAAGCCATTTTAATTTCTCACAATATTAACCCACTTTGACATCCAAAGCCATTATGTAAAACATCCTTTGATGCCAAAAGCTGCTACACTTTCAGAAGCCATGGATTTTGGCTCGTTGTGTACCTAATCAGGTGTTCACTAAGATCAGATGTCAAGGATGGCGGTAGCTGTAGTGGATAAATCTTGACGTTGAGCTGTTCTGAATTATTTACCCCCACCTAGTAAGATTTATCTAAAGCTTTGATGGCTTCTCTACAGCACTTTGCCCACATATGAGAGATTGCCTACATACGAGAGATTGCCTAAAAGTGTGCTAGATCCCTTCTTGTAACCCCTTTACAAATTATCAAGTTTATCATATCTTGACACTCCATCGCAGAACCATTATCCATATGTATCTAGTTAGATCAGATATACATAAGTACAAAAGCAAGATGACATTGCCCAATATTATTAATTTATTTACAATCTTCCTCTAGTTGGATCTGTGTTGTATGAAGCTTACCGCAGTTTACATGTGCCCTCACCCTTCTGAAGTCACATGTAACATTTTACTTTCTGTGAGGTCTTTACAGAATTTTAACTTCGCCTTCGTGAGGTTCTTAACGGCAAGATTGTAATTAAATTTAGATTTATTTAAAATCCCTCACCTTGAGAGGATAAGAATATGCCATTTCCTTATTGCATGTTTTAAATAAAGATTTTTAAATATATTAAAATAAATAGTTAAATTTTTTAAGTTTATTTATTTTATAAAAGAATTTTATATAAATGAAAAGCCTACAATTCTAATTTATATTTATTTTATTTTAAAAATAAAATTTATTAAATTTAAATTAATATCACAATATAAACAGGTCATGTGTCCCCTCACAAGAATCAAAGTATATTATAATAATATTCTATCATTTTCCGCTTGATCAGAGTGTCGATCGCTGAGCCTAGCTCCACCCGCGCGTGAAGATTAACAATTGTTCCGGCATCCTCTCACAAGAAGATTGAATAAGAATGTACTAGTGGGCACGGCGTCTGCTACGATACCCCAGGTGCGTCTTACACACTGAAGTGGACCGTCCACAACGAGTGGACTCATCTTTGTCTCCGTTTACCAGCAATTTCTGCATTTTCTCTATGTTGATGAGCTCGTAAAGCGAGAGTTTACGCGGATGCAATTCGAGGTCTGGACAAGCCCGTAAAACAGATTGAAGCAGGAAGTTCAAGGCAGAGAAAAATGATTACTAAGATGGGGTTCTTTCAAGGCGAGGAAATCCATGCGCAAGGGAGATGAGGATCTACCTGTTAATATAATATTTGTGTCTGGCCCAGGTGTGTGAGAGAGAGAGAGGACATAACAAGACAATACCAGACAATATCTCTCTCTCAATGTTATGTCCGATTTCTTCCCTTGTGCAGCAGAAACCCCATCGCCCCCCGCAATTTCTTTCTTCCCAGAAGGCTTGGAAGAACCCCTATTCTTGGTAATCCCTTTGTCCGCCTCGATCTTCCTGCTTCAATCTGCTTTACGGCGATTCGCATCCGCACGGCCCTGCGCACACCTCAGCGAAGCTGCCATAGCTAGCGGCCTTGTTCGAGGAGCATGACAGTGTCGATTGGGGAGCCTTTGAGTGCGCGATCAAACCGCCGCACGTGAAGATCAACAATTGTTCTGTTCTTTCTCCCAAGAAGATTAGGGTTCTTCCACACGTGGGCACGAAAAATGATAGAATATTATCAAAATATACTTTGATTCTTGTAATAGAATCGTGCGTGCGTCCGTGCGTGCGTGCACGTGCGTGTATGCCTTGCATATATAATGCAGGAATTAGGGCTTTGAAGTAAGGGGATTCTTGAGCGTTTCTTTCTGTGTGAGACAGCATCATTTTGGTAAGCCTAATTAGAGGAAGATTTATAAATTGATAATGTGTATATCTTGATCTGACTAGTTTTAGACACTACATAAAGATTCTGCAATGGAGTGTCAAGATATGATACACTTGATAATCAGCAAAGGGGTTACAAGAAGGGATCTAGCGCGCTTTCAGGCAATCTCTCGTACATAGGCATGGGCAAAGTGCTGTAGAGAAGCTATCAAATCTTTAGGTCAATCCTACTTGGTGGGAACATACGATTCACACCGATGTATACGAATGTTCAACCTCAGGACTGGTGAAGTTCATCCATTAAAGCTATCGCCATCCTTGACATCTTATCTTGGTAATTACTGGATTAGGCTGCTCGACAGCTGTGAAGGCTTGGTTTTGATTGCTTTGCAACAGGAAAATTACTCCTGTCGCCTTGCAGTTGGTAACCCATGCATCAACCAATGGAAGCTCTTGCCAAAATTCATGTTTATAAGACATGGTACTATATCCAGAGAGAATGACACACTTGTCATCACTGCTATGTGTTGCAGCGGTCCCCTTATAACGAATACATCTTAAGAACGATTCATGGTACCGTGTGACTGAAAACGTAGACCAGACTGAGTACTGTTGGTGGAGAGGTGATTACTATAGCTGGTTTTATGGGAACCCCTGCATATACGATGAGCTTTTTGTTCGCTGGGTTCCACTGCAGCGTTGCAACATTAACGTTGTCCAGTGGTTTACTGTGGAGTCCAATGGGAGGTTTTTTATGTATGTACTTGCAAGGGACCGGCGATTGAGGACGTTTGAGGTGGTTAACAAGAACGTGGTAGAGGTGAACGTGGTAGAAGTGGTTAACAAGATACTGTCAAAAATTGATGTATACGGTCAATGTCTTGGATGGTTGGGAGTGGAGACAAGCTATTTTGGAAGGAAGAAGGACTGGATAACGTGGTATGCTATTCATCCTTGGATAACTCCTCGGTGACTATTGATGTAACCGACCGCGGGTTCCATTCTCCGGTTCGCTATACTGATGACGGTGGTGTTGCATTTAGCCGCTTTATGCAACGTAATTGGGAAAGCAAGACGTTTTGGACAATGAAACGTGGGATTGCTAGCCTTTTCACTCCAGCAAAGTTCATGTATGTGTCTGTGTTGTGTATGTGGGTGTGCTGTATACTTCCTTTTCTAAAAATATGGTAACACGAAGCTCATCTTAAATGCAGAGGTACTCGTGAATCAAACTGCCTACATCTGCACTATCACAATACCATGAATCGTTCTTAACATTATACTATTCGTATAAGGAACCCCTGCTATCCATCACATTCTCTCTCCATGCTCTATATTCAGTGCTATCCATGGCATTCTCTCTGGATATAGTACCATGCTCTATATTCAGGAATTTTGGCAAGACCTTCCATTATGGGTTATCAATCGCTAGGCGACCGTTCCTGTATATCACATCCATTTCAAATAAATAAAAAAAAACAAGCCTTAACAACTGTCTAGCAGTTTAATCCAGTAATCACCAAGATCAAATGTTGGTAACTCTAATGAATGAACTTTACAAGTCCTGAGGTTGTATACATTGTGGAATATCTACCCCTACCAAGCAGGATTTATCTAAAGCTTTAATAACAGATGTGATAATCAGTAAAGGGGTTGCAATAAGGAATCTAGTACGCGTTTAGGCTATCTCCATCACTATGGATTGTAGACCTGCAAGTCAGATCATGCAAAGTAAAAACAATGAAAGAGTACCTCATACCAGTGTTATGGGAGAATAAATTTGCATGTTTTGTAGATGTTGGTTAACGCGTTTGTAAAACACGTGACATTGAAGAGACGTTAAATATGAGGAGTTTATCTAGTTTTTATTAGTTTATTTTATTTTATTTTATTTTAAATATGTAATTTAAATATTTTAAAATCCCAACATTTTAATATTTAAATACATTAAAATATTTATTTATTTTATTTTATTTTTGTGTTGTTACCAGAGCACACATTTGCAGGTTTCAAGAGCGTTCACAAATTGAGAACGTGTTCGTGAAAATCCGTTAGAGTCAACTTTGATCAATTCATTTACAACCTTAGTCGTAGAGCTTATTGAAATGATGCTGCCTCTGCGTACGTAAGAAACTCCCCAATTAAGTGAAAATACTTCCGCATGAATAAACATATCACCGTCTGGTATGTGTGTGGGTGTATAGAACGGGGAGCAAATACAAATTGCTGGTAAACGGCAAAGATGAGTCACTTTATGGTCCTTTTACATGTCACATTTAATGTGTGACATGTTATTTAACTTTTTATAAACTTTAAATTTATTTAGCATATAATTTAAGTTTAGATTAAATTACATAATAAATTTAAATTATTAAAAAATAAATTAAGGATTTAAAACTTAAATTAATGTATAACACGTGGCACATTTCATTATCCCAAAATGGGGGACCAGCATGACCTTATCAGAGTGTCGATTGGTGAGCTTTTGAGTGCCCAGTTTTCCTTTAAACAAGAATGTCCGATGGACACGTGGGCACGGAAAATGATAGAATATTATCAAATATATTTTGATTCGCGTGCGTGTATAAGCGTGCGTGCACGTGCGTGTGTGCCTTGCATATATAATGCAGGAATTAGGGCTTTGAAGTAAGGGGATTCTCGAGCGTTTCTGTGCGAGACATCATCATTTTGGTAAGATTAACTAGAGGAAGATTGTAAATAAATTGAGTAATGTCATCTTGCTTTTGTACTTATGTATATCTGATCTGACTAGATTGAAGACACTACATAAGGATCCTGCAATGGAGTGTCAAGATATGATACACTTGATAATCAGCAAAGGGATTACAAGAAGGGATCTAGCGCGCTTTCAGGCAATCTCTCGTACATGGGCAAAGTGCTGTAGAGAAGCTATCAAATCTTTAGATAAATCCTACTTGGTGGGGGTAAATGGTTCACACCAATGTATACAAATGGTCAACCTCAGGACTGCTGAAGTTCATCCATTAAAGCTATCGCCATCCTTGACATCTTATCTTGGTGATTACTGGATTAGGCTGCTGACAGCTGTGAAGGTTTGGTTTTGATTTTTTGCAAGGGAAAGATGACTTTGGTCGCCTTGCAGTTGGTAACCCATGCATCAACCAATGGAAGCTCTTGCTAAAAGTCATGTTTGTAAGACATGGTACTATATCCAGAGAGAATGACACACTTGTCATCACTGCTATGTGTTGCGGTTCCTTGTACGAATACAATGTTAAGAACGATTCATGGTACTGTGTGACTGAAAAGGTACGCCAGACTGATTATTACTGTTGGTGGAGAGGTGATTACTACAGTTGGTTTGATGGAAACCCCTGCATATATGATGAGCTTCGGGTTAAATGGGTTCCACTGCAGGATTGCAGAATTAAGGTTTCCCGGTGGTTTACTGTGGAGTCAAACGGGAGATTTTATATATATGTAATTGCAGAGGACCAATTGAGGACGTTTGAGGTGGTTAACAAGAAGGTGGTGGAGGTGGTTAACGAGTGATTTAACGAGATACTGTCAGAAATGAATGTACGTTGGTTGTGTTGGATGGTTGGGAGTGGAGAGAAGCTATTTTGGAAGAGACCACTGGCTAAAGTGGTGGTCTGTTATTCAACCTTGGATAACTCCATTGATGTAACCGACGCTCTTTCCTGTTTCCGGTTCACTATACTGATGACGGTGGTGTTGCATTTAGCCCGCTTTATACAACGTAATTGGGAAAGCAAGAGGTTTTGGACAATGAAACGTGAGATTGCTCGCCTGTTTAGTTGTCTAGCCACGTGCCTGTGCTAGCCACCAAATGATTCGTATTAATGAAGAGGTGCTTTCACTCCATCAAAGTGTGTGTATATGTGTGTACATTTGTGGGGTGTGCTGTATTATACTTCATTTCGTATAAATATGGTGTTTTATTTTGATTGATTCATATTACCATCGTTGTTGATGCTTAATATGTATATATACATTTAAACTCTGACGGAGAGAGTGAGCACCAAGAGGGTTACGTGTGACATGTGTGGAGCTGTAAGTTGTTTTTTTAATTATATACACAGAATCTTGAATCATACAGTACGATGATATGTGTGTGTGTGTGCGCGCAATCGTTGCCGTGTGCAACAAATATTTTAGAACTAGTTTAGTAAAAACTTTATATCCGGTATATGATGTGACACGCGGGTGCGTGTATGCACGTAACTAATCAGAATGAAAGTAATATCAGATGAACATAAAAAAACTTTACTATACGCAGTGAGAAATGTTTTTCTTTAATTTATTATAATAATAGAAGTCGTATATTTCAAAATTGAAATAGCTTAGCCTAATTAGGGTGTGTATATATGGAACTAAAGGTCAAAGCTTATTGCACATCAACTAATCAAGAATGTGGTAGAGATGCCATCTCTACCACATTCTTGTTAACCACCTCAATAGGTGATCATGCAGGCACACCCATTAACACGTAGCTCATCTTATATGTAGAGGTACACGTGAAACAAACTGCCTACATCTGTACTAACACAATACCATGAATAGTCCCTAACATTGTATTCGTTTAAGGAACCCTTACTATCCATCACAAGTGTGTCAGTATCGCAATTTTGACAATACTTCTATTGGTTAATGCATGCATTTATCACAAGAGTCCCGCACGTTGAAACTACATCAACTACCCATGTACGTGTATATTTCAACATAATATTTTTATGTATACTATATGTTTGAGTTGTGCTGGAGAGAATAATTGAAGAACTGTAGTACAAGATGGGTGTCTTTTTAACTATATATTGTTGTTGTCATCCGTATTTTACATAACACTTATTTTATTAATCATGATTAAGTTTAAAATAAATATTTAAATATGTTATAGCTTAGGGTGTATTTTATATATTCCGGTAGATTTCAAGTAACATTTGCATTTCAGCATTTGAACTGCATAATTCTATAGTTGTCTTTTCTTCTCATTGTAATAGTAATAACCTGCAACTCCATGGTTATTTCTTCTTAAATTATAGTGGTCGTATAGGTTATTCTTGTCATTTCTTAATTCAATAAGTTACACTTATATTTTCTTTACATAAACTTTCAGCACTTTACCAAATTTGATCTCTTGAACCTTTAGTGACATGTACCTCACCCACATCATTAATCAAGAGTAAACATGAGGTAAATTAATTCTTTCTACTACCAATAATATGTTTAAAATCTTAGTGTTCTATTGTTCAATACCACGTAATGCTTTTACTACATTACGTGTGATATATAATTGTAGTCCATGGTATTAATTACCCCTTTAGTTCTATACCCTAAGGTTTTAAACATTCACAAAGCACTCATTTTTTGGTATCATAACCTAGTTATGTTCTTAATCTAATTATTAGCTATGTATTACTTAAAGTTTGTTTAATATTTTAATTATTTAAGTTTAAAATTAATCTTATCAAAATATTAAATTATATTTGAATAAAAATTATATATATATATATATATATAAACTATACAATATAAAATTAACAAATGTAAACTTTTAAACTAAAAATTATATATTAAATTATTTCAAATTATATTTTATATAGGTTTAAAATTTACCCTTTTTAGATGGCAAATGGTTTTTAAATTTACTATATTAAATTTATATTTAATTTAAATTTAAATTGCATATAAATTATGTATAAATGAAGCTACTCATAATTATATATTAAAACTATATTAAATCATATTTAAACTATGTATTTATGTAAATTTAATATTTACTACGTATATTTATATGTAATATTTAAATTATGTAATGTCAAATTTTTTAATGAGCACTGTACAGATATGTGGACATGTATATTACAATATGTACGTATGCATATAACACACATAGCGTGGTTTATGTAGACATGTTTTATACATGTGTACATATTGTTTTATACGTGTTAATGTACATATCCCGCTACATTATATATATATATTCACATTCTTTATACATGTTATATAAGCCTTTTGGGTTTTAAACATACTTCTCTCTATATTCACAATATACTCTACAGATATACAAGTGTATATATGGACATATGAATACACATTAAAGACTGTATATTGTTTCATATTCAAAACCATATATTGTTTTCGTACGAATCCTTTTCATGTCATGCACATTATAAGATGTGTGCATGGCTGTGTCTTTACGTGTATGTACATAGATGTCGTGATTTAAAAGAGTTTGTATGTCCTGCTAATTTTTGTGTAGCTCTACACATAATGATAGTTTTATAAATTTTATTTATAGATCATGCGACACTGAATTTTGTAACGAGCGGTGGTGTAAGAAGACAAAACGTAATAAATAAATGAAGTATGTATGAGTGTTGTGAATACGTTGATATTATGTGTTTGCGTATATGCATGTCTATTCTTTTTATGTATTGATTTTTGTTGTTTGAACAAAAGATAAATATGCAATTCAATATTATAGAAGCACATCGGTTTCTTATCATGCTGAATTGTTTAATAAATGGTATATTATTGTCTTAAAACAACAACCAGCACCATATACTTCTTATACATACATGTGTGTGTGCGTGTGCGTGTGCGTGTGTATATATGGTATACATACATAATTATATACTTTTATGTGTGTAGATATTTTGCTTTAAATACACACAGATATAAGTAGGTAATAATTAGACTTAAAATAATGATAGATTAACTTAGGAATGGGTTCTTTAATAATTAATAATATATTATTAATTTTTATTAGTGGTAGTAATGTTAAAAGCTATTAACTATCAGATATATTATTTTAAAAACATTACATACAAAGGCAAAAGTGACATATGTTATAAGAATATACTATTAAATATTTATAATGATTGAATGTTAAACTTGATATAATTTATTGAAAACAATTCTATATTTACATAAGGCTAAAGGATATATAAATAAATTGATTATATACGCTTTTAAAAAATTTATATAATGGAAATGAATAATAATCATAGGTAATTTAATGTTTTTAAAAATTATTTATTATATCTTTTATAAAAAGAACAAGAAATGAACACACCAGGTTTAAAATACTTTTTAACAAATAAGATATTATTTTGAATTATATATTTTTCTTACAAATGGAAAAAGTACGTATGAATCACTATTAAAGCATTGCCTCGTTAGAGTGACGTCTCTTCATCCATTTGTAATTAGGTGAAACTTTTGTCATTTTTACAAAATGAGGAGATTGGTATTTACATTCATTTAAGCGAGCATGCATTTCGAATGGAGATAAAAGTTCTACCACTTGGGCAAAACTTCTACCATCCTTTTTGGAGAATGAAGCATTGAAGTGGTTTGAGCGTCAAACTAGTAATGTTAAGGTAATTGGGAGACGGTGAGGTGAGGTTTTCTAAGGGAGTATGGAAAGCTAGAGACATTGGATGAGCTCATGAAGCAATCGAATCAATTAAGGCAAAGTGAAGAAGAGAGTGTGAAGGCATTCAATGAGCGTGTGTTGGAGCTCCAACATAAGCTACGGAGCGGTTTGGGAGTGGAGGCTTCCAAAGGACTGGAGGATGTATCTAAGGAGTCCAAGCCGGTTGTCGAGATAGATGCGTCGATGTTCAACAAGTTTATTATTGATTGAAGTCGGTATTATGCCAGAAGGTAAAAAATAAGAGCTTAATAACTTATGAGAAGTTGTAAAGATTGCTATGAAAAAGGAGGCACTTCTCATGGATCCTAATGAAGCCTCAATCTCAATGATAGCACCACAACGATGCGCTATCACTAAAGCCATAAGGTCCCGAACATATGAGTCCCGGATTGATTTTCTTTTTGACATCGGCTGCTCCTCATACTGCAAGCGAGATTAGTACAACTATTCTCAACTTGAAGCAATAACGTGTCCCTCCCAAAAACGAAAATTTCAAGGGATATGGGTGTGCGAGGGGAGAGCATGCTACTTTGACTTGCTAAGTATATGGGTATGAATAAGTTTCCTACAACTGCAATAGTCTCTAATGTATTGTTTGTTTAGGAACATAGTGAACTTGCTGGAGTTGTCAAGCTTTGACATCATGCATTTGTTGTGCCCAAATGTTCTGAAATTGTGCAACGAATACACATTTGGACAAATACTACAGCATGCAAGAGTGAGTCCGAACTATTCGAAAGGCGTATGGACATCCTACTGCAACATTGCATGAACTACATGAAGCGTGGTTGTCACCCTGACCATCCATTAAGTCGACTCGGTTCTGGCGGGCTCAAGAGCACCAACATTTGTGCAATTGTACCAAACCTATGCTATGGATGGGCTTGTCGACAATGAGCATTTCATAATTTGCAACATGTTGACTGAGATTACTAGAGTTCTGTTCAATTGGAGCCAAACAAATGGGTGGACAAAAGACACATTGGAATGCATATGTGAATTGTGCAACACAGTTGAGGTCCTTTGGTTCCAAAAGTTTGGCCCACACCAATTTGTGTACTTGCATCATTTGGCCGCAGGCACATTGTTGACAACATTTTCATGTTTGGTTCTTCAATGAACACATGGTGCTACATTATGAATCTGATTTCAAGGTTCTATGCCATTGACACAAACAACATTAAGTAGAGATGACTTACACAAAAGCCCACCTAAGGTCCGTACTCTTTATTTTAACAGTGGTTTGTCTTTACTAATGTGGTGGTTAGAGCAAGGCTTTCTTTACAACGATCAAAGAACATGTTGGAACGAGATCAACTGCTTCCACCCCAACGGTTGACATTTACACTCAATTAGAATTTTGTGAAAACAGCATCTACGTCAATGTTGGACAAGGTACTTGTGAAGAACAGCATAGTTGTGGTGAAATTAGAAGAGTTAGCACTTGAGCTATGGAGAAATTGCATGGACATGGGATCTATGAACTGGAGGAAATGCATTCTGGAGACAATGGTGCTTGTCCACATGTAGAGTGGGCAATGAATCAACCAGTTACAGGTCGCAGCTAGCACGCCTTGTAGGAATTGGTTTTGAAAGTCCAATATATACAACCAACAATGCTTTGCATTTTGTATTAAAGGCGCTGCAAGTACGCTGGTGACATGGGACCCAAAAATCCAGGCATGTTCATTTACAAACTTCAAACTTTTTTTTTACATCAAGCTATGTTGACACAGGTGAAGTTTGTTATGCTCAGCTAAGGGAAATATTTTCGTTGACTATAGCGTTCAAGTATGTGTTATTTTCAGTGGACTTTAGAAAGTAAGCATTTAAGTTTATTCAGATTTGAAATTCATTTCTGGTTTCCATGTGCAGATACCATTGTGTTGATTGTCATTCTCACCTTACTATTCAAAGCTAGTGAATGCATGTTTTAGCTCCAGGTCGCTATCCATTTGACTCGACCTACATTTTATTGGTCGAAGACGTTCTAAGGGAGGTATATATAGTACCACATACGGACCTAGGCATGGCAAACAAAGGCTTCTACATTGTTATTGAAGCAATCGCAAGCTTGTTTTCCATGTGTGGATTGAAGTAGGTGATATTGTGGAGATACTTAGAAAGGCAGGGCTCAAATTTGTGCATGTTCAATCAAGCAACACTGACACCCGCACAATGAATGTGTAGTGGTTGATTCAACAACATACTGCATACGATGAGGAGAGTTAGTACTAGATGTTTTGCATAACAATTCGAAGCAAAAGTGACACATGTAGAACAATTTGTGTTTTGTGACAAATAGGTAAGAGAACGCATTTGTTATTGTTGAACTTGATGATGTGGTAGAGCTACATCCAAACAGGCTGGATGTGGTTTGCTCATTTGTGCGAAGGCAGAAGATCCTTAGGGTTAAGGTACTTGAAGTTGATACATTCCATTGTACAAAATAGCCAACACAAACCTCATGCTATTAGGGTGGTCTTAGATTGTTTGCAAGAGGAGAGTGCATGTCACAGCAAGCAACCCTGAAGGTGCTTTGTTATATTTTGTAATAGATAGTGACTAAGTAAAAAGACCATAACAAAACCTCATAACAAAGTAGAGTCCAATATCAACTTCAGGAACTGATTCACAATTAATGCCACAATCATATTGTCTCTGCCGTCGAAGCCATTTTAATTTCTCACAATATTCAGTCCAAAGCACTTTGAGATCCAAAGCCATTATGTAAAACGTCCTTTGATGCCAAAAGCTGTTACACTTTGAGAAGATATGGACTTTGGCTCGTTGTGTAGCCTAATCAGGTGTTCACTAAGATCAGATGTCAAGGATGGCGGTAGCTATAGTGGATGAATCTTGATGTTGAGCTGTTGTAAATTATTTACCCCCACCTAGTAAGATTTATCTAAAGCTTTGATGGCTTCTCTACAGCACTTTGCCCACATATGAGAGATTGCCTACATACAAGAGATTGCTTAAAAGTGTGCTAGATCCCTTCTTGTAACCCCTTTACAAATTATCAAGTTTATCATACTTGACACTCCATCGCAAAACCATTATCCATATGTAGTGTCTTCAATCTAGTTAGATCAGATATACGTAAGTACAAAAGCAAGATGACATTTCCCAATATTACCAATTTATTTACAATCTTCCTCTAGTTGGATCTGTGCTATAAGAAGATTGTATGAAGCTTACCAAAATGAGGCAGATCACATGTGCCTCACCCTTGTGAAGTCACATGTAACATTCTACTTTCCTCTCGTGAGGTCTTTACAGCATTTTAACCTCGCCTTCGTGAGGGTCTCAACGGCAAGATTGTAAATAAATTTAGATTTATTTTAAAATCCCTCACTCTTGCTATGGTAAGAATATGCCTTTTCTTATTTATTTGAAATAAAGATTTTTAAATATATTAAAATAAATAGTTAAATTTTTTTAAATTTATTTATTTTATATAAAAGAATTTATATAAATGAAAAGCCTACAATTCTAATTTATATTTATTTTATTTTAAAAATAAAATTTATTAATTTTAAATTAATATCACAATATAACCCACAAGAATCAAAGTATATTATAATAAATTCTATCATTTTCCGCAATCGAGCAAGCATGACTTGATCAGAGTGTCGATCGGTGAGCCTGAGTGCGCATGATCTCCTTACAGCTCCACAGGATCAAACCGCCACGCTGAAGATCAACAATTGTTCCGGCATCCTCTCACAAGAAGATTGAATAAGAATGTACTAGTGGGCACGGCGTCTGCTACGATACCCAGGTGCGTCTTACACACTGAAGTGGACCGTCCACAACGAGTGGACTCATCTTTGTCTCCGTTTACCAGCAATTCTGCATTTTCTCTATGTTGATGAGCTCGTAAAAGCGAGAGTTTACGCGGATGCAATTCGAAGCCCGTAAAACAGATAAGTTCAAGGCAGAGAAAAATGATTACTCTTCAAGGCGAGGAAATCCATGCGCAAGGGAGATGAGGATATACCTGTTAATATAATATTTGTGTCTGGCCCAGGTGTGTGAGAGAGAAGACGTAACAAGACAATACCAGACATATATCTCTCTCAATCAATGTTATGTCCGATTTTCCCTTGTGCAGCAGAAACCCCATCGCCCCCGCAATTTCTTTCTTCCAAAGGCTTGAAGAACCCTATTCTTGGTAATCCCTTTGTCCGCCTCGATCTTCCTGCTTCAATCTGCTTTACGGCGATTCGCATCCGCACGGCCCTGCGCACACCTCAGCGAAGCTGCCATAGCTAGCGGCCTTGTTCGAGGAGCATGACCTTATCAGAGTGTCGATTGGGAGCCTTTGAGTGCGCGATCAAACCGCCGCACGTGAAGATCAACAATTGTTCTGTTCTTTCTCCAACAAGATTTAGGGTTCTTCCCTTGAAACGATGGACACGTGGGCACGAAAAATGATAGAATATTATCAAAATATACTTTGATTCTTGTAATAGAATCGCGTGGTGTATAGCGTAACCGTGCGTGCGTGCGCCTTGCGCATATAAATGCAGGAATTAGGCTTTGAAGTAAGGGGATTCTTGAGCGTTTCTTTCTGTGTGAGACAGCATCATTTTGGTAAGCCTAATTAGAGGAAGATTGTATATCTGGTGATTCTGATCTGACTAGATTTTAGACACTACATAAAGATTCTGCAATGGAGTGTCAAGTATGATACACTGATAATCAGCAAAGGGACAAGAAGGGATCTAGCGCGCTTTCAGCAATCTCTCGTACATGGGCAAAGTGCTGTAGAGAACTATCAAATCTTTAGGTCAATCCTACTTGGTGGGAACATACGATTCACACCGATGTATACGAATGTTCAACCTCAGGACTGGTGAAGTTCATCCATTAAAGCTATCGCCATCCTTGACATCTGATCTTGGTAATTACTGGATTAGGCTGCTCGACAGCTGTGAAGGCTTGGTTTTGATTGCTTTGCAACAGGAAAACTCCTGTCGCCTTGCAGTTGGTAACCCATGCATCAACCAATGGAAGCTCTTGCCAACATTCATGTTTATAAGACATGGTACTATATCCAGAGAGAATGACACACTTTCATCACTGCTATGTGTGCAGCGGTCCCTTATACGAATACAATCTTAAGAACGATTCATGGTACCGTGTGACTGAAAACGTAGACCAGACTGAGTACTTTGGGAGAGGTGATTACTATAGCTGGTTTTAGGAACCCCTGCATATACGATGAGCTTTTTGTTCGGTGGGTTCCACTGCAGCGTTGCAACATTAACGTTGTCGAGTGTTTACTGTGGAGTCCAATGGAGGTTTTTTATGTATGTACTTGCAAGGGACCGGCGATTGAGGACGTTTGAGTGGTTAACAAGAACGTGTAGAGGTGAACGTGGTAGTGGGGTTAACAAGATACTGTCAAAAATTGATGTATACTGGTCAATGTCTTGGATGGTTGGGAGTGGAGAGAAGCTATTTTGGAAGAAGAAGGACTGGATAACGTGGTATGCTATTCAACCTTGGATAACTCCGTGACTATTGAGTAACCGACCGCGGGTTCCATTCTCCGGTTCGCTATACTGACGACGGTGGTGTTGCATTTAGCCGCTTTATGCAACGTAATTGGGAAAGCAAGACGTTTTGGACAATGAAACGTGGGATTGCTAGCCTTTTTACTCAGCAAGTTCATTTATGTCTGTTGTGTATTGGGTGTGCTTATTATACTTCCTTTCGTATTAATATGGTAACACGAAGCTCATCTTAAATGCAGAGGTACTCGTGAATCAAACTGCCTACATCTGCACTATCACAAACCATGAATCGTTCTTAACATTATACTATTCGTATAAGGAACCCCTGCTATCCATCACATTCTCTCTCCATGCTCTATATTCAGTGCTTCCATGATTCTCTTGGAATAGTACCATGCTCTATATTCAGAATTTTGGCAAGACTTTCCATTATGGGTTATCAATTGCTAGGCGACCGTTCCTGTATATCACATCCATTTCAAATAAATAAAAAAAAAAAACAAGCCTTAAACAACTGTCGAGCAGTCTAATCCAGTAATCACCAAGATCAAAATGTTGTAACTCTAATGAATGAACTTTACAAGTCCTGAGTGTATACATTGTGTGGAATATCTACCCCTACCAAGCAGGATTTATCTAAAGCTTTAATAGCTTCTCTGAAACAGATGTGATAATCAGTAAAGGGTTGCAATAAGGAATCTAGTACGCGTTTAGGCTATCTCCATCACTATGGATTGTAGACCTGCAAGTCAGATCATGCAAAGTAAAAACAATGAAAGAGTACCTCATACCAGTTTATCGAGAATAAATTGCATGGTTTCTGTAGATGTTGGTTAACGCGTTCGTAAAACACGTGACATTGAAGACGTTAAATATGAGGAGTTTATCTAGTTTTTATTATTTTATTTTATTTAGTTTAATTTTAATATATAATTTAAAATATTTTAAAATCCCAACATTTTAATATTTAAATACATTAAAATATTTATTTATTTTATTTTATTTTTTTTGTGTGTTACCAGAGCACACATTTGCAGGTTTCAAGAGCGTTCACAAATTGAGAACGTGTTCGTGAAAATCCGTTAGAGTCAACTTTGATCAATTCATTTACAACCTTAGTCGTAGAGCTTATTGAAATGATGCTGCCTCTGCGTACGTAAGAAACTCCCCAATTAAGTGAAAATACTTCCGCATGAATAAACATATCACCGTCTGGTATGTGTGTGGGTGTATAGAACGGGGAGCAAATACAAATTGCTGGTAAACGGCAAAGATGAGTCACTTTATGGTCCTTTTACATGTCACATTTAATGTGTGACATGTTATTTAACTTTTTATAAACTTTAAATTTATTTAGCATATAATTTAAGTTTAGATTAAATTACATAATAAATTTAAATTATTAAAAATAAATTAAGGATTTAAAACTTAAATTAATGTATAACACGTGGCACATTTCATTATCCCAAAATGGGGGACCAGCATGACCTTATCAGAGTGTCGATTGGTGAGCTTTTGAGTGCGCAGCTCCGCGTGAAGTATTTCAGCATCCTCTGGTTTTCCTTTAAACAAGAATGTCCGATGGACACGTGGGCACGGAAAATGATAAATATTATCAAAATATACTTTGATTCGCGTGTGTGTATAAGCGTGCGTGCACGTGCGTGTGTGCCTTGCATATATAATGCAGGAATTAGGGCTTTGAAGTAAGGGGATTCTCGAGCGTTTCTGTGCGAGACATCATCATTTTGGTAAGATTAACTAGAGGAAGATTGTAAATAAATTGAGTAATGTCATCTTGCTTTTGTACTTATGTATATCTGATCTGACTAGATTGAAGACACTACATAAGGATCCTGCAATGGAGTGTCAAGATATGATACACTTGATAATCAGCAAAGGGATTACAAGAAGGGATCTAGCGCGCTTTCAGGCAATCTCTCGTACATGGGCAAAGTGCTGTAGAGAAGCTATCAAATCTTTAGATAAATCCTACTTGGTGGGGGTAAATGGTTCACACCAATGTATACAAATGGTCAACCTCAGGACTGCTGAAGTTCATCCATTAAAGCTATCGCCATCCTTGACATCTTATCTTGGTGATTACTGGATTAGGCTGCTCGACAGCTGTGAAGGTTTGGTTTTGATTTTTTGCAAGGGAAAGATGACTTCGGTCGCCTTGCAGTTGGTAACCCATGCATCAACCAATGGAAGGTCTTGCCAAAATTCATGTTTGTAAGACATGGTACTATATCCAGAGAGAATGACACACTTGTCATCACTGCTATGTGTCGCTGCGGTTCCTTGTACGAATACAATGTTAAAACGATTCATGGTACTGTGTGACTGAAAAGGTACGCCAGACTGATTATTACTGTTGGTGGAGAGGTGATTACTACAGCTGGTTTGATGGAAACCCCTGCATATACGATGAGCTTCGGGTTAAATGGGTTCCACTGCAGAATTGTAGAATTAAGGTTTCCCGGTGGTTTACTGTGGAGTCAAATGGGAGATTTTATATATATGTAATTGCAGAGGACCAATTGAGGACGTTTGAGGTGGTTAACAAGAAGGTGGTGGAGGTGGTTAACGAGATACTGTCAGAAATGAATGTACGTTGGTTGTGTTGGATGGTTGGGAGTGGAGAGAAGCTATTTTGGAAGAGACCACTGACTAAAGTGATGGTCTGTTATTCAACCTTGGATAACTCCTCCGTGACTATTGATGTAACCCACACTGCTTTCCTGTTTCCGGTTCACTATACTGACGACGGTGGTGTTGCATTTAGCCGCTTTATACAACGTAATTGGGAAAGCAAGAGGTTTTGGACAATGAAACGTGAGATTGCTCGCCTGTTTAGTTGTCTAGCCACGTGCCTGTGCTAGCCACCAAATGATTCATATTAATGAAGAGGTGCTTTCACTCCATCAAAGTGTGTGTATATGTGTGTACATTTGTGTGGGTGTGCTGTATTATACTTCATTTCGTATAAATATGTGTTTTATTTTCATTGATTCCATATTGCCATCGTTGTTGATGCTTAATATGTATATATATACATTTAAACTCTGACGTAGAGAGTGAGCACCAAGAGGGTTACGTGTGACATGTGTGGAGCTGTAATTTGTTTTATATATATATACACAGAATCTTGCATCATACAGTACGATGATATGTGTGTGCAATCGTTGCCGTGTGCAACAAATAGTTTAGAACTAGTTTAGTAAAAACTTTATATCCGGTATATGATGTGACACGCGGGTGCGTGTATGCACGTAGCTAATCAGAATGAAAGTAGTATCAGATGAACATAAAAAAAACTTTACTATACGCAGTGAGAAATGTTTTTCTTTAATTTTATAATAATAGAAGTCGTATACTTAAAAATTGAAATAGCTTAGCCTAATTAGGGTGTATATATATGGAACTAAAGGTCAAAGCTTATTGCACATCAACTAATCAAGAATGTGGTAGAGATGCCATCTCTACCACATTCTTGTTAACCACCTCAATAGGTGATCATGCAGGCACACCCATTAACACGTAGCTCATCTTATATGTAGAGGTACACGTGAAACAAACTGCCTACATCTGTACTAACACAATACCATGAATAGTCCCTAACATTGTATTCGTTTAAGGAACCCTTACTATCCATCACAAGTGTGTCAGTATCGTAATTTTGACAATACCTTCTATTGGTTAATGCATGCATTTATCACAAGAGTCCCGCACTTGAAACTACATCAACTACCCATGTACGTATATTTCAACATAATATTTTTATGTATACTATATGTTTGAGTTGTGCTGGAGAGAATAATTGAAGAACTGCAGTCCAAAATGGGTGTCTTTTTAACTATATATTGTTGTTGTCATCCGTATTTTACATAACAATTATTTTATTAATCATAATTAATTTTAAAATAAATATCTTAAATATGTTTATAGCTTAAGGTGTATTTTATATATATTCCAGTAGTCATCAAATGCATTTCAAGTAACAGATAAACATTTACAATACCTTATCTCGTACATTTGCATTTCAGCATTTGAACTACGTAATTTTATAGTTGTCTTTTCTTCTCATTATAATAGTAATAACCTGCAACTCCATGGTTATTTCTTTTTTTTATTATAGTGGTCATATAGGTTATTCTTGTATCAATAAGTTACACTTATATTTTCTTTACATAAACTTTCAGCACTTTACCAAATTTTATCTCTTGAACCTTTAGTGACATGTACCTCACCCACATCATTAATCAAGAGCTAAACATGAGGTAAATTAATTACCAATAATATATTTAAAATCTTAGTGTTCTATTATTCAATACCACAATGTTTTTACTACATTACGCGTGTGATATATAATTGTAGTCCCTGGTATTAATTACCCCTTTAGTTCTATACCCTAATACTTTAAAGCTCAACAACACTCGTGCTAATGATTGGAAGCATAGTGATATTTTACAAAATTCTATGTAGTTGGTGTATAGGAAAATTTGGACCATCACCTTGGTAGCCTTGGTATGCATGTAGTGAACTAGTCTTCTACTTGTATTTATACGTCTTTATTTCACTTTATTATTTCCCTTTTTTATCTTTTATTACATGGTTAAATTAGTCAAAATTATTATGCTAATGCATATAATTAATGCTTGCTTTGACTAAGCACCTCTTTTTGTTTTCTTTTATGCACTTCCTTATCACCTTTTCAAGTCAAAGTTAAGTCACCTTCTTCCATAACTCTTCACCATTCATGGGTCAAATCAACCTTCTTCCATAACCCTCACCATTTATGGGTCAAACCCACCTTCTTCCATAACCCCCTACCATTATTCTTATGTAACCCCCATCTTACACCCTCTCTTACACCCATACCCTACCCTACATGTATTCTTTATATTATTTTGGGTATATAAAGAACCAATGCTCAAGGGTTTTAGATATAAACATAAGGATATAAATTTTTTCTTTTCTTACTTTTTAAATAGGTGTGATAACATTATTTTGTGTGTGTTCTTATGATGAAATATAAAAATTAGCTAATATATCTTTTGTGTCATGAATTTCATCTCATGTTTTCCCTTTCTTTTTTTTAAATTTTTATTCAAGTGTGTGATCATTAGTAAGGACTAATACAATGCACTATTACTAAAGCCATTAAATCTCGAACATATGAGTCCCCGAAATTTTCCTTTGACATATTTTTGACGCAGTGAGCATGGAATGCTAATGTGTGTTGTTTATGAATTGTAATGGTAAATCAAGTGTAATGTCAATGGAAAGTGAGAAAGCTTAAGTTGTTGGTGCTTTTTGAGTGTTCAAGATCTCAAAAGGGGATTTGACACTTTTGAGATAAAGCACGTTCCTCGAAGAGAGAATCTAGAGGTTGACGAGCTTACACAAAAAGGGCATTACCTCGTCAGAGTGACGTCTCTTCATTCACTTGTAATCAGGTAAAACTTTTGTCATTTTTACACTTGTAAAGATAGTGTCTATTCCAGTATATCATGGTTTGCAAAATGAGGAAATTGATATTTACATTCATTTAAGCGAGCATGCATTTCGAATGGAGATAAAAGTTCTACCACTTGGGCAAAACTTCTACCATGTTTTTTGGAGGATGAAGCATTGAAGTGGTTTGACCGTCAGACTAGTGATGTTAAGGCTAATTGGGAGACGATGAGTGAGGCTTTTCTAAGAAAGTATGGAAAGCTAGAGACATTGGATGAGATCATGAAGCAATTGAATCAATTAAGGCAAAGTGAAAAAGAGAGTGTGAAGGCATTCAATGAGCGTGTGTTGGAGCTCCAATGTAAGCTACGAAGCGGTTTGGGAGTGGAGGCTTCCAAAGGACTGGAGGATGCATCTAAAGAATCCAAGCCGGTTGTCGAGATAGATGCGTCGGTGTTCAACAAGTTTGTTATTGGATTGAAGTCGGTATTGTGCCAGAAGGTAAAGAACAAAGAGCTTAATAACTTGCAAGAAGTTGTAAAGATTGCTATGAAAAAGGATGCACTTCTCATGGATCCTAATGAAGGCTCAATCTCAACGGTAGCACCACAATGATGCGCTATCACTAAAACCATCAAGTCCCGAACATATGAGTCCTGGATTGATTTTTCTTTGACATCGGCTGCTCCTCATACTGCAAGCGAGATTAGTGAAGCAATAACATGTCCCTCCCAAAAACGAAAATTTCAGAGGGATATGGGTGTGCGAGGGAGAGCATGCTACTTTGACTTGCTGAAGTATATGGGTATGAATAAGTTTCCTACAACTGCAATAGTCTCTAATGTATTGTTTGTTCTAGGAACATAGTGAACTTGCTGGAGTTGTCAATCTTTAACATCATGCATTTGTTGTGCCCAAATGTTCTGAAATTGTGCAACGAATACACATTTGGACAAATACTACAGGCATGCAAGAGTGAGTCCGAACTATTCAAAAGGCGTATGGACATCCTACTGCAACATTGCATGAACTACATGAAGCGTGGTTGTCACCCTGACCATCCATTAAGTCGACTTAGGTTCTGGCGGGCTCAAGAGCACCAACATTTCGTGCAATTGTACCAAACCTATGTTATGGATGGGCTTGTCGACAATGAGCATTTCATAATTTGCAACATGTTGACTGAGATTACTAGAGTTCTGTTCAATTGGAGCCAAACAAATGGGTGGACAAAAGACACATTGAAATGCATATGTGAATTGTGCAACACAGTTGAGGTCCTTTGGTTCCAAAAGTTTGGCCCACACCAATTTGTGCTATTGCATCCATTTGGCCGCAGGCACATTGTTGACAACATTTTCATGTTTGGTTCTTCAATGAACACATGGTGCTACAACTATGAATCTGATTTCAAGGTTCTGATGCCATTGACACAAACAACATTAAGTAGGAGATGACTTACACAAAAGCCCATCTAAGGTCCATACTCTTTATTTTAACAGCTGGTTTGTCTTTACTAATGTGGTGGTTAGAGCAAGGCTTTCTTTACAACGATCAAAGAACATGTTGGAACGAGATCAATTGCTTCCACCCCAACGGTTGACATTTACACTCAATTAGAATTTTGTGAAAACAGCATCTACGTCAATGTTGGACAAGGTACTTGTGAAGAACAGCATAGTTGTGGTGAAATTAGAAGAGTTAGCACTTGAGCTATGGAGAAATTGCATGGACATGGGATCTATGAACTGGAGGAAATGCATTCTGGAGACAATGGTGCTTGTCCACATGTAGAGTGGGCAATGAATCAACCAGTTACAGGTCGCACTGTAGCACGCCTTGTAGGAATTGGTTTTGAAATGTCCAATATATACAACCAACAATGCTTTGCATTTTGTATTAAAGGCGCTGCAAAAGTACAATGGTGACATGGGACCCAAATAATTCAGGCATGTTCATTTACAAACTTCAAACTTTTTTTTTACATCAAGCTATGTTGACGCAGGTGAAGTTTGTTATGCTCAGCTAAGGGAAATATTTTTCATTGACTATAACGTTCAAGTATATGTGTTATTTTCAGCAGACTTTAGAACGTAAGCATTTAAGTTTACTATCAGATTTGAAATTCATTTCTGGTTTCCATGTGCAGATACCACTGTGTTGATCATCGTTCTCACCCTACTATTCACGAAGCTAGTAGAATGCATGTTTTAGCTCCAGGTCGCTATCCATTTGACTCGACCTACATTTTATTGGTCGAAGACATTCTAAGGGAGGTATATATAGTACCACATACGGACCTAGGCATGGCAAACAAAGGCTTCTACATTGCTATTGAAGTACTCGCAAGCTCGTTTTCCAACATATCTATAGACTAGGGCCAACAGAAATCGTGTGTGGATTGAAGCAGGTGATATTGTGGAGATACTTAGAAAGGCAGGGGTCAAAGTTGTGCATGTTCAATCAAGCAACGCTGACACCCGCACAATGAATGTGTAGTGGTTGATCCAGCAACATACTGCAAACGATGAGGAGCAGTTAGTACCAGATGTTTTGCATAACAATTCGAAACAAAAGTGGACACATGTAGAATAGTTTGTGTTTTGTGACAAACATGTAGTAGAGAACGCATTTGTTATTGTTGAACTTGATGATGTGGTAGAGCTGCACACAAACAGGCTGATGTGGTTTGCTCTTTTGTGCGAAGGCGGAAGATCCTAGAGTTAAGCTGCTTGAAGTTGATACGTTGGATTGTACAAAATAGCCAACACAAACCCCATGTTAGTAGGGTGGTCTTAGATTGTTTGCAAGAGGAGAGTGCAGATCACAAGCAACCCTGAAGGTGCTTTGTTATATTTTGTAATAAAAAGTGACTTAAGTAAAAAAACCATAACAAAACCTCGTAGCAACCAATATCAACTTCAGAAACTGATTTGCAATTAATGCCACAATCATATTTGTCTCTGCCGTCTAAACCATATTAGTGTTCGAAGCCATTTTAATTTCTCACAATATTAACCCACTTTGACATCCAAAGCCATTATGTAAAACATCCTTTGATGCCAAAAGCTGCTACACTTTCAGAAGCCATGGATTTTGGCTCGTTGTGTAGCCTAATCAGGTGTTCACTAAGATCAGATGTCAAGGATGGCGGTAGCTGTAGTGGATAAATCTTGACGTTGAGCTGTTCTGAATTATTTACCCCACCTAGTAAGATTTATCTAAAGCTTTGATGGCTTCTCTACAGCACTTTGCCCACATATGAGAGATTGCCTACATACGAGAGATTGCCTAAAAGTGTGCTAGATCCCTTCTTGTAACCCCTTTACAAATTATCAAGTTTATCATATCTTGACACTCCATCGCAGAACCATTATCCATATGTATCTAGTTAGATCAGATATACATAAGTACAAAAGCAAGATGACATTGCCCAATATTATTAATTTATTTACAATCTTCCTCTAGTTGGATCTGTGTTGTATGAAGCTTACCGCAGTTTACATGTGCCCTCACCCTTCTGAAGTCACATGTAACATTTTACTTTCTGTGAGGTCTTTACAGAATTTTAACTTCGCCTTCGTGAGGTTCTTAACGGCAAGATTGTAATTAAATTTAGATTTATTTAAAATCCCTCACCTTGAGAGGATAAGAATATGCCATTTCCTTATTGCATGTTTTAAATAAAGATTTTTAAATATATTAAAATAAATAGTTAAATTTTTTAAGTTTATTATTTTTATAAAAGAATTTTATATAAATGAAAAGCCTACAATTCTAATTTATATTTATTTTATTTTAAAAATAAAATTTATTAAATTTAAATTAATATCACAATATAAACAGGTCATGTGTCCCCCTCACAAGAATCAAAGTATATTATAATAATATTCTATCATTTTCCGCTTGATCAGAGTGTCGATCGCTGAGCCTAGCTCCACCCGCGCGTGAAGATTAACAATTGTTCCGGCATCCTCTCACAAGAAGATTGAATAAGAATGTACTAGTGGGCACGGCGTCTGCTACGATACCCCAGGTGCGTCTTACACACTGAAGTGGACCGTCCACAACGAGTGGACTCATCTTTGTCTCCGTTTACCAGCAATTTCTGCATTTTCTCTATGTTGATGAGCTCGTAAAGCGAGAGTTTACGCGGATGCAATTCGAGGTCTGGACAAGCCCGTAAAACAGATTGAAGCAGGAAGTTCAAGGCAGAGAAAAATGATTACTAAGATCGGGGTTCTTTCAAGGCGAGGAAATCCATGCGCAAGGGAGATGAGGATCTACCTGTTAATATAATATTTGTGTCTGGCCCAGGTGTGTGAGAGAGAGAGAGGACATAACAAGACAATACCAGACAATATCTCTCTCTCAATGTTATGTCCGATTTCTTCCCTTGTGCAGCAGAAACCCCATCGCCCCCCGCAATTTCTTTCTTCCCAGAAGGCTTGGAAGAACCCCTATTCTTGGTAATCCCTTTGTCCGCCTCGATCTTCCTGCTTCAATCTGCTTTACGGCGATTCGCATCCGCACGGCCCTGCGCACACCTCAGCGAAGCTGCCATAGCTAGCGGCCTTGTTCGAGGAGCATGACAGTGTCGATTGGGGAGCCTTTGAGTGCGCGATCAAACCGCCGCACGTGAAGATCAACAATTGTTCTGTTCTTTCTCCCAAGAAGATTAGGGTTCTTCCACACGTGGGCACGAAAAATGATAGAATATTATCAAAATATACTTTGATTCTTGTAATAGAATCGCGTGCGTGTATAAGCGTAACCGTGCGTGCGTGCACGTGCGTGTATGCCTTGCGCATATAATGCAGGAATTAGGGCTTTGAAGTAAGGGGATTCTTGAGCGTTTCTTTCTGTGTGAGACAGCATCATTTTGGTAAGCCTAATTAGAGGAAGATGTATATCTGGTGTCCAATATCTCCTTGTTCTTGGCAACCTTAGAGTAGGGGAACCAAAAATACACATGGCAATGATGCTTTCCTGAAAAAATACATTAAAAAATGACATTCTCAAAAAGAAGAATTACCTTTCTAGAGAAACGGTATCCCTATGACTTTGTCGTGTGCACATAACTCATATGCAGAAACTTTTAGCTTGCAAGTTTCTGCAGTGTTCTTCAAAGCTAGAACATCATCCGGTAGCACAAACACTACCACATGGCCAGCTCTGTCTAATATCCCGAAAGCAAGGTTCACCAAGTTCTTCAGCAAAGCATCCGAGAACTTCGTGTATTGATCCACCATCCCGCCTGCCTCAGCAACGCATCCGGTAGGCGGGTCGATGACAACGAGATCAACAGCTCCCTGGATGCATTTTGGTGGAGGCTTCGCACCAAACACATGAATAGTCCAACTTGACTTGTGACTCACGATCCAATCCTCAAGCTCCTTCAATCCGACGGAAAAGGCCTTCCGGCTTTGAAGTACTGGACTGCAAGGTTCTCTGAATCTGCATGAATGATTTCCCAGCTTCCATTTCCCTTCTCAGGCATCACCATCCTCAACATATCATCTTCTTCCAATCCAGCCGAGATGAAGGATGGGGCTGAAGAAGAAGCTTGTCCCTTGCTGACCTTGCTCGCCGATCTAGCATACCTGATATCCATCTTCACATGGAGCTTCCTTGCAGCATTGTCGTTCTTCCATAATAGCTCTCGCCGATCATCCTTGTGTATCTTATAGCTGGCCATCTCCCATTCGGGACAGTCACCAGGAAGGAAATCCAGCCAGAAAGGACAGTGTTCCACTTCGTAATCACTGATATCACGTAACAACCGGCTCCACATGCTAGAATCCTTGGTAACATCCATCCACTCTTTGAAATCTTCAGGGAGTGCATCGTTTTCCATTTTAAAAACCTGTAAAAATAGATAAAAATCTGTAAAGAAACAAAAAAAAAACTTGCCTGAATGCCATTCTTTTTGCAGATTTTTCCAGCTCAAATAGTCGAGGAGGTGGAATTGTCGCACCGAACTCCTTGTTCTCGAGCATGTTCTGGTACATATCCAACTTAATTTCATTGTGCATCTTCATATACCATGTCATGAACTCCTCTACATGCTCGACCAAAAGCTCTTTAGCTGCCTCCGCGACCTGGCACGATAAAACGAATAAAAATGAAAAATATAAATATTAAATTACCTGGAACCAGTAAGTAAAGATGTGCAAAAACTTGATGAAGTCCTTGTCAGGCCAGCCGGTGACACCTTCCTTCTTGTCTTTCTCCGTCATGTTCACCAGCTTCTCAAGAACGCCACGTTCTTGAATGTGCACAAGCTTTCCAAGGATATCAACCTTGACGTTGGAAGGAAGCTGGGACTTCGCGAGCATTTGAAGCTTCTCCAGAGTTATTTGCTTCGTTGATGGTTTGATAGTGATATCTGTGATCGCCTTGAACCAATCTTCACCGACCGCCGGATCAGCAATGGTGAGGAATTTGTTCATCCGAACTGTGAATGTCTTGTAAACGCTGGAGAGGATCTGAGATTCTGTCTGGTTTGGTTTTCTGTTCGCAAGTTTTGTAGCGATTTGTCGCTTCAGTTGATTCTGCAAAAGAAACCGAAAATCAAAAAACAGTCAAAAGAAGAAGAAAAGATTACCTCCCAAAAAATCTTCACCAATGTCGTCTTTTTGATACTCGTACCAAACGTCTTCTTTTCTGTTCGATCTCCACACTTCCACAGCTTTTCTATCTTCCTCCGGCATCCCGCGAAGAACATGATCGGTAGAAAGATCTGCAGACTTCACACAACAATTCCGTAAGAACTGCAAGGTGTGAATGATTGTTGTAGGAACACACGAGCAGTTGCTCTGCAAAACAAAAAAATTTATTTAGTATTTAAATAAGGGCCGCGCTAGGGACACACCCCCCCGTTACTGCGCACACACCCCCCTATTAGCTGGAGCTTAGTGGCATGCTTACATGGAATGCTGATTAGATATTGTTTATTCGTAAGATAATAAATGGAGTCGGTTACACAGCTGAGAAGCGGCAAGTGGGTGTGGAGTTTACAGCGCCTCAATCTCCTGAATTTCTAGTTCTAGCTACGGGAGTTTTTTGATGGATCACACTCATGCTTCATTGTCTGATGCTGAATCACATGTTCAAAGATATGCGATCTCACAAGGTTTCACAGTTTCAAGGCTACGCTCAAAGAAGAGCAAGCAGGGGATCTTGAGAAAAATATGGCTTGGGTGTGCTCATTCAGGGGATTACAAGAACCACAGAGAATTCCTCACTGCTGAAAACCGAAAAAGAAAGACAAGCACTAGATGCTCTGGGTGTTCATGGCTTGTGACAATCCAACGTAATGCTCAGGAAGAGTGGAACATTGAGATAAATGATGATCAGCATAATCATGAGATGGCTGTGGATTTGTCAGGATACCCGGCTGCTCGCAAGCTTTCTGAGAGTGATAAACAAATCATCAAGAACATGTCTGATGCCGGTGCAACACCCAAAGTCGTTCTCAGCACCTTGAGGCAACAAAATCAAGGTTGTAACTTTGTCCCAAAAGACATTTACAATGAGAAAAATCGTCTGAGGAATGTTGAGCTGAATGGAAGGACATCTATAGAGTTTCTCTTGGATGAGCTGCAAGCAAACAATGTACTGCATGAATATCAACGTGATGAACATGGAAGGATCACACATTTGTTTTTTGCTCCACCTTCTGCAGTGACCTTAGCAAGAGAATTCCCACATGTCATGCTCATGGATTCGACCTACAAGACAAACAGGTTCAAGATGCCACTGCTGCATGTTGTTGGGATGTCATCTACAAATATGAGCTTCTCAGCCTGTTTTTGTTTCATGCAAGCTGAGAAGGAGGATGATTACTTGTGGGCAATGATGCAAGTCAAGAGAATTTTTGATGATGGGAGATTACCACAGGTCATTGTCACAGATAGAGATCTGGCACTGATGAATGCAGTTCATATACAAATGCCGCATGCCACAAATCTTTTATGTTCATGGCATATTAACAAGAATATTCTTACCCAGTTACGTAAGGATTTTCAAACAGCGGAGGAATGGGAGAACTTCATGCGTGAGTGGAATAAGGTTGTTTCATCAGAAGATGCTGGGTTGTTTGATGCAAACTGGCAACAACTCTGTGAGCATTACTCAGGACATGTTGCTCAGTATATTGGTGGAACGTGGATTCCACACAAAAAATGTTTTGCTTTTGCCTGGACGAAAGAGGTGATGCATCTTGGAAACTTGATAACATCTCGTGCAGAAGGGAAACATTCTGTCATCAAGTCTTGGATTTGTGTTTCATCAGGAGATCTGAAAGATGTTTACAAAAAATTGAGCCTCTCAGTTGATCATCAGGAGCGCTCCATTCGTCGACAAATTGCATATGAGAAAACAAACACTATGGTTTCTCATCAGGGCATTCTTTGGGCACAAGTGCAGCGCAAAATCTCTCACTTCGCTCTCAAGAAAGTTGAGACTGAAGTGGTAAAAGCTCGGCATTTGCTGGAGGCAACTCCATGTTCAAGGGTGTTTCAAAACACCATGGGATTGCCTTGTTCTCATGTCATACGTGGGATCATTTCATCAGCTACAGGTCAGCTTACAATGAGTTTGTTTCATGAACACTGGTGGCTTGACAAATATTTACCAATGGCTCAGCAAATGCCCATTACATTTGAAGAGGCTATACGGCAAGTTGAGAATCGTCATGATCACCTGCCTCCACATCAACAAAGGATTTTGCAGAATGAAATCATCATGCTTTCACAATCCCATGCTTCAACACCATTGCAGAATCCACATTTGGCTCAAACTCGTGGTCGTCCAACAGCTGCACAAAACACTAGAAGAGACCCTTCTGCATTTGAAAGGGTTGAGGAGAATCAAACTGCAGCAGTAAGACGGTGTGGAGAATGTGGCGTTCAGGGTCATAACAGAAGGACATGCCCAAGGCTTAGATAAAAATTATTTTAGCAATATATTTGTGAAACTCGATTCAATCTAGAAAATAATCCACTGAGTTCCATGTAAGCATGCCACCTAATCGCCAGCTAATAGGGGGTGTGTGCCACCTAATCGCCAGCTAATAGGGGTGTGTGCCACTAATCGCCAGCTAATAGGGGGTGTGTGCGCAGTAAGGGGGGGGTGTGTCCCTAGCGTGGCCCTTAAATAATGAAACAAACAAGTTCACTTACTCATTCAACCGATTGCAAGCAGCGATTAGTCTCTTCTCCTCTTGCACTGTGGATGCTATGAGTGTTGCACGTACACGCAAAGTCCATTTCAAACCTGGCTCTTCAGCAAGCAAAGTGTTCAAAGCAACCCGACGATGATTCCCATCCCAACCAGAAACTTTGCATCTTTCAGAAATCGATACCATGCAGAAAATGCTGGCTTATGCAAATCCGCTTCAAACTCTCTATCGACCTGTGCTTCTGACTCATTCCAACTTCGGCGTTCGTCTGCACTCAGCTGTGGTCCGAAAAGATAAGGTGAACACTGACGTCTCCTGGTAAAATCCTTCAGCTCTAATCCATCCAACAAGGTCTTTCACGCCGTCCTTAGTGACATTCCTCAAACGTTGGTGTGGGAGCAACCTGTGAACCGGGATACGCGGAGGCTCACCAAGCTCAACTGGAATGTAGTGGTCTCGTCCTTGTAGCGATGTGTCAATACTGTGTCATACCGAATAACAGATCCCGAAGAAGCTTGGATGGAGCCTCAAGTGTCAGCCGCTCCGGAATTGCATATGATTCGGCAACATCCTCAGGAGCATCCAGTTTCCTCTTCTTATTAAACATTTTACTACCAAGATCAATATCCGGTACTTCCTCTGCATTACCGTGTTCTGCAGAGCTTCCTGCAATCTCCTTATTTCTAGGCATCCATTCACTCACCACAGTATGTTCATCAATGACTTGCGAACTATCCACAGGTTCATTGTTCGTCGGCATCATCTCTTTGTGTTGCAGTTGTTGCTTGGCGCTCGGTCCTTTCTTGCCACGAGGTTTGAGCCATATCTGCAAGAGCTTCTTGGACGATATGTTCTTGAAGTGTCAAAGTCTTGTATTTATCTCGTAGTCTCTTACTCTGCCTTTGTCTCATTCTGCAATTACAACAACTGATAAGTGTGTGTGTGTGAGTTGTTTTAATTTTGGACACACATTTACTATATATGTATACCTATCAATATATATAGACACACACGCACACACACACTATTTATACGTGTTAATGTTGTTTGTGTGTGTGCTCACTATATAATGTTCCTTGTGTATGTGTATAATGTTGATTATGTTGTGGTGTGTGGCAATGTTGTTTGTGTTTTGTGATGTGTCTGTGTGAGAGAATATGGGTATATTCATATTCTTCACATGTATATACAGACGAAAAAGCATTCTCATATATACAAGTCTTAAATTCATATACTACATATATATATATATATATATATTATATTATATATAATATATATATATATATATATATATATATATAGTCTTTTAAGTATGTATTTAAATATATATATTTATATATACACACACACATGTATACAAGTCTAATGTTGTATAATCATACGTGTGTAAAATGTTATTTATGTGTGTGCGCAAAAACACACACCACACACACCACACACACGGATTTCCTGCCCGAATTGGGCAGGAAATCCTGCCGCCAGATGGTGCGGCGCCGCACCATCCAGGCGGCAGATTCCTGCCCGAATTGGCAGGAAATGTGTGTGTGTGTGTGTGTGTTTGCCGAAATCGGCAATAACTCATGCGTCGGAGGTGTGTGTGTGTGTGCACACGCGCGTGCGTTTGTGAATACAAAGAAATCCTACTGAATTTGCACATACATTCACAGAAATTACTATACACATATATAAGATTTTACCTGTAGCCATGTCGCCGTGACGCTCACACTAGCCTCTTGTCGCCGCAAAAAAAAGAACAAAAGTGCCCTCTCTCAACAATGGAGAATGGAGAAGAAGAATGGGTAGTCCTGAACCTTTACCCTAAAATCTAACACTTAACCCTTTGACCCTTAACTATAAAACTGTGTTTAATTAAACCATACAACAGTATATATAATACTTACGATAAATAACATACTATATAAAAGGATACAAATACAAACACATATTTAAGTAAAAATTTGTATGTTAAAAAAACATATTATTATATAATTAAATAAATATTCGTGTAAAAATATGTATTTATAATTGACAATTGGTAGCGGAGCAAGTATTAATCAACATCTACATTTGATAAAATACTGGATCAAATAACTATATAATTATAATAAATAAATTAACAGAATATAAACAAGTCATAAATAAATATGTCAGATGAATGTAGATTAGACACACATTTATTTAAAAGACAATAAAGATTGCTCTATCTCTACGTGAAGTGCTATACTATATTAGCATCTAAGATCTATACGTTTCCTTGAATTAAATATTCGCCCACGTTGAGTCATGATTGTGAATTTTTGAAATGGTAATATCCGATATTTACCAAAAGATGATTAAGTAATGCTGTTGTTTTTCTGTCACGTTTGTGGTAACTGCTTGCAAAATGGCCAGGATTGTTTACGGCAATTTGGATCACGATGTTCCTGTGATAGATGGTGTTGGAATCATTCTTACTAATCAGATTAGAACGTTCTTTGGCATTTTTGATTGGCAAAGTGTTCGTCTTTTTAAACTTCTTCATGGGCAATCTGCTTTACAGATCGAAATAAACGAGGACCAAGATGCTGGAGGGAAGGATAATCCAGGATATGTTTTGTTACCGGATGAAGGACCATTGTTTAAGCTTGTCGTTGCTTCTGACTCTGAATACTCAACGTTGAAGAACCTTTTCACTTCTAATACCTGCAAAAAGGGAAGAATTCTTATCGAGGGTTCCACGATCATTCATACAAATGAATTGCCTATTGCGTATGATGGGGATGTCATTTTTGAGCTCCCTCCTTCCGAATACAAATACAAAGGAATGAATCGGAAAGAGGATGGACATACCTGGACAGCAGGAACGACCAGCAACTGGAATTTTCAAGCGAGGGTGTCCAGGAGCAAATGTGTTGGGAGCCTTTGCTGTATCAACCCGGACTGCCCTTTCTAACTGCACTAAATGGAAAGGATGTATTGTTTCCCCACCTTCAATCGACAAACTGGCAAAAGGATTGACATGTTTTTTCTGTAAAGAAAATCCATTGTGCCTTGAAGTTTGTCATGCTGTGGCGTTTTGCGTTTTCCCAGACGACATAACCAAGACTAGATTGTTTATCCACCAGGGAAAACATTCACATCCAGTGGGTGATGGTGTTTCTGCATCGAACAAAGAAGAAATGCATATGGCGGTCCAGAATGCAACAGAAAGAACTCCCAGAGCTAGTCCAAGAGTCATCGAAATGGCAGCATGTAAAGATGCTATCTTTGGTTTTCTATTAGATAATTCTGAGCCTGGAAGTTGGGATAAGCTCATGGATCATTTGCAACCATTATCAAACAATCGAAGGTACAATTAGAGTTTTACTTTGTGCTGAGCATTCTTTGATAATACCTTTGATGCAGAGTTCGTCAATGGGTAGCGTCCGCAAAGAGAACTGCTGCTGAAATGCCAGAGAATATTGATGGATTATTGGAGCTGAAACGAAGGTTGTCTATCCCATTCATCCACGTGATTCACTATCCTGGGATGAATTTCCGTGGTTCAGACGACCAGGCATTAGTTTTTAAGATGACGGTTTCAGGGCCAGGTTCTGGAATCGATTATGTAAGGATGTGCCAACCTCCTCTTGGCCCTTTGCAGAAGAGTTGGGTTCTACTTGATCACACACACCGTGTTGTTGATAAGTGGATCACTCTGGCATTGCATGTTTACGACCCAAAGTAAGATGTTATCTTTTTGTTGTTTGCTTAACTCTTTGATTATTTTATAGTGTGCGCCGATTATCCACCATTGCTTATGGTGACATGAAGAGACAAACGGCTGGAGCTGTGGAGAAGTTTTTTCGTGCTATGTTGGATGTCTGTTCCGAGAAGGGAATCTACAATGTGCAGTTCGCTGGGTTTATGTCCGATGAAGCAGGAGCGATCTGGCAAGCAATTAGGAATGTGTTCTTTAATGGCCAAGAAATTCCTGGACGTGAACGGAGCTGTATCTTTCACTATGAACAAGCCATACAACGTGTGACAAGGAAGTGGGTCCCTCTTGAACATCAACAACAACATCTTCAACTTTTTGAGATCATGGCCAACAGCCACATCAACAACTGATCGTGAAGAAATTGAAAATAATCTTTTCCGCTTTTGGAATGAAAATGTGAAGGATGTTGGAGTTATGCAGACGTGGTTTTCATGGTGGGAAAGACAGAAGAATCATATTTCAAATGTTGTTCTTGAAAGCATGCCGGAGAATGCTGCAAGGGTTGTGCCCATGACAAACCAGTCGGAGTCTGTTCACGGAAGATGGAGGAGGGCTAGAGATTCAAAATACATTTCATTGTACCAAGCTACAATCCACGACCTGACTGAATCAGTGCGACAATGTGCTCTTGTGAAGGCTTTTAGAGATGGAAGGTATAGTGGTTCCGGGCCGACTTCAGAGGAGCTCTCAGCAAGGTTCGAGAGAAGAATGTCAAATGCTAACTCAACAACACCTACAGCAAAGGTTATCATCGACTTAGTTGAAGATGTTGCTCCATCAAGCATGCAGGATACTGCTTTTGTGGCTGCCACGAATGTTGAACATCGCACTGTGCAAAGAAATATGGGGTCAGAGGCTGAACGATCCCACCGACCGGACATCTTCTATAGTGAACAGGTTATTCCAACACAGTGTAGACGGAAGCGACGATTGGATTTTCAACTTGCAGAAGAACATGAAGAATATGTTCTGGTTGAAGAACAAGATGTTACACCTGGACAATGGGCGATTAGAAGATGTGGTGAAAGAAGTTCTGTGAAATGTCTGGCAGGCTTTCCCTCTTCAGGAGGTCAGTGGAGTGCTTGTGACAAAAAGATCAGTCCTAGTGGTAATCGAGTGGCTGCTCCTTGTTTTTTTGGAAGGATCAGATACAATGACAAAGAAACTGGTGAAGAATGCTTTCGCTCACAAATGATGTATTTTTGTCCAACAAACATGCTTTGCAACAGACATCCAAGACCAACTATTGTTTCTCCGCCAGCTTCTACCTCGGTTTGGAAAGTTCAAGTGGGCACGAAGCTGATAGCAATGGAGATCAATGATCTGGCAAGATCAGGTTTTATGCTAGCTGGGCTTCCTTCAGCTCATGCAGGAGTGCCAGGTTTTTCAACACCTCATGTTCCTTCAGTTCCTGTTGGAGTCACTGGATTTTCAACACCCCCTGCACAATTTCGTGGACCTCCTGTTCCTGCAAGTGGTCGTGCAACAAGAACACCTTTAGGGATGTCTAAGAAACAACAGGTAAGTTTTGAAGCATGTTTGACGTTGGGAGCATATGTCGCAGAAGTTGACGTGGTTGATCCTCCAACATGCATTCGCTTCAGAGTATGTGACAACGACCATACATCTGCTTGGGTTGTCATTTGTAGCGCACCATCTTGTTCATGCTCGGAGTTCTGCAATGGTCGTCAGTGGGTGCCTTGCAAACATATGTATTTTGTTTACAAGCGTGTACTGGGAGCTGATCCTCGAGTTGTCAAGCATTTGCAACGTCGTACACTTGCACCCCGTGAACTAAGTTCTTTATTGATGCTACCAAGGAACCTCCATCCTCCACCATCTATTTAGTGTGTTTGGTTTGTTTTCAAACAGCTTCGGTTTTATATTTGTTATTTCAAACTTATAATTTTCAATATAAATTTTAATGGTAATTTTATGTTTAGCATATTTTTAAGTAATTTAACATATATTTTCTTTAAATAACAAAAATATACTACCATATTTTGTATGCGGCCGCCGCACTAGAATATTCTAGAATATTCTTGAAAATTTTGGAAGGTCCAATTGTGTGTACACTTGGCAGTACGAAAAATTTCCGTACAGAATATTCGAGGATATCTAGACGGAAATCGTACGGAACAAAGAATATTCAAGAATATTTCGGAAATTAGGTCAAGCTCGTTGACCTGCGCTCGAATTTCGCCGTGCCCCTTCTGTAGATGTTAGTTAACGCGTTTGTAAAACACGTTCGCAAACACGTGACATTGAAGATACGTTAAATATGAGGAGTTTATCTTGTTTTTATTAGTTTATTTTATTTTATTTTATTTAGCTTAATTTTAAATATGTAATTTAAATATTTAAAATCCCAACATTTAATATTTAAATACATTAAAATATTTATTTATTTTATTTTATTTTTTTGTCCCCAATTAAGTGAAAATACTTCCGCATGAATAAACATTATCACCGTCTGGTATGTGGTGGGTGTATAGAACGGGGAGCAAAATACAACTTGCTGGTAAACGGCAAAGATGAGTCACTTTATGGTCCTTTTACATGTCACATTTTAATGTGTGACATGTTATTTAACTTTTTTATAAACTTTAAATTTATTTAGCATATAATTTAAGTTTAGATTAAATTACATAATAAATTTAAAATTATTAAAAATAAATTAAGGATTTAAAATTTAAATTAATGTAATAACACGTGGCACATTTCATTATCCCAAAATGGGGGACCAGCATGACCTTATCAGAGTGGAGCTTTTGAGTGCGCAGCTCCGCGTGAAGTATTTCAGCATCCTCTGGTTTTTCCTTTAAACAAATGTCCGATGGACACGTGGGCACGGAAAATGATAAAAATAACTTTGATTCACGTGCGTGTATAAGCGTGCGTGCACGTGCGTGCGTGCCTTGCATATATAATGCAGGAATTAGGGCTTTGAAGTAAGGGGATTCTCGAGCGTTTCTGTGCGAGACATCATCATTTTTGGTAAGCTTAACTAGAGGAAGATTGTAAATAAATTGAGTAATGTCATCTTGCTTTTGTACTTATGTATATCTGATCTGACTAGATTGAAGACACTACATAAGGATCCTGCAATGGAGTGTCAAGATATGATACACTTGATAATCAGCAAAGGGATTACAAGAAGGGATCTAGCGCGTTTCAGGCAATTCTCGTACATGGGCAAAGTGCTGTAGAGAAGCTATCAAATCTTTAGATAAATCCTACTTGGTGGGGGTAAATGGTTCACACCAATGTATACAAATGGTCAACCTCAGGACTGCTGAAGTTCATCCATTAAAGCTATCGCCATCCTTGACATCTTATCTTGGTGATTACTGGATTAGGCTGCTCGACAGCTGTGAAGGTTTGGTTTTGATTTTTTTGCAAGGGAAAGATGACTTCGGTCGCCTTGCAGTTGGTAACCCATGCATCAACCAATGGAAGGTCTTGCCAAAATTCATGTTTGTAAGAATGGTACTATATCCAGAGAGAATGACACACTTGTCATCACTGCTATGTGTCGCTGCGGTTCCTTGTACGAATACAATGTTAAAAACGATTCATGGTTACTGTGTGACTGAAAAGGTACGCCAGACTGATTATTACTGTTGGTGGAGAGGTGATTACTACAGCTGGTTTGATGGAAACCCCTGCATATACGACGAGCTTCGGGTTAAATGGGTTCCACTGCAGAATTGCAGAATTAAGGTTTCCGTGGTTTACTGTGGAGTCAAATGGGAGATTTATATATATTAATTGCAGAGGACCAATTGAGGACGTTTGGGGGTTAACAAGAAGGGTGGTGGAGGTGGTTAAAAAGGTGGTGGAGGTGGTTAACGAGATACCGTCAGAATTAATGTACGCTGGTTGTGTTGGATGGTTGGAGTGGAGAGAAGCTATTTTGGAAGAGACCACTGACTAAAGTGATGGTCTGTTATTCAACCTTGGATAACTCCTCCGTGACTATTGATGTAACCCACATGCTTTCCTGTTTCCGGTTCACTATACTGATGACGGTGGTGTTGCATTTAGCCGCTTTATACAACGTAATTGGGAAAGCAAGAGGTTTTGGACAATGAAACGTGAGATTGCTCGCCTGTTTAGTTGTCTAGCCACGTGCCTGTGCTAGCCACCAAACGATTCATATTAATGAAAGGTGCTTTCACTTCATCAAAGTGTGTGTATATGTGTGTACATTTGTGTGGGTGTGCTGTATTATACTTCATTTCGTATAAATATAGTGTTTTATTTTCATTGATTCATATTACCATCGTTTTGATGCTTAATATGTATATATATACATTTAAACTCTGACGTAGAGAGTGAGCAACAAGAGGATTACGTGTGACATGTGTGGAGCTGTAATTTGTTTTATATATATATACACAGAATCTTGCATCATACAGTACGATGATATGTGTGTGTGTGTGTGTGGGTGTGTGTGCAATCGTTGCCGTGTGCAACTAGTTTAGTAAAAACTTTTGTATCCGGTATATGATGTAAGACGCGGGTGCGTGTATGCACGCAGCTAATCAGAATGAAAGTAGTATCAGATGAACATAAGAAACTTTCCTATATCTGCCTACAATCTGTACTAACACAATACCATGAATCGTCCTTAACATTGTATTCGTATAAGGAACCCTTACTATCCATCGCAAGTGTGTCGGTATCGGTTTTGACAACACCTTCTATTGGTTAATGCATGCCTTTATCACAAGAGTCCCCACGTTGAAACTATATCAAGAGCATGCACTACCCATGTACGTGTATATTTCAGCATAATCTTTTAATGTATACTATATTGTTTGAGTATGATAATTTCTTTCAGCATTTAACTATATAGTGGATATATATGTTTAAATATTATCTCTAACGCATGCATCTTTTTAACTATATATTGTTGTTGTTCTATATTTTACATAACACTTATTTTATTAATTATAATTAAATTTAAAATAAATATCTTAAATATGTTTATAGCTTTGTATTTAAATTCGGTAGGGTGTATTATATATATATTTCGGTAATCAATCAAATGCATTTTAAAGTAACAGATAAACATTATCCTATACATTTTCATTTCAGCAAATTGTCTTTTCTTCTCATTATAATGGTATAACTTGCAACTCCATGTTATTTCTTCTTTTCATTATAATGGTATATAACTTATTCTTTGTCATTTCTTATATCAATAAGTTACACTTATATTTTCTCTACTTAAAGTTTGTTTAATGTTTAATTATTTTTAAAAAAATTAATATAAATTTAAACTATGTAATATATATAATATATATATATATAAACTACACTATAAAATTAATACAAAAACTTTTAAACTATATAAAATTATACATTAAATGATTTCAATTATATTTTTATATAAGTTTAAAATTTTACACTTTCTAGATGTCAAATGGTTTTTAAATTTACTATATAAATTTATATTTAATATAAAATTTAAACTGTATATACATTATGTATAAATGAAGCTTGCATCATTATATATTAAAACTATACTAAATTATATTTAAACTACGTATAAATTAACTATGTATTTATGTAGATTTAATATTTACTATGTTATTTACTAAATTATGTAATGTCAAATTTTTTAATGAGCACTAGGGAGGAGCAAGCACTTGGAAATGCACAATATGTGGACATGTGTATTACAATATATACGTATGCATATAACACACACAGCGTGGTTTATGTAGACATGTTTTTACATGTGTACATATTGTTTATATGTGTTAATGTACATATCCCGCCTACATTATAATATATATATATATATTATTCACATTCTTTATACATGTTATATAAGCCTTCTGGGTTTTAACACATACTTCTCTCTCTCACACAACCTGTGTGCACATGCATGTGCAACCATATGTAAATATGTGCATGTATGTGTATACAGAAGATGTCTATTCAAGTGGGTATGTATATATATATATATATGTATTCACAATATATTCTACAGGTATACAAGTGTATATATGGACATATGAATACACATTAAAGACTATATTGTTTCATATTCAAAACCATATATTGTTTCATACAAATCCTTTTCATGTCATACACATCATACGATGTGTGCTAGGCCGGTCTTTATGTGTTTGTACATATATGTCGTGATTTAAAAGAGTTTGTTGAAGTATGTATGAGTGTGTGTGAATACTCTGATATTATATGTGTTTGTGTATATGCATGTCATTCTTTTTATGTATTGTTTTATTTATTAATTGAATTGTTTACGGGTTTTTTGTTGTGAACACAAAGATAAATATGCAATTCAATATTATAGAAGCACATTGGTTTCTTATCATGCTGAAGCTCTTCTAAACAGTTGGTATACATGTATTTTGTTTAATAAATGGTATATTATTGTCTTAAAACAACAAACTGCACCATGTACTTCTTATACATACATGTGTGTGTGTGTGTGTGTGTGTGGTAAATACATACATAACTATATACTTTTATATAAGTGGGTAATCCTATTTATTAGTTAGACTTAAAATAATGATAGATCATAACTTAGGAATGGGTCTTCTGATAATTAATATTAATAATATTGTTATTA
Organism: Selaginella tamariscina; assembly: GCA_003024785.1. Lineage (NCBI taxonomy): Eukaryota > Viridiplantae > Streptophyta > Lycopodiopsida > Selaginellales > Selaginellaceae > Selaginella > Selaginella tamariscina. The sequence continues at coordinate 223,664 of PUQB01000065.1, forward strand.
ATTTTTATTAGTGGTAGTAATGTTAAAAGCTATAATTAATAGATACATTTTATTGATGTTAAAAACATTACATACAAAAGCAAAAGTGATATATGTTATAATAATATACTATTAAATATATTATAAAGATTGAATGTTAAACTTGATATAATTTATTATAACAATTCTATATTTACATAAATGATAAGATTAAAGGATATATAAATAAATTGATTATATATAAGTAGTGTTGCTTTTATAAAAATTTATATAATGGAAATGAATTGCTTTCTTTAATAATAATTCAGAGGTAATTTAATGTTTTTAAAAATTATTATTATATCAAGAATAAGAAATGGAACACACCAGATTTTAAAATACTTTTTAACGAATAAGATATTATTTTGAATTATATATTTTTCTTACAAATGAAAAAAATGCATATGAATCACTATTAAAGTAACTTTTGATTTAAAGTGTGTATGTGTCTAAATGTTTGATTATGTGTGTTATTGCACGCATGTGTAGACATTTACATGTGTATGGGCATATAGGCATGTATTACATATTTTTGATGTGTATGTGTAATTGTTTATTATGTGTTTAGCATGTGTGTGTATATATGTTTCATTGTGTGTGTGTACAAATGTGTAAATGTTTTATTAGTGCACACATATATTAAATATATAAAGTATTTATATTTTGTATATATGTTATATTTAATTATTTCATCATATCCGGTCTACCAATTTGCTTTTTTAACTAAAAATTCATGTTATTAATATATTGTAATTTCTATTTTTTTTTAATATTTGAAACAATTATTAATAATATAAAAGATAAAAAATTTATATTATTTGACATATTGTAAGGTAACTATGATAAGTTACTTAATAAGTGTTAAGTAATTAAGGTATATATAAAATTAATATTTTATAGCATGTTGTGTTATTAATTTTTGTTAATTTTCTCTATCTTTAAAATATGTTATGTTGTTAATTTTAAGTTATTTTTATTATGTTGAGTTTAAATTACCTTCACAATATTTAATAAAAACAAATAAGAATAAAAGATATAGTTGAAGAAATATGTGGATGTGGTTGAAGAATTTTTTTTTTTTTAAAAAGAAAATAAGATATTAATCAAAGTGATATTTAAACAATAAATTATACACATCAAATGTAGTTTCATCTTCATCTTTACTTATATAATTTATTTCATTTTAACCAAGTATTTCTTTTATTCATTGTAAACTTAATTCATATTAAAATGACTAATATGATTCATGATTTTCTATGTTTATAATTGGTATTACTTTTAAATTTTATAATACAACACTTTATCAACTACAGGTGAATTAAGTTTTATATTTTCTTTAATTAACCCATATAGAATTGTTGATTCTTATGTATAAGGGCCGCGCTAGGGACACACCCCCCGTTACTGCGCACACCCCCCCTATTAGCTGGAGCTTAGTGGCATGCTTACATGGAATGCTGATTAGATATTGTTTATTCGTAAGATAATAATGGAGTCGGTTACACAGCTGAGAAGCGGCAAGTGGTGTGGAGTTTACAGCGCCTCAATCTCCAGCGCCTCAATCTCCTGAATTTCTAGTTCTAGCTACGGGAGTTTTTTGATGGATCACACTCATGCTTTATTGTCTGATGCTGAATCACATGTTCAAAGATATGCGATCTCACAAGGTTTCACAGTTTCAAGGCTACGCTCAAAGAAGAGCAAGCAGGGGATCTTGAGAAAAATATGGCTTGGGTGTGCTCATTCAGGGGATTACAAGACCACGGAGAATTCCTCACTGCTGAAACCGAAAAGAAAGACAAGCACTAGATGCTCTGGGTGTTCATGGCTTGTGACAATCCAACGTAATGCTCAGGAAGAGTGGAACATTGAGATAAATGATGATCAGCATAATCATGAGATGGCTGTGGATTTGTCAAGATACCGGCTGCTCGCAAGCTTTCTGAGAGTGATAAACAAATCATCAAGAACATGTCTGATGCCGGTGCAACACCCAAAGTCGTTCTCAGCACCTTGAGGCAACAAAATCAAGGTTGTAACTTTGTCCCAAAAGACATTTACAATGAGAAAAATCGTGAGGAATGTTGAGCTGAATGGAAGGACATCTATAGAGTTTCTCTTGGATGAGCTGCAAGCAAACAATGTACTGCATGAATATCAACGTGATGAACATGGAAGGATCACACATTTGTTTTTTGCTCCACCTTCTGCAGTGACCTTAGCAAGAGAATTCCCACATGTCATGCTCATGGATTCGACCTACAAGACAAACAGGTTCAAGATGCCACTGCTGCATGTTGTTGGGATGTCATCTACAAATATGAGCTTCTCAGCCTGTTTTTTGTTTCATGCAAGCTGAGAAGGAGGATGATTACTTGTGGGCAATGATGCAAGTCAAGAGAATTTTTGATGATGGGAGATTACCACAGTCATTGTCACAGATAGAGATCTGGCACTGATGAATGCAGTTCATATACAAATGCCGCATGCCACAATCTTTTATGTTCATGGCATATTAACAAGAATATTCTTACCCAGTTACGTAAGGATTTTCAAACAGCGGAGGAATGGGAGAACTTCATGCGTGAGTGGAATAAGTTGTTTCATCAGAAGATGCTGGGTTGTTGATGCAAACTGGCAACAACTCTGTGAGCATTACTCAGGACATGTTGCTCAGTATTATTGGTGGAACGTGGATTCCACACAAAAAATGTTTTGCTTTTACTGGACGAAAGAGGTGATGCATCTTGGAAACTTAATAACATCTCGTGCAGAAGGGAAACATTCTGGTCATCAAGTCTTGGATTTGTGTTTCATCAAGGAGATCTGAAAGATGTTTACAAAAAATTGAGCCTCTCAGTTGATCATCAGGAGCGCTCCATTTCGTCGACAAATTGCATATGAGAAAACAAACACTATGGTTTCTCATCAGGGCATTCTTTGGGCACAAGTGCAGCGCAAAATCTCTCACTTCGCTCTCAAGAAAGTTGAGACTGAAGTGGTAAAAAGCTCGGCATTTGCTGGAGCAACTCCATGTTCAAGGGTGTTTCAAAACACCATGGGATTGCCTTGTTCTCATGTCATACGTGGGATCATTTCATCAGCTACAGGTAGCTTCAATGAGTTTGTTTCATGAACACTGGTGGTTGACAATATTTACCAATGGCTCAGCAAATGCCCATTACATTTGAAGAGGCTATACGGCAAGTTGAGAATCGTCATGATCACCTGCCTCCACATCAACAAAGGATTTTGCAGAATGAATCATCATGCTTTCACAATCCACATGCTTCAACACCATTGCAGAACTACATTTGGCTCAAACTCGTGGTCGTCCAACAGCTGCACAAACACTAGAAGAGACCGCCTCTGCATTTGAAAGGGTTGAGGAGAATCAAACTGCAGCAGTAAGACGGTGTGAGAATGTGGCGTTCAGGGTCATAACAGAAGGACATGCCCAAGGCTTAGATAAAAATATTTCTAGCAATATATTTGTGAAACTCGATTTCAATCTAGAAAATAATCCACTGAGTTCCATGTAAGCATGCCACCTAATCAGCATGCCACTAATCGCCAGCTAATAGGGGTGTGTGCCACCTAATCGCCAGCTAATAGGGGGTGTGTGCGCAGTAAGGGGGGGTGTGTCCTAGCGCGGCCATGTATAATTAAGAGATGTTTTAAAATGCGTGTTTGTGTGTGTGTGTGTGTGAGAATATATATGGTATACATACATAATTATTACTTTTATGTGTGTAGATATTTTGTAAATACACACATATAAGTAAGTAATCCTATTTGTTTAATTAGACTTAAAATAATGATAGATCATAACTTAGGAATGGGTCCTTAATTTTTAATAGCAGTAGTAATGTTAAAGCTATTAACTATTAGTATATTTTTATTTAATGTTTAAAATATTACATACAAAGGCAAAAAGCTACTACTAAATATATTATAAAGATTGAATGTTAAACTTGATATAATTTATTATAAATAATTCTATATTTACATAAATGATAAGGCTAAAGGATATATAAATAAATTGATTATATATAAGTATGTTACTTTTATAAAACTTATATAATAAAAATGAATTGCTTTATCGAAAGCTTTTCACAATGTAAGTATTTACCTTATAGGTTAGTACCTTGCAATAGGTAATTTAATGTTTTGAAAATGATTTATTATATCTTTTATAAAAAGAACAAGAAATGGAACACACCTGGTTTAAAAGATTTTTTAAAAATAAGATATTATTTTTGAATTATATATTTTTCTTACAAATGGAAAAAGTGCATATGAATACTATTAAAGTAACTTTTGATTTAGAGTGTGTATGTGTCTGAATGTTTTATTGTGTGTGTTATTGCACGCATGTGTAGACGTGTGCATGTACAGGCATATATGCATGTCTATACATATGTTTTGATGTGTATGTGTGATTGTTTATTTGTATGTGTTTATGGATGTTTTAGCATGTGTGTGTATACATATATGTAAATGTTTCATTGTGTGTGTATGTACAAATGTGTAAATATTTTATTATGTGTATGTGCACACACACACACACACACACATACATATATGAAATATATAAAGTATTTATGTTTTGTATATATTGTTTATACCAGTTTGCTTTTAATTAAAAACTCATGTTATTAATATATTGCAAATTTCTGTTTTTTTTTAATATTATCATTATAGAATCAAAAGATAAAAAATTATATCTTTTTATATATTTATTATTATTATTTGAAATTGATATGTAGGGTTTAGGGTGATGTATACTGAAAACATATTAACGTGTTTAAATGGTTTACATTTGTATAACAAGATGTTTAAATATGTTTTATACATCTTGTTATAAAACATATTTAATGAAAAAACTCAACAGATAATCCCCAGTATAAGCATCAAATCTTACTTGAATGTCAAACTCTTGCATTTCCACGGCTTCAACAGGTTTGCTGAGTAGTTTCACACCTTGTTTCCAACAGCTAGGATATTCACCTAATAATTAAACAAACTTATGTCTATTAGTGTCTATGTGTGTGTGCGTGTGTGTGTAACATGTATAAAATATGATATACAATGTATGTATACGGATGTGTGTAGATATGTATAAAGTATACTGTACAAACCTTCTGCTGCAGACCTGTTGAAAGCACCAATGTATGGTCAGGATCCATTACCCAATCCATCCACAAAACAATACCATGGCAAACACCGGTACTTTTAAAAGAAACCTGTAATAATAATAATCATTAATTATTTTAATATTATTTGATTTATAATATTATTTTTAATGCATATTAATAAAGTAATCTTAACGATATATAAATCAATACATATGTAACCTGACCTTTACTGATCCTTTCAGACTTTTCAATTCCCGGTTGAAGTTGAATTTAAGAAGAACAAATGGTTCTGTTAGAGGCTGAATAAATACATTAAAAAAATATAAGAACCACGTAATCAACTATGTATATTTAAGTTTATATAGTATTAAATAATTAAAGCATATTCGTATATTATTAAAACATTTACCTTTTTTACCACATTGCCAAATGGAAAATGGTAAATAGGAGGTTCCACATGATCAGGAAGTTCTCCACATGCACCAATAACTTCATTCACAGAGCTATGATCAAAACCTTCAACTTTACCAAGGCTTCGTCGACTATTCCATAAGTCCTGTTTAAATTATGATTATTATAAAACTAATTAAATTTAAATTACTATATAGTTAAAGTTTAATAACAAACACAAACTTACAGGAGAGAGTAAGCTTTTCCGTATAATATTCCTTCGCACGGGGATGTAACAGCGTCTTCCGAAAGCAAATGTTGATTGTACTCCTTTCATACCTGTCAAATAAAATATATACATCTTATATATATATATATATATATATATAAATATATATGGTTTCATAAGTTAATGAAAAACCAGAATCGGAGCTGTTTCCATGGTAGCATATGCTCATAAGTTCTATAGTAAGGCTCAGCAATAAGCACGTCAACCTGATGTAACAGACTTAATATTCAGATTAACGTCACCATTAATAAAAATTATCCATATATAATAATATTAGTTAAACTCATTTACTAATGAACTCACTGTTTCCCATTGAGATCATCCATGTAAGCTTTTTGATTCCTTGTGTACTAAAGTTAATTGTCAAGTTTAAGACCCTTAATAGTGCTTAAGTATTTTAATCCATCGTCTTTAAGATTGGGAAAATATGCTAAACAACCTCAGATGTTTATTTTCTGCATACACACGTACATTGGTCAATCATACAAACATACACATATAAATAGAAATATATATAGATACACATCGAATTTACCGTTAGCGAGAGTGTACACACAATGCTCATAATACTATCGTCTAATACAAGGCAATTCACAGAGCCACCTTTAGCTTGCAGCTGAAAACAGCAAACAAAACCACAATATATTTATTAACATCTACGTGTATTACACACGCACACACCACACACATATACACACAACACATACAAATGCTTTAGCACATATGCATACTTACAGCTTTCTGAATAGCGGCTTGTATAACCGACCGTCTTCGTTTATCACCAAGCATCCTAGTTCGATCCGGGAGCATATTCGTTCCAACAGTTGAAACATTCTCGGTTTTTTCCTAGGTCGTACCAAACTCTAGTTTCATCGTGATTGGCAAACACATCAATGTGCGTATTCTGCTTAACATCAACGCCTTGTCCACGTAGAAACCATACACACTGTTTCCAATGATCACACCACGCTCCACCTAAATCAACTCAGGACACACACACACAATGTATCTTGATTATGTGTGTACATCTAGGTATTACATAAAAATCTCTATATGCATATCTATGTATTTATCTAACATAAACGTGTATGTAAATGTATATCATTGTAGACCTATATGAATGTGTCTGTCCTTCACTGTAGAACCAGTTTTCGTACACCTCTAAAACTTATATGGAGTATAAATGTATACTTTATATACATATTGATAATACATCCATATATATACAACATAACGTATAGTTTGTACATCATATCCACTACCGTCTGTACAGTATATAGACGTGTATTTATAGCTATGTCACACACACACACACGTACGCGCATACCAGATGCTGGATCCTTTATCCATTGAGGGGCTGTAGAATAAAAAATTGAAGCCTCCTCATCTAGCTGAAGCACCCACCTTATTTGTGGTTTAAGAAAATATTAAACATTGATTGTAAGTAAGTATTATCCAAATGTATTTACCATGAAACGATTGCGTGTGCTGTTCCTGTTTTGGTTATCTTACATTATGTTTCAGTCTACGGTGGGCATCTGGAGACTTGTAAAACTCAACATTAAATGCTTCAAATGGCTCCGAAAGCTGCAATATATATTAAGATAATAATAAACAAATAGAAATTCAATAAAGTTTAGCATACACACACGTATATGTATGTATGTATATATTACAGAGATTGTACCTGTCGGATGCCAGGAATGGCATCTACATGAAAAGCATACTGGCAATACTTGTAAAAATAGAAAATTCATTAGGATAAAGGAATATTCCATCACTTAGATGTTCTTCAACTCCTCCGAGGTCATGGCACCTCCACAAAAAGTCGCATTCAACCAGCTATAAAGTAATAAATTCAACACATTAATATTAGATATATATTTTCATAAATATATTTTAAAATGTTACCTATAATGAATACAGGTATTTGTTGAATAATAAGAATAAGTTTTAAAATAAGAATATAAGATTAAACTAGATAATACAATCCATATTAAAATCTATTAATTAAAAATAAAATATTTACACACCTGTCCGTACAATGTCGCACAATATGGTACGGCCCGAGGATTAGGCTTAAGCAAGTGGTCATAAGCATGTCTTAAACTTGGTATTACACCTTCACCTATTAGTTCTGAATCCAATATCTCACAGACCTGAAAATAATAAATAACTAAATAAATATACTTCTACATAGAAGGACATATATATATCACATACATGTATAAACATATGAATGACATAAGACATGTCGTATAAAGTGTGTGTTAAATTTAAACTATAATACCATACATACATAATATGTACCAATATGTCAGCTCGGCTATGCATATCGACTCCAAGTTTATTTCATCTGAACGCATGTTTAGCAAGCGGATTAGTTTAGATTCGACTTGATTATCGCTTAATACTCTCTGTGCAAGTTTGTACATAGGCAAGTATGATTCACAAGTAGTCACCACACTATCATTGTTAAACTTTCTCATTGTAGCAGCCATCATAGATAAAAGCCCGGTTCCTGTACTGCAAAACAATATATAGATATTAGATGTATATAAATTATGTTTTATGTATATATACTAATAAAAACACTAATGCTTATAAATGCCATTGCTCTTTTAATTAAATGGTTGCTCTTTATACTTTTAGATTAATATTTGATGTTTTAAACATCTAAGAATGTGTGTGTGTGTGTGTGTGTGTGTGTGTGTGTGCATGTGTTGCATATCTGCTTTATATATTTCTGTTTCTGTTGGTAATATTAACACATTATGTATGCAAAATACAAACCTCATATCTTATAATACACATGTATACGTACATGCGTATGTGTGTATGTATGCACCTTTATATAATTATAGATGTGCTCTATATGTATGAATATAAGTATCAGTTTATATATACCGTGCAAAGGTATATATGTATATGTTCATTTTTTTTTAACTAGTTAAGGAGTTAATGCATTTCTATCTTAAAAATCTAAAAACTCAAAACACTGCAAAAGTTTGTGTGTGTGTTGTGATGCTACAACAGGATATATATTGGCTTAAAAGTGTCAGATATGAATATGGACTGTGTTTTACTCAAAGCCTATGTAAACCGTACTTACATGCATGCATACATGTACACACACGCGGGTGTGCCATACGTTAAATTTACCCGATATCCAGGACATGATATGAAGAAGGATGCTTGTAAAGCTTACGAATTGCTGAATAAAACGCCTTATTTCGAGTGTGATCGTTCAACATATCCAAGTACAAACTTTCGACAAGCTTTTAACCACAGCTTCATTTCCTCTTCGCTTGACATAGATTTAATTACAACCCATTCACATTCACCTGTAAGAGCAAACGGAACGCCACATCCCCCCCCTTTCGTATTAGTGATAATTAATTAAAACTTAATTAATTAGTAAATACTAAAAACCAAGGCTCGTATTTAAAGAAAACTTATATATACCAAATTGTGTATAAAAAAATGAGTATTTTTTATTTATATTCTCTAAATGCATATAAAATCATTAAAATAATTAACTTAATTAACTGTGAGGGCTGGATTGTGAAAATTATCCATACACACACACACACACACACACACACACACACACACACACACACACACACACATATATATATAATATATATTATATATATAAGAGAGAGAGAGAGAGAGAGAGAGAGAGAGAGAGAAGAGAGAGAGCTTGGACACACACATATAGATCCTACATTTTGTACAATCTGTCTCTCCATTTTACCTGTAAGCGCATTCACCCTCTGCTGCAGCATCTCACAGGCACCGGCTAGAACCCTAAACCTTGCCCTAAACATGAATCATGCTCTGTTTTTAGGGCAAGTATTTTTCTTATAATTGTAATTAATAAAATACATGCACAGGCTTGATTAATTGAGAGGGAGAGATACAATAATACATAAAAAAAAAATTTTGATATATGATCAATGACATTAACAAACTTATAATATATTTCTAAAAACAACAATTCCATAAACTTGTATTAAATTCATCTGGTCCGAAAAGTTTATTCCTTTACGAAAGAATCCTTATAATTAATAATGTTTAATTAAATAACTTATTTTAATTCAATTTACTTTAAATAAATAAAATATGTATAATTTAATATTTAATGCCTAATTAAATTAATAGACTTTAGTAATATAATAATAATAATAAAGGATTTTACCGTTCGTCTGGATCAACTCAAATGACAATTTACAAATAAATATTATACAATGTATGGTATGTTTACATATTATATAATATAATAATCAGTGCGTTTATGTGCGTATGCGAATCTTTCTGTTGTAGATATACACACACATACATAGACTGACTATGTATACTTAATAACTGTATTTACCTTAAAAAACTTTTAAATTTATATTAATATATTAAATTATAGCTCATGTTTATTTAGAAATAAGGTGTGAAACTACGCCTTGTTATACAATCTAAGGCATTATTCATTATGATTAATTTAAATTACCAAGTATGATATTTTTCTAGACGTTTAATAATAATTACACATCCGTGATTAGTTTGAACCTCATTAAATCTTATGTATAAATACATATACCTGGAATAAAATGTATGGGATTTGTTTTATTTACATATAAGTTTTAAATTTATATGTCAATACGTCCTTGTACTTCTCGATCTGGAAGTTTTAATAGTTAATTAAATATACATTAATTTATATCAGATTACATTTCAATGTTACATCTTCATATGAATTTGTATTTTAGATGATTTTAATTATTTTTTAATGATTTTATTTACTTCACAAAGGATTAAAACGAGCCTCGTATATGTTATCTTTATCTCTATGCTTATTTTCCTTTTCCTGCAAAACGGATGCATGTTAGATTTAATAGTATCATTATATTAATATATATTTTATATTATTTATTTTTCGTGTGTGTATAATGTTATATATATGTTGCAGTCTGCACAACACACACACACACACACACACCCTTTCTAGTGCTTGGTTTGTTTTTTGATATATCCAGAGCTATCGAGAATTTCACGGGCGGCATTATTAATATGTTTGAATCTGTCTGGGCCAAGTAGAACGCCCCCAAACCATCTCGAAACGACACAACCTATAACTTAATAAATAATAATCATATAAAACCACATATAAACCTTTTAAACATATAAGTAATACACAATACATACATATATCTCTGTGTGTGTGTGTTACATGTGCAATACTAGATATACATAACTTACCACGTTAATTGCATCGACAATTTGAAAGCAAATGAAGAAGACGGCCTCCAGCTGCAGTCTCTCCATCATCGTCATAGTCTTGAAGTACCTGTAGGAAATCAAATAATTAATAAAAAAATACTTAAATTTAACAAAATTAATAAATTGATTTATTAATATTAATTTTGATAAAATATTTACTGTGTTTTTGTCGAGGACAGCAATCCTATACGCCACGATGTTGTGTGTCGCATCGGCAATCTTCCTGTTTCTAAGGAGTGCTTCCATTACAGTCTCTACTTGGTCGGCTGAGTGTACCGGAGCCAATGAGCCTGAAAAGTACCTAATATATACAAATAAGTATATTATTCATTATATATAATGAAAAACCACATAAACAGCTTAATGATGATTAATGATATGATATATTAAACATTATATTTAATATGTTATATAAATAAAAGATAAAATTACTCTTTTTCTCCACGAGTGGCGCTCCATGAACAATAGAGAGAATTTTGTCAAGGCCTCCAAGTCTTCATTGTCATGTTTCTCGGACCTAGCAATATGTAAATTATATATACATCAAATATATATACATATTATAATAAAATTGAATAAAAACATTTTACTGTTGAGAGGATGTCACTTCTAAAGTCCTCTGCCTTCTTATCTGCCATATCAAAACATCAATATACATGTATACACAGAAAGCACACAAAATAATAAATATATAAAATATAGAAATATCTATATAAATCTTATAACAAGTACCTGCCTGTACATTCTTTTCGTTATTCAAACCTATATTTTCTCCCGTCCTCCCATAACCAAGCTTGCTCCTATATTTGATTATTCATTAAATACTCTCCCTCCTCCCCTCCCTCCTTCTCTCTCTCTCTCTCTCTCCTCTCTCTCTCTCCTCTCTCTCCTCTTCTCTCTCTCTCTCTCTCTCTCCTCTCTCCTCTCTCTCTCACACACACACACACACCACACACACACACACACACCGAATGTACACACACATCCCTACTTAGTAGGACGCATGTAGATATACATACAAAAACACACCATTACTTATTAAGCATAACTAAATCTAAACTTGATTTTATTATTTAGTTAGAGTTATTTACCTCATCCATTCTACCCATTAAAATCACAACTTCACAGGTTATCCTCGTAAATCCCATGAAATCCCCACACAAGCTTCTCTCTATGTTCTTTCAGATAACCAATCCAGAAGAAACTTCAAATGTCGGCTCACATTCGGATGGATATCCATCTGGGATAAATATATTTAATTTTACACAAATATTTATCTCATCCGCTGGATAAACTCGAACTGTAATAAATAAATAAATAAAACGAATTAATTAGAACATGTGAGACATAATATATGTATGTATAAATTACTTGGTGTGTATATTATATATGCATACACAATATTATATATATATATATAATATATATAATATATATATATATAATATAATATATATGTAGACACACACACACATACACATACACATTTATATACATATACATATAGATATAGATAACATACCTCACAGAAATGTTCTTCTGGGTGACCAATGAAATCCTCACCGTAGATGTATTGCAGAGCTTCTAATTCTTCATCTGTGTTGATCTATTAGCTATTTAAAATGTTAAAAAAGGCAAAAGAAATAAAAAAATCAATACATACCTTCCATTGCCATGGACAAACCCTAATTTATTAAATACTACACAAAGTTTATTTAATTGTTATATTGTTTTTTGGTGCATAACTGATAGTAGCACTATAAATATTGATATTTAAACTATAGTAAGTTGTTCTTTGTCTATTTAATTATCTTTATTAATATTTTTTGATTGTGATTTCAACAAAGTGGTAGTAATTTGAGCAACCATTTACACATTTATACGTATGTATGGAAATTTTATGTAATTTCGAAACAGAGTGATATATATATATATATAGAGAGAGAGAGAGAGAGGTATGTATGTATGTATCTCTCTATAGATATAAACATATATATGTACGTGCGTGTAACTTACATACAGCTTTTCCCCAAGTGAGAAACAAAATTAGTAATCAAGGTATATATAAACGCATGGCCTTATTACTCGTCAATTATTCTCATATATACACACATATATATCATAAATATAAATATACATAAATCTTATATTCTTATACACCTGGCTGTCATTAACAAGCAGAGATGCCACATCAGCAGAAAGAATATACGAGAGAATATGTTCTTATACGGAGTTCATAGGTCCCTCCCCTGTTCACTTGACTGTGTTTGACCGTGTTTCGTGCTAGACGCCGACGGACGCCGTTGAAACTTTCAATCAGATCCAACGGTCTGGACTTTTCCAAATCAATATCTTACATTTAGGTGTTTTATCGTAATACTACTAATAATATTATATAATATAATAAATTAATTATAATGATGTTTATTATTAATAGAGACTTATGCACTGCTATTTAGAACGTGTGCTGCAAGAGGTGTATACGAAGATGCAAAACTTGCACAAATGTGTTCCATATAAGCAAAAGCTGACGTCAATACTTGTGGATATATAACTTATGGGAGAGATTACTGGTTTGCATAAATTAAGACCAGAATATCATAAGCCAAAATACTGTATATTATAATTTTTATACGTCTCTAGAAATCAAAAATTCTTTTAGATTTTTTTGCATAGTTTACGATAATTTATTTAATAAGCAGCAAACTAAAAAGAATCAAATAAAGAAACGCCCTTACACATTTTTATTGGAACTTCTATTCCGGTGTTCTCCCCGGTTTACAAATCAAGGACATTTTTTTTTGCCGATTCATTTATTTGTAATTTTTTAGATGCATGAGGAGAAAAAATACTAAGTTTTCTTACAGCTTAAATAAAAAAAGTCTTTAAAAAAAATTTAAAAATTATCTAATTTTATTATTAAACACTCTCCGTTTATTTTATCTCTACAGTTGCATGCATACTTTGGCGTCGTGTTTAAAAGAATATATAAATTAAAAATAATATATCCGATTTCCTTGAGATTGTATTAAACACTTCAAAATGATATATTTAACAATACAAATAGATATAACTTTATAGTTACATGAAACAATAGTTTGGAATTGGTTTCTAGGTACTTCAAAAGAGTCCATCGACTCTAGGTTCGCAACAAGGTAGGGAAAGACATGAATCGTGACAATAATGGCCAATTTGCAAACCCCAAGGGTCTGTTTAATGCTCGATGCAGGACTAGTGAGATGAACCCAACATTATAAATATAGTAATCTGAAAAAACTTCACAAATATTTCTTATGGTATTTAATTTAAGTTTATATGTAAGTGAATTCAAACAATAGCCACTCTATATACAAATTAATGAAATATTTTTTGTTGTTTTATTTAGTTGGTATAATAAAAGAAGAAAATTAAATAAATAAAATTAATAATCTCTCATGTGTGTTTAACTCTCATGCGTTAATATGTGAATCTAATGGCGAGTGTTATTTTTGAATCCTTCTTGCACCTCAAACATATATCATTTGTTATATATTAACTTATATTTGTAGGTCAATGTGTTTTATTATTTAGAGCCTTTAGAGCCTTTATTCCTTGAGCAGTTTTTATGGAATCTGGTTTTACTGAGTTATCAAATTAAGAAAATCAAATTTTAATTAACACAAAAAAATTAGGGTTCTTTCTAAAAATCCTAGGGTTATATGAAAAATTAGGTTCATTTCATTAATAATTTTCTTATAATTTTTCTTATTCAATATTATGTTTTACTGTGATTTTTTTTACTTAAAGAACATACAATGTGATGCCATTACAATGAACTATTTCATACCCACACACTTGCAACACATGGCTTTAATGCCTTTTGACTTTTTTATATCCATTCAAAATCAATGCATAATGGTAATTAAATTCTGTATCAGAGTTTTAATCTGAAGGGCTAACACATGACTGTTAAGTGTATATCGTGCGTCATTACCCTGTGTGAGCAATGTTAAGTAACATTAAGAATTTAACTTATAGCCCCATTAGGTAAAAGACTTAAAGTCCTACCCTAAGTTCCTATAATGATCATCCTATAAATCAAATAACTCAAATAAATTTTAAGATTTTGTCTCAGTAGACCTAGACAGGCTCCACTTAGAGGCGGTTCACATGTGCTCTCACCCTCAGGAATCTTTTTATCCTCGTGAGGTCACATGTGATATTTTATCCTCACTCTAGTGAGGGTCTCAAGGGCAAGATTCTAAATAAGCCTATATTTAATTAAATTCCCTCACCCTCGTGAGGGTAAGAATATGCTTTTTCTTGTCATGTTTCTCATTACGATAGGTTTAAATAAAGATTTTTAAAATATATTAATATAAATAATAAAGATTTTTAATTTATTTTATTTTATTATTAAAATATATATATATAATGAGATGCTTACAATTCTAATTTATATTTATTTTATTTTTAAAAAATAAAATTTTTAAATTTAAATTAATAACACGAGGGTAAATAGGTCACGTGTGACTCTCACCCTCACCTTCACCCTCACGTGAGGTGAGGGCACATGTGAACCGCCTCTTACCCCTTGAGGAATCACCGTCACCTGGGAGTACAATCCCTTTAGGGCGACAAGAAGTACCTTGAACCACGACTAACCTGTTTTTTTTATATACGTGTGATGTGTGCAAACTACAAATAACATGTCTAAGAGTGCTTCATGTATGTATTAATTACAAATGGATACATAATATTAATTAAGAGAAAATATAAATATATCTTTGAAATTTTCATATTTATATCTATATCCTCAAAGCTATAAAAATTATATTTTTACTCTTAAAGAAGTTTAATACTTTTATTAAACTTCAATTAATTGAAAGTACCTAAACAAAATAATAATAATAATAATAATAAAACAAAAATATATGTAAAGAACTTTATGTAATATTTCTAGCAATAATTTATATAAATTTATATTTAATCCTGTTATTATTTTATTTAAAGTTAATGAAATAGTCTTGTTATGATTTTTGTTGAATGTGTTGGAATTTGAAATGAATACAATGTAATATATATATATATATGTTTATTCAAAATTATAAGTTCTAATTTATAGCAAATTGGAATGAAATAAAAAAATAAGAAAATGTTACTAAATGCCAATTTTTTATAATGCAATATATAGTTTAATTGACTGTATAAAGTTTATTTATATTAAAATATATTTTATTAAAGCATGAAGCTTTAAATCAAACTTTCGAGGTAAAATTGTAATTTTAAAACTTATATATTAAAATAAGAAAGATTTCACGATATAAATATTTTTCCATATAATTCAAATTTGAAGATATGAAACATGAATTAACTGGCTTATGAATAGAAAAGTACTTAAATTAATAACCAACTTAAATATAAAACTCAAATAATCTCCAATTCCTTGATTTTATGATTAAACATATTAGTAAGTAAATGCTAATTGTTTAAATTTGTTAAGTAATATTTATCTGTGTATTGTCCAACATAGATAATACAAGGCATCCATCTCTCCACGTGTATGCTCTGTTTTTAGGGTTCCTTGAAATTTATTCTCCAAAGAGAATGGCGATGGCCGTGTGCAATTCCTACACGACTTCATTCAAGGTAAGAGCCTGTTCTTTAGAAAACACACCATTGCGTCGTCCGTCTGCTGCTCCGGTAGTAAACCGGCTCCCAATCCTAGCCCGAGTCCAAGTCCGAGCTCTAATCCGGTCTCTACTCCGCCGACCCAGAGTCCGAATCAGAGCTCGGTTAGTACGGATTACGTGACGATAGAATTTCAAAGGCAGAGAGCAAAGGAGCTTCAAGAATATTTCTTGGATAAGAAATTTGAGAAGCAGGCTGCAGAAAATAAGATCTTCGGATGGACACGCAAGAACGAGATCGGGAATGGCAGGTAATGCTGTGTGAATACATATTCCAAGCACAGGATTAGTATAAATCCTACTATATATATATATATATATATTTATCTGAACGCGTTCGTGGTAACTGTGTTATAATAGAGAACTGCCGCTGTCAATGTGTGTGTGTGTGTGCATATATAGATCTTTATACTTCTCAGTTCAAACATGGATATTCACACAGTTGATCTGGGAATCTTAAATGTATAGATACAATATTAGGGATAATTTTTATACAGGTATATATATATATATATATATATATATATATATGCGTCTGTGTGTGTATGTGTGTGTGTGATATATGTATCCTGTGTGTTTTCATATATATTCAGCGTGCTTTAGTTGTTTAGTGTCATGGCTTTCCATTGTATCTCTCTCTCTCCACACGCGACTATTCCATTAGATCATATGCTATATACGTATATATTGTTGACATAACTTGTAACTTAATGTATGTACGCATTCATGTGTCACACACACACACAAAGTCATGCTCATAGCACAAACGCACAGACGTCTATATGTATTTGCATAACACAGACACACGCACACACATATTAATGTTTCTTCTTTTCTTTACTCTTTTATTAGATGGGCAATGTTTGGGATTGCAGTGGGGTTGCTTACAGAATTCGCAACAGGGTCTAGCTTTGTGGATCAGATTAAGATCATGGTGTCAAACTTGGGAATTGCGGAACTCGACTAATAGTAACACCTTACTTTTTTTTTTAAATATAAGCGTGTATATATTTACTAAGCTAATTATTTATTTTTTACTCTGTAAATTAAGTTTTAAGCTAAAAGTCAATACGTTTTAATACGTTACAAACAATGCATGCGTGTTTGTATATTTATATATGACGTGGATAATGTTACACTGTGCGTGCGTGCGCGTGCATATGCATTGCCTTGCGCACCGTCCAGTATGGATATATACAAAATCTTATTCACATGTTTATTCTCAACTAGTTCTATGTCTTGGTGTGCTATATGACACGTACATCAGATGCTAAGAATATTCGAGAGCATAAACCTAATATTAGAGGGCATATGTAACCTTATTAAAATTCACCCATTTCCCTCAGATTCGAACTGGGGCATGTGGAGAGAGAGAGAAAAATCAAGCGGAGAAAATGGGGCAAAAGATGACGACTTCCACGAGTAGCAGGAACAGCGGCATGGGAAATCTCTCAGTAATGAGCACAAAGAAGCACAGATTTTACCTCAGATCCAGCAGCAACAAAGGTACTATGTGCGTTTTTCCGGCCCCCGCAGGAACCCTAGTTGAAGAAGATCAGAGATCGTCCGAGGAAGAAGAAGAAGATCAGCCCGCAGCTGAATTTCGGTCTATACATGGAACTACAGGTGAATCGCCTCAAGAACGAGCGAAACCGCTGCAAGAACGCTCGTATTTTGCAGAATGTGCAGCGAAATCTCTCCAAGAAGATCGATCTACAGGTAAATCGCTTCAAGAATCATCTAAATCTTTCCAATAACGTGTTTGTACAGGAAAATCGCCACAAGAACACTGGGATTCTGCAGAATGTGCAGCGATATCTCTCCAAGAACATCTTTCTACAGGTAAAGCTCTCCAGGAAGAGCGAGATTTCACGCTCGATCTACCGGAAGAATGCCTCGGTTGATCTTCGATAGACTAGACATACGCAACAGGAACTCGGCAGCGCTTGTATGCAAGCGCTGGTTACACGCAGAGGGTTCTTCACGTAGAATCCTCACACTGTCGGGCAAATCCACGAATCCGTGCCTAAGGTCGGCGCTCATTTCTCATCCTTGTCCAAGCTCGGACTCCGGTGTGACCGTGGGGCCCAGTCCGTGTCCAACGAGGCTCTAGATCTCATTGCTCTTCACTGTTTGAATCTCAGCAAGCTCAAGCTCAAGTATTGCACTGCGGTTACTGATACGGGGATTGAAAGTTTTGCTGCAAACATCAGGAGCAGGAATTTTCGATCTTTCTCGTGCTGTTCGTGTGGTTTTGGAGCTCAAGGACTGAACGCTTTGATCACGTACGCGCATGTGGGGGGTCGTGTGTGTATGTGTTTATGGGCATGTGTTGTGTCTATTTATGAGCATAGTTGCAGCCAAACGCGTTCAGCTGCATATCCGAACGCGTTCGCAAACGTTCGGATATGCAGCCGAACGCGTTTGGCTGCAACTATGTTTATGAGTATCTAGTACTTTGCTTTTATCTTTTTTCCTTTGCCTGAATTGAATATTAATAATGTTGCTTTTTGTTCTTTGAGTCCATGTCATTTTATATATTAGCATATCTGTCTGTTTATGCATTTATCCAATATTACCTTTTTATGTTTACCATTGCTTTTTTCTTTTGATGTATTGAGTGTGGGTGTATGTATGTATATTTATACGTATGCTCATCTGTAGTAACAAAGAGCAAAGGCTTGGTTGGTTAGAAACTATCCATGCAGGATCATGCTTTTATAACACAAGAAAGACGTGCATGCATACGTATGCTGTGTCTATACTGCTTTGCAACAATGTGAAAGATCTGTATGTGTATCTATCCGAATAATGTCTATATAAACTCATTCACAGTATACACAAGTATATGTATATAATAAAGCTAAAAGTCCAGTCTCTGTAAATTTACACTAATGTCTATATGAACTCATAGACTGTATACACAAGTATCGATATATATGATAAAGCTAAAGTCCAGTCTCTGTAAATTTACACGCACACGCCTGATTCATAATTACAATGAGTTAACTAACTTATTCTGGCTCTAGGAACTGCAACTCTTTGGAAGACTTATCTGTGAAGAAGTTACAGAAGATCAAGGAGGAGCAAAACGAGCTGGTTGTGGGCAAAGCAATCTTAAAAGGCTTTCAGTGAAGAACATGGAAAATGGACATGTTTTTGCTCCCCTCATAGCAGGATCTAAGCAGCTCTACACGCTCATTGTGTTCAAGGTTGTTGGACAGTGGGATAAGCTGCTCGAGCTTGTTGTTGACGGGATTCTTGGGCTTACCGAACTCAAGCTGGAGAGGATTGATGTTGGGATCGTGGTTTGCAGGCCATTGCAAAATGCAGGAATTTACAGGTACTTTATGGGTGTGTCTACGTATGTGCTTTGTGTGTATATATATATATTTTTTCTTGATACACGTATCTTTGTGTGTATATCTAACTGAGAAACCCGTATATCTACTCTTCTAGTCCTTTTGTAATCATTCTTATGTTGAAGAATTGCACACGCTTCCCCCCCGCGTTGGAGTGCTTTCGACCACGTATAATTTGATTTTTATTTTTATTTTTCTCCTCTCTTTACTTTGTCTTATTTGAATACATATATGATTATACTACAACAACATAATATAAATAGATACATACATTAAACGAGGATGATAGGACAGATATGTTGTACATGAACACATATAAACACGTCCACACATATAATTACATTAATTAGATAAATATACCTATAAAATGTGACTTTATGTGTACATGTCATCAGGTACTCTTTCTCTCTCGAACTCCACATTGTAGCAACGATGGTATCACAGCAATCGCGCACGGATGCCGTTCATTACGCAAGCTGCACATCGATGGCTGTTTCTCGGGGAGAGTCAGTGACAAGGACTGGCCTCAATAGCTGCAAAATGCCATGAGCTCAAAGAGCTTGTCCTTATTGGCCTCTCGGTAATGTGATCATAATATTTTATTGTAGCATTTATATATAATGGTTGAGAAATGCCTGGAGATAAAATGTGTGCGCGGCGCTCACACACACACACACACAACATAGGTTATATGTCTGTGTTTGTATGTAAATACTTATGTATATCCATACTTGTATCTGAAAAGACGTATAAGTGCTATAGGTGGATATATAGTATAATGGATGTTGACTGCTATGTGTGGAAAGAGCTTATATACGATGGATGATCATTCTGCAGAATTATACATATTTATATTGTTTTTTCTCAGGTGACGTCCGAGAGTCTTAGAGTGTTGTTTACAAACTGCACAGGACTAGAGAGGCTTGCGTTGTGGAATAGTGATACTTTTGGTGATAGAGAGCTGAGTTGCATAGCTGAGAAATGTGGTTCTCTTCGCAAACTGTGCATCAAGTCTTGCCCCATCTCCGACAAGGTTCGTTTTGTGTGTGTGTGTGTGCGTGCGCGCGCTCGTGAGATAGAGAGAGAGAGAGATTATGTACGAGTCCAGAATGTACCGAAAACCAGATATATTTACTCCATATGCTGGTATAAAAGAACACAATATATGTCATTTGTGTGCACGCATATAGAAAATTAAAATAAGAAACCGAATATAAATGCAAACACGTAATATAGTTTGAATGTATATTAATCCAAAGATGCTGACAGAGCCCTAGTTCTACCGCTCATATACACCCCCGTCCTCTCTCTCTCTTACATATGCATCCTGATGTATTATAGGGACTTGAAGCTTTAGTTGGTGGATGTCCAAAGCTGTCCAAGGTGAAAATTAAGAGATGCAGCGGTGTATCAGCTAGTGGAACACATAACTTAATGCAAGCCCATGTCGGGCTTGTAATCACGTTAGAGAGCGATCCTACAGCTCTTCTTCTTGGGATGAATCCTGTAGCACCTGTTATTCAATACCAACCTGTGGTGAATGCGGTTAATCCTGCTCCTGCTGCTAGATCCCCCTTTTCAAGAGCTCGATCTGCCATTGTTGCTGCACTTGGAAGAGTCCTTGCATAACACTCCCAGGTGAGCTATAATACGTTTATACAGCTATACAGAGAAAAGATTATTGTTATTTTTATTTTTCCCATGTACGAGAAATAAACTATATATACACACTGTATATATATGACGTGATAAACATTTGTATCCGTACCGAAGCCGTGTGTGTAAGTATGCATGTTTTTATTTTGTGATAGATACGTATATTGTCTGTATACCTGTTTGACCTGTAGTTGTATCATTGTTCATATGATATTGGTACACTTATACAGAGTTTAATGTGCTGATTAGTTAAACTTATTGCAGAGACGTATTTCAAAAGAACAACAACCATGGCACGCACACTTGCAAACTTTGATGAGGTCTACACGTAAGTTCTAGTTAACATTTATCTCATTTTTGTGAGGAGAGTTGAGAGAGAGAGAGAGATTCTATTATATGCAGAGATGCAATTGCTAGGATTATATATATATTAATTAATGTTTTAATACATGTTTACAGATAATATGTTAGGATGAAGTGGATAAGAAGCAAATGTATGTCTTTATGTTAGTGCATAAAAGCTGATGTTAATTGGTAAATTAAAACTGTTAATCTTGGAGAAGTCTTATATGCATCATTCATAAGGGAGAAGAATGGACAACTTTATTTTAATTTATAACAATGAAACGCATTAAATGTTTTTTTTCTGTTTTTGTGCTGACAGAGATTTGAGGAATATGAAGAATATCTTAGAGACACTTGGAATATATTAATATACTTACCTGTGACTATTGTTGTAAGGTTCCATGGTATATACTATGTATATACGCCATGTATACTCTGCCGTGATGGTGCCAAGTGGCATTAGGAGTCATACACACTAATCTGGGGCTGGCTAATCTGGGGCTGGCTAATCTGGGCATCATGATTTACTTGGTATCAAGAGTGCTAATCCTAGCACAGACACTTAATATAAATACCCTATATCAGTCAGACCTAATCGAATCGTATTTAGTATTTACACCTCTCTCATTGTAAGCTGTCTAATATTTATTCTTTATGAATTTAATATGTTAATATATCCATGTTGAAATATAGATATACACAATATGTTTAATATAATATAAAAGATTTTTATTTGTTAACTGAGAAAAAGAATAAACTTGTTGTGTTACTATGATAATTAGTGAATCTGTCTTTATTGTATTTTTTTTAATTCGAATTTCAACTTATTTAATACATTATACAACGTGCAAATGTATACTAATGAATATAATGTGGAAATTTAGATAATCGTAAGGTTATTAAATGAACTAGGGCAAAAAATATATAAATACAAGAAAAGTATATATAAACATAATTATTGAATAATACATAGTATTTGTAGTATAATAATCCAGAAGTAAAAGCATTTATTTATATGTATTTACACACAAAATAAAAATAAAACTGGTACTTCCAAAAAATAAAAATATATATTGTAAGGTAACTTATGTATTTACCACAGTTACATTACAATATTTCTTTTAAAGTTTACTATAGAAATGAATTATAAACTTTAAAATTATAAATTATTAGAATTTAATGAATATGGACAATATTAAATAAATATGTAATAACCATATAATGTATATTTATAAAAAGAAAGATTTAACCTCTCTTTTAATTTAAGGCCACACAATCTAAATATATTAATATTTTGGCTTGTGTTACAAATTTAAATTATTTAGATGATAATTGTCAAGTAAATCTCGACCAGATCAGAAGGGCTAAAAACAAGAGAGGAACAATAATTGATTATAATTATTTAAGTGCATACACAGCTATAAGATCAAAGCTACTCTTGAGCTTCTAGCTCCTTGTCTCCATACTCTCGGCCTCGTCTCCTGCACTCGCATCCTGGTATTGCTGGTACTTGCTCACCAAATCGTTCATGTTGCTCTCAGCTTCGGTGAACTCCATCTCGTCCATGCCTTCGCCGGTGTACCATTGAAGAAATGCCTTCCGCCTGAACATGACCGTGAACTGCTCGCTAGCCCACCTGAACATCTCATGGATGGACGTAGAGTTGCCAATGAACGTGGACACCATCTTGAGGCGGTATGTCGCACACACTCGACTTGACGTTGTTGGAGAGCCACTCGACGAAGCAGGACGAGTTCTTGTTCTGGATTTGCTCGTCCACCTCTTTGGTGCTCTCAGAACATGGCCGATGCCATTAGGTACCTGTCGTGGCATGGATCTGCGGTCCACATCATGTTCTTGGTGTCCCACATTTGCTACGTGAGCTTTGGAACTGTAAGGGCCCTGTACTGCGACATGAAGGGTCCAACGCTAACCATGAAGAAGTGCAACCTCGGGAATTCCGAAAGGGTGACACAGTTAGATCTTAGCCCGTTTGTTGTTGCAAGGATGCCTTTCTCTTTTGCTTTGGCTTGACCTATAAACTTCACATTCTTTATTGAGGAAAAAAAGAATAACACTTACAATGGTAACTCCAATTACATCTCTTTTAGCTATTATATAAAACATAAAAAAAATGTTTAAATCATCGTTTAAAGTCACTTCTTTATACTATTTCATGATAAATGTTCAAGTTTTTTGAATCTTGTATGCCAGTTAAATAACGGCCGCTGTATAATTAGAAAATGATTGTGCCCCATATAGTTGCATAATGTCATCCATAAATAAGCATTATCAAATGACTTTCATATGAAAAGAGCAAAGCCTCATTCTTTACATGCATCCCAATAAGAAGTAGAAACATACTTCAATTAAATAAACCATTTTTATACATAAAAAAGGAGATTTCGAAATACCATCTATACATTTTACATCATTTGCATAGATTGTGCAATTATGCATAAATAAATTGATCATTATTTATGAAAAAAACAAGTAAAACATTATTTATCAAATGACTTTTTTGAAAACAAGTTATACATTGTTTTAAAACTTGAGATTAAAAGAGTGATCATTTTTTTTCATTTATAATTCAAATAATATAAAAAACAGTTTAAATACCACATTGGAAATGTATTTCACCTTGCACTTATATTTTATAATGAAAAAAAAAAGTAAATAATACCTTAATATAAAGTGTTACTACCCTTATAAAAAAAACTTGATTTTTCCATTTGTAACTTGAATAATATTAACAACATGTAAAATACCATATTAAAAGTGCATTTCATTTAGATAATGTAAATTAAAAAGAAAAATAATACTACAACATAAAGTGTTACACTCCTTAAATGCATCTTTTTTAATTTTAAATTAAAAGGGATTGATTTTTCTATTTATAACTTAAATCATATAAAAAACATCTAAAATATTATATTAAAATTACACTTATATTTCATAATAAAATTAAAGAAAAAAATAATACCTTAATATAAAGTGTTATGACCCTTAAATTCATTTTAAAAAGAAGAATTGATTTTTTCATTTGTAATTCAAATTAAAAAATACTTAAAATGCCATATTAGAAATTATATAATACTTCAACATAAAGTATTATAATCCTTGAATTCTTTGTAAGAAAAGAGATCAATTTTTTAATTTATAACCCAATTGATACTAAAAACATTTAAAATATTAAACACTTATTTATTAAAGTAAATAAATGCATTTCAAAGCTGATTATAAAAATTTTTCTTTATAATAACGACAAAATAATGAATATTTAATAAAGCAACTGCACCGAGCCTATTATTAAATCTTTTTAACAAGACTATTACATTAAAGTTATACATGTGTGACGAAACCTATTACACAATAGTTCCCTACATAAAATCAATGTTAAATTAACATGTTTTATTAAATAATATATTATATAAATTATTTAAGCTTAAACAATATTTAAATTTATTATTTAATATATAAAGCCCAAGCAAACTAAATCAATTGCACACATAATCATACAATGTACAAATAAAACTGACATTAATTAAATATAGGTGATTAAAAATCATAAACAACAATTTTATTAGTCATAAATAAAACCCTATTAAACAGTAAATCATTATTACAAAAAATTGATGAAAAAAAAATAAAAATTAAGAATGCACAAAAGTAAATAAGCTAAATCCATTATATTTAATAAATAGCGAATGTAACATCAGACACAAATAAAATCCGATAAACAAAAAAAATCAACAAAATCAATTACTCAAGTTAAATTTATAAATTAATGACCATCGTAACAATTAAATACCAAATCAACACACAAGACCATGGGTTATAAACAACCTCATTTGAATAAAAAATAAAAAATTTTAAAAAATAAATAATACACATATGACCAATCACAAACACAAGAATATAAATTCAAAAATAACACATGTGATTACCTCCATTTAACATTGATTCTTAAATTGATAATTGTTTTGGCTTGCGATTACATGAGTTGTATAAGAGTTCCCTCACAATAATTTTATTTTTAATGAGAAGAAATTTTTTAAAAAATTTAAAAATTAAATACAACAAAAAATACTTATTTAGCTTTTTATTTCATCTATAACTATCACACTATTTATTCTTCTTTCACAAGTATAAATTAAAAATTTATGACTAATAACTTCTTTTGTAAAGTTTAAATTATTGATTGATCGATGAACATTATTTCTTCCAACATAAAACATAATTGAACTAGATTCATATGCTAAAGTTGTTATAATATAAATAAAAATATAACAAATGAAACAAACCCATACACGGTTGAATCATCGTTACAAAATAAATTATTCATTAGGGTTTATAATATAATGGTTTGACATTTAATGCCACGTAGGACATTTATATTACAAAAATAATAAAATTCTAAAAAAGTGAATATTCAATCAGAATATTGAATTTAATTATACTAATGAGTGTTTACTTTCAAAAGTAGTAAAGATTTTTTTTTGTTTTACCAAAGCTTAAAAAAAAGCTTTAACTTATACGATAACATGGGAGACGTTGACTTAGACTTTAATAAGCATTAGAATGTGAAAATTTGAATATGAAAATTTAACTTTAAGAATTATTTTATTAAATTCTGTAGAATATTTAATCACTACTGAAAGAATACAATGTAGCTTCTTAGCCCTAAAGTGGTTTAAAAAACTTTTTATATATGCTGTTGTCTTTTTATTGTTTTTTTTGATGTAAAATGAATTAATTTGCTCACTGGTATATTTATTAAATACTTAAAGAATTATCTACAGTACATTAAGAATTATGTAGGTTAAATACTTTTCAATTTAATAATTAAAATTTGAGATTTAGAATTTAAATAATTGAATATTTTAATCTCTCCTCAATTTTTCATTGTATAGCAAAAATTGAGCCATCACCGTGCCATTTGTAAGAACCCCCAGTATGCTCCCCATCACCACTGTGTATATATTAAGGAAACAAACCAGTGTGTGTGTGTGTGTGTGTCGTGTGTGTGTGTGTGAAAAGGATACTGCTTGTGGGGGCACCCTCCTGAATGCTAGTGAATAGACGAACTGTCGAAGTTGAGATAGTTACATGCAGTAAAATAATATAACAATATATATATATAGCTTTAAATGAACATATACAGAGATTTATATTACTTAATATAAATTGTGCTTACCAATACATCCAGCAAAGCTCATGAAGTTGGTCGTGAAACTAAGTTGTCCAGTGCTTTTATTCTGGAACCACAATTTATATTCAATATTATTAAACCAACTAAATGATTAATGAAAAATAATTTAGAGGTTGTAATATAATGAGTTTATGAAGTTAAATGAACCTTGTAATTTTCCAAAATTTGTGGTACGCGCGAGCAGAAGAAAATGAGATGCTGCAGAGCCTGTACAATACAAAAGAGTTACTTGAAACTGAAATTTAAATAAAATAAAAAGTCTTTATTATTTTACAAAAATACAAAAATACATAGTAATTTATATTACTTACATATAATGCCTCAAACATGTTAGGATCTAACTTCCCTGCCAATAGCATGGGTGCAATCGCACAATATCTGTATTCCATGTCAAGGTATAACCATATATATACTAGTGCACAAAAGTGGTGTGGTGTTTTAGCAGGATACACAGCAGATTTGCCCCAGATATGCATTCCTCGGTTTGGAGAGTATTGGTAGAGCAGGGCCACCAAGAAAATTGCTGCAAATACAAATAAATATTATGTGTATATGATGTATGCAATATTTAACTAATACACAGACGTATGTATCACGTCTGCTTATGCTATATGGTGTGTGTTACGAAATCTATTATGTGAGAAACAGGGTAGTTGTGTGTGTTGTGCGCGTGGGTGCGTGCGTGCGTGCGTGTTACTTCACATAAAGTATATCCTAAACAGACACACACGCACGCACGACAATGACACAACATACTTTTGAATGAGAAGAAACACCAACTCTCCATAAGCCGAGAAAGCCAAGCCTTTGAACAAGCAATAGGCCAGAGCAATCGTGAAACCCACCACCTCCATTTCAGATGTTATACTTAATCCTTGGATACTCTTGTTCTTCATGATCACGTAAATCTGGAAAAATAAACACGGATATATATTATGTATGCATAATCTATAGTGCAAGTACAGAATTTTATGCAAAGCTGTAAAACACATGAACTAAATTAAATTAATACCTTGTATGTAAAATTAAACAAGCTTCACACACACACACCATACATAATATATATACGTTCCATAAATGCGAAACATGGCAATGTATTGAAAGTCATATAAACATCAAGGTATAATGCATATATGTATGTACACATACAATATTTACATCTCACTCGCATGTATATAAGAACTTATATTTAGAATACATACGTTGTATGCATAATAGCGTTCAACACAAAATACACAGAGAGATTATCACGAGAGAGACCTGGGGAACTTTGACTATTGTAGAAGCTAGAATGATCGAATACCCCAAGATCTTGGACATGAGGGGGAGAATACAATCCTTATCCGGAATTCGCCCATTCTGAAGCGCCGTAACGGCGCATCCGAAGTCCATACCTGCGAATTCCAACTTCATCTTCCTTCCTCCTCGCACCCAAGAGCCCTAAAACCTTTTGACCTCCCAAATGACGTGGACGCGACGTTATACGTGGACCAAGAAAATTATGAAAATGGTCTTACACGTAGACCAATCATAACCTTTCACTCACACGTGGCATTAGAGCCCTAATGTCTGAATTAGGGTAAATGTGCTATGGCGGACAAGGAATCGTGTATAACGATGCACCAGCCGTGGGCATCACTTCTTGTAAATGGGATTAAGCGGATTGAAGGGAGATCGTGGTCTACTACTAAGCGCGGTAATTATGAAACTATATATTCATAATTAAACTAATAGTACTAGCTACTAACTTAGCAATAAGTAAATATGCTTAGTAAGTGTTGTGTGTGTGTGATATATATATATATATATATATATATATAAGAGAGAGAGAGAGAGAGAGAGAGAGAGAGAGAGAGAGAATACTGTTACTGATATATATATATTCAATTTCAACGTATTTATTTGATTCAGGTCGTTTATGGATTCACGCAGCAGCTAAGATACCAAACCGTGAAACAATTGAAGGTGTGGAGAAGTTTTATAGAGAAGTATATGCTGCTCAAGGTATTGAAGACTTAAAATTTCCCGAGCATTATCCAGTCTCTGTATTACTAGGTATCTATAAATTTATTAATGTTAATATGTGTATATATGTATGTTTTATGTTTTCTATAAGGCTGTGTGAATGTGGTCGACTGTGTACGTCTGGAAGACTTCATAAGCCGTGAGGACATTCCCAACAGTGTAATATTTTATATAATTATCCATAAGTTTTCTTAATAATGTTTTGGTTAATTTATAACGTTATTGATATTATATTATATTAAGTAGGAAAAAGTGTTTGCACTTTCCATCTCAGGTACGAATGGAGGCACTATCTGATTACTGTTGGCTTTGCGAAGATCCTCAAGTGACACACTCTCTCTCTCTCCCTCTCTCTTTCTCTCTCTCTCCCTCTCTCTTCTCTTCTCTCTCCCTCTCTCTCCCTCTCTCTCTCGTGTGTATGGCTTATTTTTTCTATTTGACGTTCCCAGAAGCTTGTGATCCCATTCGAAATGCGTGGCTGGCAAGGCATTTTTAATCTGGAAAAGAAGGTATCGCTGCAAATCAGTTAATATATACATAGCTATTTAGATATATTAACATTTGATTAATCAGCTATTCGTAATTCTAATATATTAATTATTAAACTAATTGTCTTACATAAAGTATTAACAATTATATCAGTTGCTGTAATAGAAAATATGTTCGATATTCTATATAAAAGTGAATTTATATAATAAATTCATTTTTTCTTTGTTCAGGTTGCAGATTCAGCAGTGAGGGGATTAAGGCCTGTACAGCCACATGAACCATTTAAGTTTCCAAAGATTAATGATCACTCTACGGGCAAGATTATATAATATAAACTTAATTAACCTGGTTAACATATACTAATCTTTACTAATCTTTATGAAGAAAGTCCAATGAAGATTACTTACTGTACTATATGCAATTTAAACCACAATCTCTCTCTCTCTCTCTCTCTCTCTCTCTCTCTTCTATATATATATATGTGTGTGGTGTGTGTGTGTGTGTGTGTGTATTCTAAAGTATATTATTTGTCTATTTTCTATTGTAAAGTCAAAATTCATATTTAATATTGTTGATCAACTTTACCATGAAATACATGTATGGCAACTTAATTGTCCTTCGTATAACCACGCAAACACATGTATCTGTCTCATAGACACGCACACGCACATGTGTACGGACATACACACATGCAAGGATATATATATATATATATATATCCCTTAATTATAAATGTCTATTATAAAGTATGATATTAATAACTTTCTGAAAATACTTATTAAAAAGAAAACATGGTCAGACAGCATAAAAAGACATGGGATCTTATAACAGAATAATATTAAAAAGACATGGGATCTTATAACAGAATAATATTAAAAAGACAAAGGTATAAAATGACATATGATCTTACATCAGCATAAAATGACACTACATAAGAGTATAATTTAATGCAGTTTTTAATCATTATATTAATACAATAATGATAAGATTAATAGATTTTATACAGATTAACACAGCTTAATAAACACATTACATCTCTCACACACGCAAGCTAGATATATGTGTATACTACCACTATGCTCAAAAAAACATAAATAAAATAAAAATTTAAATAACATAAATTAAAAACTATTCGTCAAATTATTTCATAGTTTGACATAGGTTGCATCTGAACTCAATCAACGGTCAAATTTTATGAAATCAGACGGCAGATTTTCAACCTCCTATTGTTTTATAGCTAAGCGACACACACACACATATGCACTCACGCGCGACCGTCACACTCACATGCAATGTTGTCTATACGAACGTCAAGTCAAAGTCAAAATAAGTTTGATTATACATTAAGTTTGAATAAGTTTAGAAAGGTACATCACTTTCATAGAAAACATATTTTAATCATCATATTTTAATGTTTATCTCATTAATTATTTATATTTATATATAATACTTCATTGATCCGATTCCCACACTGTATATATAATACACGCGTGTGTGTGTGGATATATATACAGTGCTCATGCATATATATGTGGTATTTTATAATATTAGCTAACCTAAACAATATATGTGTGTATTTTTATCCATGTGAGCTTTGCATTAATTATAGAAGTCCTGATACCAGTCAAGCAATCACATCGCAGCAGAATTTCATGGAAGCTCCAAATCAATTTCATGGGAGTTTCGCATACACAATAAAAGGAACGAGAGAAAACACATACAGAAGAAGGAAGGTTTGTCGTGCATTCGGAATCGAGCTCACTGAGAGAGAAGAACGAGGATGGAAGCGATGTCGTTTCTGTCCATGGCCTCGATGGGCTCTCTGCTTGGATTCATTATGTTCATCAGCCAGATGATTCCCCGCGAAGCATGGGAGGCATTAGCCAACGCACAGAAGAAGATACTCAAGTGGCTCAACAACTACTGCGACATAAGAGTCCCGGAATTTGTGGGGACCGACGCCAACATGGTCTACGACCTGGCCGAAATCTATATCGCATCTCTTACGGCCGCTCAGAAATTCGCCGCCAGTAAGGTACGGATGATACAGGTGAAGAGCGAGGCTAATCCTAGGTACAACTTGGATGAAGGTACGTGGTGTGTGCGTGTGCATTGATGAATATACATGTGTATTATAGGGGAATGGATTGACGACTTGTTTGAGGGAGCTTGGTTCCGGTGGAAACACGAGGTAAGACACCCGAACAGCGGGCAACCTGGGTACCTGTTCGATCGGACGAGTGGTATCAAACGGAGTTACATACTCACGGTACACAAGCGGTATAAGGACACGCTTCTTCCCCGTTACCTGGAGCATGTCTCCTCCACTGCCAGGTACGCACACGCACACGCACACGCACACGCGCGATTTCTTTTTGATCTTTTTGTAGTGAGCTACGACACACCAACCAGGGGAGGAAGCTCTACATAAACAAAGAAGCACTCAGTGGGAGGAACGGAAGCCGTGGAAGTCGGTCGCATTCAAGCACCCATCGACATTCGATAGCATAGCCCTGGAGCCGGAGCTGAAGAAGAGGATCACGGAGGACCTCGACTCGTTCATGATAGGCGAGCATTTCTTCAACCGTGTGGGACGCGCGTGGAAGAGGGGCTACCTCTTGTACGGTCCCCCGGTACCGGAAAGTCATCTCTGGTGGCAGCCATTGCCAACTACATGCGCTATGATGTGTACGACCTGGAGCTGACGGAGGTGAAGAGCAATGCGGAACTCAGGAAGCTCCTCATGTCGATCTCGAACAAATCGATCATCGTGATAGAGGATATAGACTGCTCCTTGGAGCTCAAGAAACGGGGTGATCCTGCACCAGCGGAGACGGAGAATTCGGACACACCGGTACCTAACGGTGGCAAGGAGAAGAAGGAGGAGCACAGGGTGACACTCTCGGGGCTGCTTAACTTCATAGATGGACTCTGGTCGTGTACAGGCGGCGAGAGGATCATCATCTTCACCACCAACCACATAGAGGTTCTGGACAAGGCGCTACTGAGGTCTGGCAGGATGGATATGCACATTCTGCTGTCTCACTGTGGTTACGAGGCGTTTAAGACGCTGGCGTGGACTCATCTCGAGCTCAGGGACCACGATGAATTCTCTAAGGTGGAGGAGCTGATCGGACAGGTTGAGATTACTCCGGCAGACATCGCTGAAGTCCTCATACAAAACAGGAGCGCCCCGAGTGTTGCTCTGCAGAAGCTGGTCGAGGTTCTGGAAGAACGAATGCGGCAACCCAAGGAAGCAGATGCACCGTCTATTCCAAACGGTGAAGCAACTGTTAAGTGATCACTAACATTTATTAAGTACGTTTATCTCATTAAGATAATATATGACAACTATGTAGGGTTATGTAGCTGATATGCATCAAGAAAAGACTAAAAAGAATAAGAAATGATTATATTGTTTTTGTTCAAAGAATCTTAATTATATAAATATCAAATAAAAAAATGCCGCATTGGATTGATTAATTTTTTTGGTTTAATTCACTATTTAATTTTTAATAAAATATATTAATTTATATAATGAATAAATTGAAAAGATATTCATAAAATTAAAGAATATAAGATTAAATTTATATATTTTATTTAATTTAAAATTATTATATAAATTGATTTAAAATTTATTAATATAATGGTAATTTAAATCGTCATCTAAGTCAAAATATATTTAAACTAGATATATTTTATGGTATTTTTTTTAAATTGTTGTAATAAATCGTGATGTTCGACCGTGATATGTGTTTATATTTTACCTCGGTTAGGAGTAATGTTATATATATATATATATATATATATATATATATTGTTCTTGGCGTTTTAATACTCAGTACATAGTATATATGTTGTGATTTATGTGTGTCGTATGTCCAGTTATGAATATCTTTTATACACACACACAAATTAATAAGTAATATAAAGTATATGAAAACATTGCTTTATATATTAATAACCAAATGTAATATATATAACAGATATTATACATATATATACAATTATATAGGTATAAATATATATCTTGTTTGACATATCTTTAATGCTTGTTTATAAAAAACAAATTATGTAAATATGCTTGATTTTTTTCTTTGCTCTTGAGAATATGTTAAAATAATATATTTCATTGGTAATATTCTAAGTTATTTTATAAAATGTTAATTTATTTTAAATAATTTTTTAAATTTAAAAATGCATGATAGTTAAAAGATTGATATTCCCACCCCCACCAAGTTTTAATGTATACAATTGGGATATATGTAAATCTATTGGAGTGAATCTAGTACACTTTTTATACAGCCCCTTCAAGTTTTGTACACATGAACTAAACATTATGAAATTTATACAAAATATCATCCTTGGTGCCGTGGACATACATAATTAGCTATGATGAAAAAGATATTCTGTATAGTGAATTGACCTTCATTTTTTATTTTATAAAATGATTAATCATCCTTGTCACCAAGGATGTGGATGCACTAATGTGTAATTAAATTTTGTTTTATACATTATTCACATGATTTAAGAAGGTTGTAAATTTGAAACTTGTTGACAAGGTAGGGCATGTAATGATTAAGGGAGAGGACTTGGCAAACAGTGAGGAATACAAGATGTGGCTTTGTAAGATTGCACAACTTTGATTTGTTTGCCATGAATTTTTAGGTTTGAGTGATCAAGAAAGCGGTCCATCATTTGCTTCTTACATGTGTTGTTGTCCATGTGTGGGAACATTTGTGTGTTCACTCTATAGCTAGAAAAAAAAATGGAGTGTTGTGTGTCCTAGCACATTTTGAGGGTGGTAATTACAATTCCCTCCTTTGAGCATTTGTGTGGGGCATTTATTTGAAGCATATATAATGTGTTTGAAGCCCAATAAGGTACTAAAGAGTCATTGGTTGGTGGTGTGTTGGTCTTGTTATTACAACATTTCCCTCCTTCGGGCATTTGTGGAGGCAAATTGTTGAAAGTATCGTGGTTGTTTCTACAATTTAGTAGTACTTTTGATGCTTTAAGCTTGACAAATAGACACTGTATATGTTAGACATGGGCTGTGTTTTAGTTTTTCATACACTAGAAACAACAAATACCTTCGTTTTGCAAGGTATACACATTTCTCCTCTTTAGGCATCTGTGGAGGCATTTACTTGAAGTATGTATGCTGTTTTTTGATGCTTGGTAGGCTGATCTTGGTGTGGCACTTGTGGTCTATGCTGGTTATGTCATAGGTTTTCATTTTATAGCTTTTCGCTCTTGTAGGGGCATGTTGTTTGAAGTATAGTGGTTATTTCACTGGTCTAGTGATACTTTTGATGTTTTAAGGTTGATATATAAACATTGTATTTGTTGGATAAGGGTTAGTTTTTGTTTATTTTTCTATGAGAATAGTGAGATCCATTTGTTTTGGTGGATGACTGCATTTCTTCCTTTTGGGCATTTGCGGGGAAATTTGGCCTCTCATGAATGTTGTTATTTCATAGGCTCAGTTTGGGCTTTGATGATATAAGAATATATGAACCTTGCCTTTTCTAGACATGTGGTGACTTTGAATATTCTTTCATCTGAAACAACAATTTGACATGTCTTTTCATTGTTGAAGGCATGTCTTTTCGATTTTGTTACAGTATGAGCTCTCTCTGCTCTGCTTTGCTTTCTTACCTATTGGGTCTTCCTTCCCCCGTTGTTTTAGTCCTCTACTAGTTGTGAATCGTTGTTAGGTTCTTCTATAGGGAGATGCATTACATTGAGTGCCTTTTTTGTAGGAGCCGTGGAAACACAATATTGACTCATTCTAACATTTTATGGTTTCTAATTGGCTACATCATTCAGTGACAAACTTAGCAATTGAACATGTGGGTTCTATGGGTTGGAATAAGCGGCTGTGTTGATAGTTCTTGTTGGTTTACCAAGGTGATTGAATTTGTGCATGGTAGTTGTTTGTTTTTGGTTTTTAAGCTTTTCTCTTTGCTACAATTGGTGGTGGTTGGTGTGGGTTAGGCACTTGCTAGTGCTGTTGTGGCACGTTTGTGTGGGGTTGTCTAAATGACTCATCCATTGACTTGGCCCATGTGGGTTGCTCACGTTTTTTGGTAGCATAGATGGTGTTATAGGTTTTGTAGAGGTGTTGGTTGGTGTGGGTTATGCACTTCCCAATGCTCTGTGAAGGAAGGACTTGTGGGCTTCTTAGGGTTGGGTTTGGTGTTGGTGGGCATGGCATTTGCCAATAGTTTCTTGAGTCTCATCCTTCTTAGTGATATTTTTTAATTGTTTCACTTCTTTTAAGGATCTTTGCAGTTGAGGAATATTTTAAAGGGGATATTCTTAGGATATGTTGTTGATAATATGTTGATGGGAATATACTACATTTTGCACTTCATTTCTATAATATATATAGTTTCCAAGAGATTTGGTTTGTGGCTATTGTTGTGTATACAAAGGGTTAGGCTTCCTTGGGTTGTTTCACCTAGGTTTGCTTTGTAAGTCGATTGGCTTAAGGCTAACATGCAATAGTATCCTGGTGCTGGTAAAGGATGACAAAATCGAGCATCTACGAGCTTGAGCAACTTTCAAGTATATAAAATATTCTTTGAATATTCCAAGGATCGTGGATGCATAATATAGTTAGCATATAGAATATTCTTATATTTTTTTTTCTCTTGTTTTAAATTCAATTATCATTCAAACCTCGTTAGGGTTATGCACCATCATCAATGCCAAGGATAAGACATGCACAAGATGGGGCAGAAGGCTACAAGTTTTGCCCCATTCTTGGTGTTGAATATGATGCATGGCCCAACAAGGTTTGAACTTCAACCTTTTAGGGCCATGCATCATCACAACCTTTTGGGGCCGTGTACCATTTTTAACACTAAGGATGGGGTAGAACTCATAGCCTCCAAAGGTTATGCACCATCCTCATTGCCAAGGATGGGATAGAACTCACATCCTTTCAGCATTGTGCACCATTTTTTATGCATATGATGGGGTAGAACTATAGCTTTTTAGGGCCATGCACCATCTTCAATGCTAAGGATGGTGTATG
This sequence comes from Selaginella tamariscina, assembly GCA_003024785.1. Classification (NCBI taxonomy): domain Eukaryota; kingdom Viridiplantae; phylum Streptophyta; class Lycopodiopsida; order Selaginellales; family Selaginellaceae; genus Selaginella; species Selaginella tamariscina. The sequence goes on from PUQB01000065.1 coordinate 260,579, forward strand.
GCCCTAAAAGGTTGTGAATTCAATTCCATTTCAACGTACAATATTAATCTCGCTCGCAATCTTTTAGGGCCACCTACCATCTTGACTTTAAGGATGGCACATGGCCCCAAAAAGTTACAAGTTTGATTCTTTTTTAATGTACAATATTAATCTTGTCATAACAAGGTTTGAACTCATAGTCTTGTGGGGTTTATACACCATCATTTTCAATGTATAATATTAACATTGTCATAACATCATAGTCTTATGGGCCATGCATCGTCCTTGAGACTAAGAGATGGTGAATAACCCCAAAAGGCTGTATGTCTGATTCCTTTTTAACATATAGTATTAGTGAGGTTCGAACTTGCAGCTTTCTGAGGCCATGCACCATCCTTAGTTTTATGAACTTCATAGCCTTGAGGGCCATGCACCATTCTTTTCATTGTACAATATTAACCTTATCATAACAAGGTTTAAACTCGTAGCCTTATGGAGCCATGCACCATCTTTGATGCAGAGGATGGTGCATGTCAGAGTTTTAACCTAAAGGATCAACACATGGTAGTATGTGGCTACTAAGTGATCATTCGACATTAACACCATGTGCAAGTAACGCTAAGTCTTTTAAGAGAACCCCTAGAGTTTGACTCTAATGCCCAAATAAATATGAAACTTAGTGTTCTACCCTAAGTTCCTTAAAGTGACTATTCCCTGAACCCTAAAGAATAATTCGAGTAAACTTTGGATTTTGTCCCATAAGACCTAGATTGACTCATGTCTTAACTACACAAAGGAGACATGCCTTGCACATACCTCTGTGACAGAGCCAAGGCATGATGAGTTACCTATTTAAGAATTGACAGTACAACCCTTTTAGGGTGACGATGGGTAACTTAACCCACGACTAACCCCTAAGAGTTTGAATGGCCAAGTCACACCTTAAATCTAGGGCTAGTATTTAGTGAGAATACAAGTGTTTTATATAGACGGACATGAGTGTTTTATTAAAAAAAACCCCTTAAAGTTAGACTTGGACAACCTTAAATACATGACCATATGAGTGCCTCACAAAAGGGCCCATGTTAATGAGCTTAGGTTGTTCAACCCCGCCTGAATATGTTCACACACCTTTAGGATGAACACTCTTAGCCAAGTGTAGTTAGCACCCAATTATGAGACCTAACCTCCCTCGAGTGGATGCCCAAGGTTCACCCTGATGTAAACACAAACACACCTACTTGTTAGGGTATTCAACCCCTCGACATTAAACCCATAACACAACCCCAAAGGTCGTGTCTTAGGCGTTGTATCGTGTTTCATTTAGTCTAATGTCACATCTTCATGTGACACTATTTCTTAAGACATGGGCTATCTCATCATAACCCCTTAAACTCAGAAATACACTTGCTGCCATGAACGTCATTCATAGATGCCAACTCTAGAACTCCTCTTTGTGAACCCTCAGGAGTGTCAAGCCACGATCTAGGAA